>CM068723.1:7765399-8094407 GCA_035079005.1 Fraxinus americana | reverse complement strand
GCCTAATAAAATATTTGGGTAGATACTATTATCAATTGTATCTCCATACAACTCCCAGATCATTAAGCCGACAACTCTTTGTCTTCACACATTTTATGTGTTAGCTTAACATGCCTCTAAGATTTATCTCCTTCAGTGTACTCAACAAGAGATAAATATTAGTTAAGTCAAACCCATCATTTAAAAATATCTAATATTTCATAGTGTCAAACATATCCCTAATAGACCAGCCTTGAGTGTACTCAACAAGTTAAGATCGATTTAGGACTCTCGTTTTTCACTATAATGAAGGAAGGCGAATATAAATATGACTTAATATTTTAACATGCCTCTAAAATTTATCTTCTTGAGTATACTCAACAAAAGATAAATATTAATTAAGTCAAACACATCATTCAGAAATATCTAATATTTCATAGTGTCAAACATATCCCTATTGTACCAGTCTTGAGTGTACTCAACAAGCTAAGATCGATTTAGGACTCTCGTTTTTCACTATAATGATGGAAGGCAAATATCAAATTGACTTAATATTTTTAACGAGGGGTTTTGCATGCAAAATGTCTCATCGTAATAATTATATATTTTTTATTATACATTTAACATGCAAATAAACATACATATAATAGTGTGGACGATTATGGACTTATACTATCTAGTCTTCCCGAGCCATAAGGAAGACTAGTCGGTCAGTTCCTAGGGGGTATAGCATTGATTAATACGATGCTCCATCTCTATGGTCTCCTCCTCTTTTTGTATCTTCAATTAGTCCAGCTGCAACTTGTATCCTATACTAGTTGGCACGCAGACCTAAATAATGTTGGACGCGCAGGCCCATAATAGTAACAATGGACTCGCAGGTCCAAAATAAATAAGAGCTCGCAGACCCATAAAACAACAAGAATAAAACTAACCATTCAACACATCCGCATGGTCGAGTCCATAATCCACTAATTAAACATTCATCAAATAAATGCTTTCCTATATAATATCTAATATTATATGCAAACATGTTTCAAGTTTCTAACAATTAAAGTCGTCTAAACTAATTTAGACAAATGGATCGGAACAATTAAACAATTAATTAATCAAATTAATTAATTAATTTAATTAGCAGACTTATTTAATTAAAATCAAATTTCAATTAAATATCAAATTAGAGTCCAACTCTAATTCTACAAATATAGGGCGGGATTATTTAATTAAAATCAAATTTTAATTAAATACCAAATTAGAGTCCAACTCTAATTCCAATAAAATTTTAGGGCAAAACAATTTAATTAAAATCAAATTTTAATTAAATGTCAAATTAAAGTTCAACTCTAATTATAATCAAATTAATATGGTTGAATTTAATTAAAATCAAATTTTAATTAAATACAAAATAAGAGTCAAACTCTAATTCCAAGATATTATGGTGAACTTATTTAATTAAAATCAAATTTTAATTAAATACCAAATTAGAGTCCAACTCTAATTTCAAGAAACATTTAGGGCGAGATAATTTAATTTAAAATCAAATTTTAATTAAATGTCAAATTAGAGTCCAACTCTAATTTCAACAATATACAATGGTGGATAATTTAATTAAAATCAAATTTTAATTAAATATTATATTAGAGTCGAACTCTAATTTAATTGAATTAAAATTTTAATTTAGGATAAAACTCCTAAATAAAATAAAATTCAATTTAGGGTCAAAATTTAATATTTAAGTTAAAATCCAATTTTAACAAAAATATAAATGGCCGTCAATTTTAATAAAATGTTAAACGGGTCAAATTCGAAATTTTAAAATCAAACCATTTTAAAATCCAATTTAAAACCATTTTAATATATAAATTCAAAAACCAATTTTCGAAAATTGCAACTTGACCCATTTTCCATAATTGCAGGCGAGGGCCTGCAATTTCGCAAATTGCAGGAGAGGCCCCCACCTCCACCAATCTCCCCGTTCTGAAAACTCCAACTCCGGGCGCCTCCTCCGTTTTCCGTTGCAATGGCGATTCTGCCATTGTAACCCGCCACGGCGGCGACTCAACGAGCTGCCGTAGCTGCAATGACGTGACAGGCTGCCATTGTGATTTCAAGCAGCGGCGCTCGTCCCTGCAACTTGTAGCGGATCGCTGCTGCACCCCCCCTGTGGCAGCACGCCTGCTGCCCGTGTGTGGTAGCAGGTTTGCCGCCATGGTCATCTGGATTTTCAAACGGCTATGCATGTCCTAACCTTGATTCTAACAATATATTTATTTCAAGCCATGCATTAAAAGTATAAATGCATAGATTTTATCAAGATTGAAGGTAAAAAATCAAAGAATATTTACCCACTCATAAAATCATAAAATTTAAACAATATGTAGAAGATGATGAAGAAGGTTGGCGTTGAAGCCGATTTCATCGGTAAGATTTTTTTCCCTTTTTTCTGAATTTTTTTCACTCTTTTTTCTTCCTTTGAAATGAAAGGTATTTGGAAGATTTTGTGAGTTTTTAAAATAAAATCTAGTCAAAGGCTATTGTAAAAATTGGGTTGGGTCAACCGGTCATTGGCCACCGTTTTCTCAATTTGTGGCCCACGGGCCTCTTCGACATTGACAGAAGCCCAATATTAATGCATCTCGCAGAAGCCCAATACATCAACGAGGGAAGTGGCAACCTTTCCAGAGTCAAGTTCAAGCTTATTAGATGGAATGAAAAATGGAGGAAAAACAGGAAAGCCACGTCGGCGGTGGCGTTGTTAGTTGTGTGGTTGAGTACTGGTGGTGGGCCACAGCAAACACGGTTCAATTAGCCTAGGCTATTTCCGTTTACAGAAAAGGGTACGCCGGCGACACTCGTCTCATGCCCTTGAAAGCCTTTGCCGTCGCCTCCCTCTTTGTTGGTGCCACCGCCTCCGTTGCTCCCTCCGTGCCTCTGGCGTCGAATCCGTATGGACTCTTTCTCTCTCTCTATACATAATACATTGATTAATAAAAATTTAATTCTCGAGAGAAATTTGTCTGAGAAGAGACAGTTATTAGTGCTACTTTGATATGATACCATAAATGCAGAAAGAAGTAATGGAAATTTGTCAGAAAAGAAACAATTAGCTAGGCAATTTGACCTTTTTTCCTCCTTTTTTTGTGGTTTAAGAGTAATAAATGATTTATGTGCATCTAGCAGTGAGATTTGATTACTTGTGTTTTGCTTAGTGATACATGCAATGATTTTAGTAGTGTAAATTCTTCAGTAATGGATATCAAAGGGAAAACCTATAAAAATTTCTGGTGTCATTTCTATGATAAACTAATAATGGTGTCGAGTTAGATTGTTGAAGATATAATTGAGTACTTGAAAATTGCTTAGTCCCTACAATTTGACATTTTATATGAAACTAATTTATGATTTCTTGTAACATTCGGACGCTGTTTTACGAAGAGATTACGGTACACTTTTGAGTCCGGGGTACTCTTACTTTATACATTTACTAGATGGTATAAAAGTCAATTTTCAAAGACAATGAGATTTGATATATTATGGATAGACAGAGCTAGTACGTATTAATTGCCTATAGAGTTTGGCCTTGTTTGAGTTTTCAGTTTTCTTTATTTGATTATTGACCTCATTTGGAGAGTAAAAGCGTTACTATCCTTTTCCTTCCTTGCATTGTCTAATTATCAGATGTATTACCGAGTCAAATACTATTGTTGTGCTATGAGAAAACTTGGTTCTACTCATTTAGACAAAATACTGAAGCTTGTAGCATCATTTCACAATATGAAATTTCAAGCTGCCAACATAATATAAAGGTCTTAGTAGAAGGGGAAGAAAAATGAAGGGAGAGGAAAATAATAGTGGTAATTAAAGAGGTAGTGTAGTTCCATTTAGTCCTTCACAAATGCGTACATGTTAGGGTAGATGTACTTGGATGGAGGAGAAAACAAATTGTAATGGGATATAAATGTGGTAATTGGGGATATAGAAGGATGTGGATTATCTTACGGATGTATTACAATATTGTTATCTTGTGGACTTTTTTGCTGGTTTAGGAAAAAAATACTTTTCCTTTCTCTTTTTTATGTTTGGAATACTTGAATGATTAAAATGAGATACAAGGACATATGCCAACAAGTTGAAATGGCACCGATTTGAATACAAATCAAGGAAGAGTGACTTAGGTGGTTGGGGTATGCCTTTGGAAAGGCCTAAAAGCTCCCATTCATTCAAGAGTGAGCGATCCTAGAAGAACTCATTAGAACATGCAGAAATAGACTAAATTAACTTAGGTTGTCTTGGTTACAAAGGGTTTTGATTTCATTAATAAATAAGACTTAGACTCTTTGGAAAATTTATAAATGGTTTATGAATATGGAATGGTACTGGGCCTATTAAGTATATGGATAATGAGCAGTAGTTATGAACGTATGGTTAAAATTAATGTTTGATTTTGAATAAATTATAAATTATATCCAAATGGAGGCTTAGTTTATGTTGTGATGATTTTTGGATGAGGACGGAGGGGTTGTATGGTGTTCTAACGTTGCCAAGTTGCCGTTTTGGCTGAGGTGAGCCAAAAATACTATCTATTGAGGCTAGTTCCATGAGAAGGTTTTCATGAACTGTATACTTTATTCTTTACGACTTGAAAAAGTATTTGAAATGAAGAAGATTAGAAAAAAAGGTTTGTTTTCTTCATGTAAAATTTCTGAATATGAGGCTATAGACTTTCCATTATTTACACATATAATGTGCTTGTTTGGTAGTGCCTTTAAATGCTTATAGGTTTTGTGTCCCATGGTACGTGTGGATATAAGTGGGTGGTATGTTGTCGTCCTATGAAATGTGTGGATAAAGAGTATGTTTGATCAACTTAAATTATAATATAAGTTTTGCCAAACATGCTCAATATAAACAGTGTGTGGCAATCGTACAAATAGTTTGCATATTGATTTGTGATGATGTGATTGGTACAAATAGTTTGAATATTGAAGTGTGATGTAGTTATTTGTATCATTAAGTCAAGCATTTTAAATTTTCATTTGAAACCTAATGTAGTGTTTGGTAATCGTAAACTCTAATGTACTGAGAAGAAGTCTAACCAGATTAAGTTGCTTCTGTTTTGTCAAAGAAACTCTTCCGTATTTCCAAATTTCTCTTCTGCTCTTCCCTGCCACATTCATGGGCCTTGAGTTCCGTTTATAGGATGCAACTTGTACGCCTTCTGACTTACATTTTTCTTTAAATTAAAATAGTACCCAAAAACAACTACAAGAAATCTTCATTTTCTGTTCTACAGAATATTTGGGTAATGAAAAATTGAATCAGATTCACTCTGTTGTGGCTGCACAAAATCTGGCAAGCGGATTTCACAGAAATTGGCTTCCATGTGGCCAGAGTTGGGCGATTAAAATTTCTTTACGAACATTCAAGCACTGTCCTTTAGTAAAACTTACTGGTTATCCAGTATTTCACATGACATAATATTATGAACCATTCCAATTCACTCAATCATTCTAGAGAGAAGAAAATTGACTGTTTCTTAATTTAAAAAATAAATAAATAGAAAAAGGAGAAACTTCTGTAGCTACTAATATTTTTCAAGGCATACAAATTTAAATTATTTAGCATTCAAGAGAAATTAGCTCAATAATGATTACAAAAGAAGAGAAGAGAAAGAAACCCCAGCCTTGGACCTTTCTTTTCTCCAACTGACATGGTAGCTTCAGTTTTTTTGCATTTTCACATGATATTATCTTGGATGAAATTTTCTTCTTATTCAGCTTAAATTTGACTTGCTTGACTCAGAATTTATTGTTTTTGCTTGAGTTTTTGTAGATGGCATAAACATACCTTTCTTTGTACTTTGTAGGTTGAAGATATGAAGCTATTGGGTGCAAATATAAGGACCGGACTAGGAATTCGTCCAATGGCATGAGATGAGTAGATGCAGATTTTCGGGATTTTTATATATCTGTAGCTTTTTCTCAGTTTCACTTGTGCTTATATCCCAGTTTTTATTTCTTTAAATCATTTTTCAAGGTCTAACTTTACTATGGGAGAACATCAACATCCAGAAATAACGAATTGCTTCAGCTTCAGAAAGCCGAGCCGATACATGCAAACTAAAACTGTGGTTAAGATAGATTTGCCTCTTTACTCAGCTTAACAGATTACTAAGTTGCCAATGATGTATGGCATACAGATTTTGCACATTTTTGTGTTGAATGTAGTGCAATTAAATCGTAGTGCAAAGAATATCAATGCTTGTATCTTTTTCAACGGTTTTCTTAAGCATTTAATGAAATATTATATGCTTGTACATTACCCCAAGCATCTCATTCTTGTGTATTTCTTTGTGAATTTGTATTTAAATAGATGGTCAAGTCTCGTGGGTTGTAAATGTCATAAATATAAATTTAGGGATGCGTTTGCTTATAATTTATAGGTGTAAACTTCCTGTGCAATTTTCACAATTTAAATGGGGCCACAAATCAAGAAAAGGGCAATTATGTAATAATGTACTAATTTTGAAATGGAAATGTGGGCTAACTAGTGGGCACTGGGCAGATTGTGGGAATAACTGCCATAACCGTAACTACCCGGATAAGACGCCAAATAAATAAAATTGGAAATGAAACAACAAATTTTAGTATAAAACTGAAATCCTGTGAACAAAATCTAGTAAAAAATATCATAGTGGATTACATGTATTTAGGCTTGGATTTTCACTTCAAGATTGTAGTAATAAAATGGGTGGTTGAGAGTTGAGAGTGAATTATATATATTGTTGATATCGAAATCTCGTCGAACATTGCGAATGCTCATCTCTCAACGATCCTCTCAACGATACGATGGATGAGAAGAGGAGAATGTACGGCAATATGAGTGAAATCAAGAAAGGGCCATGGAAGGAAGAAGAAGATAAGGTACTATTAAGTCATGTTAAGAAGTATGGTCCAAGGGAATGGAGCTCTATTCGATCCAAAGGCCTCTTGCATCGGACTGGAAAGTCTTGTCGTCTACGCTGGGTTAACAAACTCCGACCCAACTTGAAAACGTACGCATCAAATGCATTACATTTCACCTTCCTATAATATTTTGTGTGATGAGGGTGAAAATTGTATGATTTTTGGCCGTGTGTTTGCACACGCCTCTAAATTTATTTGGAACAAGCCTTAGTTTTTCTCATTTTGTGTGCACGCGCATGCGCACCCTGTGGTTTTAAGCCTTGTGCATATGTGCACAAGCATCTTCAGAGACCAAGAAATACGGGATCATTTACTTGTGTGGTTTAAGGCATTGCGTGTCTCTGTGAGCGTGTGATATATAAAAGGCATGTTAAATGTAATTGAACTCCTTACATGTATGATAAAATGAGGAGGTATTATTGAGAAATTAATGATAGGTTCCTTGATATCGCACAGAAAGGATTTCTTGATGCTGCTTCTCTCTTACCTTTTCTAGCATACACGCTTACGTTTATGCAAAAATTTTAAGTTTTCTTATGTGGGATCCTTTTAACAAATTTTGGCATTTTGATTCAAGCCATTACCCCTACATTTTTTCATAGATAAAGTGTTTGATGAAATGTCTGTGATTTGTCCCTCTCTGTTTTTAGTTGACGTTTTCCAATTTCATGTAGTGGGATTAAGTTTTCGGCAGAAGAGGAAAGAACGATAATAGATCTTCAAGCACAATACGGGAACAAATGGGCGAGAATTGCCACATATTTACCAGGAAGAACTGACAATGATGTCAAAAATTTCTGGAGCAGCCGAAAGAAGAGATTGGCAAGGAGTCTGCAGATGGCTCCATCATCGTCCAACAAACAAGTCGAGGCCTCTGGTGTCCATGCTCCCTCTTTTGAGGTAAGAAGTTTATTCAGTTTCCTGTACATTTACTACATGAATTATAGCATATGTTAAAACATGAATAGTCAAAATTGCCTAGAATGTGAGGGGTTTTCTCAGTGATATTTGGTTAGTTCTCGACTATCGTTGGCTTATTATCAGTTGAAGGGACTTATTACATTGATTTAGGGTGAATCGATTACTTCAAAGACAATAGACAACCGTTTCGTGATTTTCTATATTGCTTACTCCTTTAGAGAGTGCCCTTTATTGGCCAGGAGTACTGAAAATCAATGAAACCATTTAGCGGCAGCTTTTGAATTATCACTTTCAATTTTCAGGCACTCGAGTTCAACTCAGGAAAACAAAGAGAAGATGTGTACGAACGAGATATCAAACAAGAAGGAAATAGATTCACAGATCTGATGGATCCAACCTTGCTTAATTTCGAAGAGAGCCTATACCAGCTCGAATTTGACCCTCATGACATGAAACCGTACAATGCATTACAATCATCTCTCTCGTTTCCTCCACAACTCAATCTGGACTTCCCTCCACTCGAAAACCAAGAATTCATCACAAGGTTTGAAGTTCCTAACTTTTTCGATGTTTTTGGGCATGGGAGTGCTTCTGAAATTGGGAACGCACATCTTCCCACTGCGTCATCATGTTTGGAACCAGAGAAAAATGCTCCCAATGTAACTCCGGATATAAGCTTTATTGATGATTTCCCACCGATGGACATTTTCGACCATATTGACTCACTTCAGAGCCCATCAGAGTGGTGATAAGATGATCTCGGAGTCGTTTCTTGGTCAGGATTCAATTTCGGTAGTAAGATCGTGCGGAGGTAGTCGCGCTATAAACTAGTTTGTGCCATGATTTGGTAGTTGCACTTATTTTGTACTTTGGCATGATGTCCCTCAGGGATGAACACATCTAATAGCTTATATATTTGCAGATGTTATCCTTTTATTTTCCAACTTTTCTTAAATTATTATGTTTTGCACTTAATTCAGTTTATTATTACAAGAGCATTAAAGAATTGTATTCAAAGTGTTTCCAAAGACAAAAAACCAAGAAGAACGAATAGAGCACATTGGAACATTAATCTATATGATGTTTGTTTTCTTCGGAGAATCATTCAATGCTACCTTCGAGTCACGAGCGATATAAGTAATACCTACTTGACCTTCGTGTAAACCCACCAAATCTCCGGCTGTGAATGACTGATTTTCACCAAAAACGATTGGTCTCCTTGAGTGTGAGTAAGCACAATACTCGACTTGGCGAACCATCTCGACCTTTTGCATAAATCCACAAACAGCAGCCTCAACTCCTTCCCCTATGTCAGCAACCGTGATTGTAAATAACAATAATAGAAGCAATTATTTCCACAAAGTACAAGAAAAAAGGCCACACAGTCCGACGCAAGATTCCCCTTTTTATGATTGGACACCTTTTCTAATCACAGGGAATTCTACGATAACACGCTTCCTTATTTCTCAACAATCAAGAAAATGAACAATGAGAAAGTCATTTTTGTTATGCTACAAGAATATATAGAAATATCTATAGATATATCGAGTTCTAGATTAAGAATAAATGGAAGCAAGACATACCATGGGTCACGAGCAACAAGTTCTCCGAAGGATATTTATCAGCAAGAGCCTTGATAACCTCTCGATATCGAGTCCTAGCACCTTCCAGCGACTCTTGCCATTTCGGCAGCTACAACGACAGAAGCGACGCCACATGGAAATTGTAACTACCGCAAATATAATCAGCACTATATAGGGGTTCATTTTGAAAAATTTAGGATAGAATTATGTGTAATGGACACCTGCTTATGCAATTGTTCTGCAGCATGGTCAATGGTTCCAACGGGTAAAACACCTTCACATTGTGAGAGATTGAACTCGAAAACCCCGTCTTTTGGAGCCACATCCGGTCTTATAGCTCGCAAGTTCATCATCTCGGACAACCCATACTCAATTGAGACCTAGAAAATATAAAATCGAAGAAGCAGCAATCGAATTTCAATGTATAACTTGGGTTTTAAGGTGTTTTCTTGTAAGTTGTAACCAATGTTCTAAAAGGCGCACCCAAGCATCGCTAAGGCGCCGTCGCCTAAGTGCGATGCGCGTCGAAAACGCCAAGGTCTTATTTACTGGTCAACGATTGTGACAGCTAATGTGTGCCTAGACACGATTGTGAGCGCTTATTATTATTTTTTTTCTTTTTAATTCTTTTAAGTTAAAACTTAAAAGTTGGTTTACATTTGAAACTTATCTTTTTATTGGGAACTTTAGAAAAAAAATGTATAAAATTTCTATGAATCTGTTTTATATGTTCGATATGCATTATTTTTAGTTATTAATCAATATTTTGATTGATTAAAACTTAAAATAATACTAAAATAAGAAAACGTCTTTCTACACTATTTTACGCATATGTCTCGCCTAAGCTCGTCTGACACATAATTTGGCCTTCACGTTAACTCACATTTTTGTTGCACTGAAACTAACCTATCATTTTTGTTATAGGCCATTTGACTAAAATTGATAATATTTTATATAAAATACTCTTAAATTCAAGGTAAAAACAGATATCAAAGCGCGCGCACACGTCTGTATGTATATATGCATATGTATATGTAAAATATACATTGAGAAAATTGAAAACGGACCTTAATTTTGGATGGATCAATAACGACTCCGTTGGAACTCAAATCATTGAGATCATTGTGGTGATCATCGACGGCACATAAAGCGATAACAACTTCGGCGGCGGTCTGAAGACACCGGAGGAATGGGGAAATGAAGACCCGGTGGATAGGGAATCCAAGCTCGTTCCGGAGCCTTTGACCCTCCCAATATGCCCGAATCTTCCCAGCTTCCACAAGCGGCGGATCCCAAGGCCGCGCAGTTGTCGAAGCCCACAGTGGCTCGAAGTTGTCAATTCTGTCGCCGTGCCTCATAACGACGACATTCTGATAGAACTGCGATTCGTTGATCAAGTCTCCATGCGAGGAAACCATTGTTGGGTGACGAGTTTTCAGCAGTTTATGCTGTGAAGAAAAGACCGATTCAGTGGCTACATATATACATTAACATCAAGTTTGACAGCTTTTTTGACTGCACTTGCCATTGATTTCAAAACAACAACAATTTTTCAATCAATAGTCAAAATTTTTAGACATAGGCAAGATGTCAACCATTGATGTACAAGAAACATAATTGATATAGGTATTGGTTAAGAAATATAGTGGGACGATCGAGGAGGATCCCCAGCAATTGCGACTCATTTCATTGTCGACACACTTCGTATCGTTTCTTGTGGTGTTTAATATCTGTTGGGTAGTGAAACACGTTTTTATTTATATATTATAAATTAATTTCGTGATAATTTGCAGGTAATATATATGCAATATAATATTACTTTTATATATATTAATCAGATAACAAGTTTATTCAACTCTGTAATACATTTTCAAATAATCTATCCAAGGAGTGTATTTTATTTTACATTATAAATATATTACATCAATTTTAATTTAATTATTTGTTTCAATATCACTTTCAAAATATAAATTTCAAACATAGTCATTCTAGATTAGATGCTTGCCGTGTAATGTCAAAATTCTGTGGAAATTAATTTAGTGATAAGACTGAGCCTTGTTTGCCGTGTAATATCAAAATTCTGCGGAAATTGATTTAGTGATAAGATGAGCCCTGCTAGGGCTTTTTCTTTTTTTTTTTTTTCATTTTTTAAAACCTCATTTTCAACCATACATTTTTTTCACAAAATAATTTTTCACTTAAATTAAAAAATCTTCCTTATTTTTCAATCACACGTTTTTCAAAAAATCACAATTCCAAAACATATTTTTCCCAAAAAATGAGGCTCAATCAGGGGCTATCAACAGAAAAAAATAGAGAGACAAAATTCTATAGTGGGCCATGTGGCTATTTACGGGAAATTGTCTTATGCTATCGCCAAGCCACTTTTTTTATCGGTAAATGTGAAATTATATAGATCAAAACTTATTTACAAATATACCGGGCATACTCGGGTCAATGGGGATAGAAAAAGATGTACAAATAAAACAATCTAAAGAACCAAGGCTAAGGATTCAAAATTAATCAAAACATTCAGATACAAAGAAAACATAACTTTACATATGTTTTGATTCGTCGTACAATGCTATCAACTTGCGGTCTAAGATCTTTAAAAATCTTTCTATTTATAGCCATCCAAATGTGATAAACGGTACTTACAAGAGCAATACTTTTAGCTTCGCTATGCCAAGATGTCCACCGACCCTCCTTCTTTATCCACTTCAAAGCACTAGAAATCGTAGACATGGAGCGCCTTGTACCCATCCATACACGGATCCTTTCCCAAATGGATTGACTGAACGAACAGATGAAAAATAGATGATGTGCAGTCTCAACAGTAAGCCCACGGCAACAGCATCTACGATTAATGTCTAGGTACGATAACTTGTCCTTCGTTAGTAGCTTGGAAGTGACTGCTAACCAAAGGATAAAAGCGTGCTTTGGTGTGACAAAAGCATTCCAAACAGACTGCACCCATATTGCCTTAGCGCCCCTCGGTCTGAAGAAATCATATGCTGCATAACACTGAATCTGCCATTAATTGTCCAGTTCGACAGCTTCCCAACAGCTTGTTGGAAAATTTGTTCTGCCCCTCTAATGCAGTCTCTAATTTCCAACACTCTCTTCAATAGAGGAGAGTCATCCTTTTTTGCCATACATTCCCAAATGCTCGTCCCACGAAGGTGTCCTTTTTACAATGGATGTTCCAAAGTGTTTTAGAGAGAAGTGCAAAATTCCAGCTTTTAATATCTCTAAATCCAAGCCCTCCCTCCTCCTTTGGTAAGCAAACATTACTCCAAGCAACCAATGGCTTTTTAGATCCCCAATGGAAATTTTGGTATCGACTTATAACTTTAGGTGCCATCATAGCTGGAATGGGAAAAATGGATAACCAAAAGAACTAACACCTTGAAGAATGGTTCTCACAAGTTCCACTCTCCCCGCATATGACGCGGAAGCCCTAGACTATGTACCAATGTAGGTAGATATCTTATTGATGAAGGAATCATAAGAGCCAATTTTTAATTTTTCTGCCGCAAGTGGAATACCCAAGTAGCAAAATGTCACGGAGCCCTTCGGAATGTTTGTTAATGCAAGAATTTCCTCCGATTTTTGCCCCCATGGACTCCAGTGGTATACAAGCTAGACTTGTCCACATTCATCTTAAGTCCCAACATATCACCAAAATTAGATGAGCAATTCATCAAGATACCAACCAAAATAACATTCCCCTCTAGCAAAAAGTATCAAGTTATCCGCAAATGTCAAGTGTGTAATCCTTAAAGGTGCACATTTAGGATGAAAGTTGAACTCGCTATCCTCGGTTCTCCACTTCTCCCTTTACCATTTTGTAAAAGTATTCGAGACACAACACAAACAAGAAAGGAGAAAGGGGGTTACCTTGACGAAGGCCTTTCTGTTCCTTGATGAAACCGTGGAGGCTACCATTAAGTGTAATAGATTATGTAGACGTAGTAATGCATTCCATCACACAATCAATGAATATAAATGAGAATCTTAACCCCTCAAGCACACTTTTAAGAAAGTCCCAATTGATCGGATCATAGGCCTTCCTTAAGTCAATCTTAAGAATGCATCTTAGAGCCACCGTCTTCCGATTATACTGCATCAATTGCTCTTGGACCAAGTGCCATGCTTCTCCCCTTCACAAATGTGGCTCGTGCTTGATCAACAATTGATCCTAGCATGGGCCCCAACCGAGAAGAAAGAATCGTAGTGATAACTTTATGGAATACATTGCAACAAGCAATAGGTCCGTAATCACCCACAAACGTAGAATGATTTGTCTTGGGAACCAAAGCAATAACCGTATGGTTTGTTTGCTTAAGGAAAGACCTTGAAGCAAAGAATTCTTCAATTGCCTCCATGAACTCATTACCAACAATATCCCAAGACTTTTTGAAGAAGCATGAAGTGTATTCATCTAATCCCGATGACTTATCATCCCCAATGCTAAAAAGAGCATCCTTGATTTCTTGTCTCGCGATATCCTGAACAAGTAACATAGCAATTTCCTCCGATAACATGGGCCCACTACTAGAATTTCAGCATTAAAAGGCTGTCCAAATCTGCCTTTACCCGACCGTTCAATATAAAAGTGAATGAATTCATCCTCCACTTCTTTTTGAGAAAAAGTATAAGTACCATCCTTTTTAATAGCAGCTGGAATATAGTTCATTTTAGAGTTTCACTTTACCAACGAGTGAAAAAACTTGGTACATTTATCACTATTCTTCAAGTAGACACACTTTTCTTGTTCGTAGTAAAAACTCATTTCCGCTTCACAAAGACTCGTTGCTTCTTTCCTCATATGTGCCACATCATTTTGTAATTGAAGATTGGTAGGATCATCATGTAATTACCCTTGCGCCAACTCTGATTTCTAAGTAGCAAAATCAGCCCTCGAAGAGATATGAGCAAAATGTTTGTCATTGAGCTTCCTTAGCACCATTTTTAGACTTTGGAACTTCTTACAAAGTGAAAATTGCTTTGTTCCGTGTACCTCTTGATTCCAACAATTAAGTACTACATCATGGAAATCTTCGTGATTGGTCCACATGTTGAAAAATCTAAAAGGTTTGCGCTTGCTCCCGCCATCACCAAAAATCGACACAATACAAGGCGAGTGGTCGGATAGGCAACCGGACGGTAGGAAATCAACAAAGCTATTAAATCCCACTTGCATCCAAACTTCATTCCCCTAGTATAAATATTCAAATAAAGTGTTAAAATCCATTTTCACTACTATATAAAAGAGTGAGTTCATTTTTTACTGTTCATAAGCCGCGAGCAGAATGGCTTTTTGACTCAGCTTGGCTCGACTAAGCAGTCTAAGTCGGTTTTATTTTTTTAACGTTCGATATTTCCTATCCTACATCCTATCCTACATAAATATCCTATTCCGCTCGGCTCGGCTCGGCTAAGCCGTCTAAGCCTTTTTTTTTTTTACGATCGATATTTCCTATCCTACATAAATAAAAGAGTGAGTTTACTCGGTACTATTCACAAGCCAATTGGCCAACTAAGCCTAGCCGAGTTGGTTTAGCCAGTGAAGCCGAGCCATTGTCCTTCCTTTTTTATTATAGCTGTTTTATTTTTCATTAAAAACCATTCCCGTCTCACACGCAACCATCATTTCTTTCTTCTCTCCCATTTCTTCTCACTCTTTCTCCATTTCACACGCAACAATCATTTCTTTCTTCTCTCCCATTTTTTCTCACTCTTTCTTCATTTCCCAAAACCACCGTTCTTTTTTTTCCCGTAAGGTTTCAACTTTTCATTGTCTAATGTATGAGATCGAGCAAGAACAAGAAAGTTTTGTCATTTTCCTTTTTTCGATTTGAAATGTTCGAATGTTTCTGATTATCGAACGATCTCCATATGCTCGTAGGGCTTAAGGAGCTTCGATCTGATATCGAACGAGGCCCCTCCTATTCGTTGCTAGCACGTCGCTACCTCCTGCAAAGTTATTTTAAAGCCCTTTATACAGGCGAGTCCAAGTTCCCCATTTAGCTCGACAAAACTTCTTTGCGATCAGTAGTTGATTCTGATTAATTTGAGCATTTTATTTGGAATTTTATGTTTCCTCCTATGAATTCTAGCAATTGGGTTTAGTGTGGATGCTTTTTTTTTTTTTTTTGTATTTAATACCGATTAACTTGAATATTTTATCTGCAATTTTCTCTTTCTTTTTATGAAATGTAGCTATTAGGTTTTGTGTGGATACATTTTTGCTATTCGTATTTGATTCTGGATAATTGTACTGCAATTTCTCTTGGCATCCTGAATTCTAGCAATTGGATTTTGTGGTCACATTTTTGCGATTAATCATATTAATCGCAAATCTTAAGAAAATTTCCCTAAATTGCAAATCCACATATAGCATCCTAAATATGAAATCCAAAAATTGCAGATGAGTGAAAAATTAATGGAGTATTTTAGTATGACAATGTGAATTAGTATCACAAATTTAAGAGATCAAGGAGAGATATCTCTCTATTCTGCATGGAGAATTTCTCTCCATGCAGCAAGGAGAGATATCTCTCCATTCTGCACAGAAAGATATCTCTCCATGCTGCACGGAGAGATGTGCTGCGCGGAGAGATGAAGTTTTAATTTTTTTTTCTTTTTTAAGAGTGTTTTGTTTTTACTTTAGTTTTTAATGTTGTCTCGAAACATTTAACAACTTATAAGAAAATTTTATGTAACTAATGCTTGACATAAATATTTTTTTTTATACCTAAGCTATTATATAGTCAACTACATCATGACACATGTCTTGCACGTGCTTCTCACTAGTACTATAAAAACTTGAACATATATAATAGTCATGTGACTTTGTAGTAGCAAGTTAAATGAGCAAAAGTTATCTACTTATAAAATTTTTGTTGGGAATAAAACGGATCGATATATATATGATACGATATGAAGTATATGATTGCAAAAAATAACAAGATAAAAGTCAAAGAATTAATTGACCGATGAATGAAATATTTTATTCAATTGACTTGTATGAAAAAATAAATACAATACCTATGCTTACACAATTATTCTACATTTTAATAATAGAAAACTTGTAAAAATAGTCTAGTATTTATAAGTGTGTATACCAAACCTTAGAAATACTTCAAAGATGAAAACAAGATAAAAAATCACGTTAAATAAAGAAGACAATATTTTCTCAATAAAAACACGTGGAAAGAAGGAAAAAATATTTTCTAAAAAGTCCACCCTAATTTGGGTAAAAAAAAAAAAAAATTCAACAATCTCCACCTTGATACAAATTTCAATGCAACAAACGAAACTCAAAAATTTCTCTACCTGGAAAAATAAATCCATTTGTAACGAAAAATTCGAACTCTTCAACAAGAACCAAACTTTCTCTAACACAAAAATACTCCTCATTTTCCACTGTATCCAACACGGATATATGAACCCAAACATCGATTTTTCCAAAATTCACAAAGAATTAGAACTCATCAAACAGTATCAAAACACACCCTGTACCAGAATCAACTCCCAATGCTTTTATAGGTCCCGACTAGTCTCAAATCCTTCAAAAATGCTAAAAGAATGTACAATTGAATCAGTGTCCACTTACTTATCTCCAATGGGTTTATCCCTAGCAATTAAATACGATGAAACCATAAGTAATGGTGGCAAAATATAATTACCCATATCCTCTAAACTCAACTGAGTAGTATTTTTCAATATAGACCCAAACCAAATTTGAAAGGTAAGTACTAAATTGAATCTCCATCACAGTACTAAATCTGTGATGACTTTTCTTCCCAAATTCTGTCCGACCTTACAAGATGTATAATTGAGACATCTTCTGCCCCTCCAATACAACACGAACATCCTTTCAAACCCTCAAAGCTCTATCTCCTCCAAAGAACATGTACCTTTTTGAATCAAGAGTACTAAACAAAATAAGATTTTTCTTCAAGTCTGGAATATGTCAAACGTGATCAAGTGTTCTACATGTTCCATCCACCAGTTTCAATCTGACTATACCAATACTAACTACCTGACAAAGTTCGTTGTTACCCATGACAACAATATCTTATGTCACAGTTTCATATGTTTCAAACAAATTTCGATTGGGACACATATGGAACACACAACCTGTATCCAAAATCCACTCCTCGACAAGTTTGGATTTCACGTCAAAAATTGTGAAAACATTTCCATCTCAAATAGTTATCGGTTATGTTGGTCTCGTCTGAAGTATTTGATTGCTTACTTGATTTACAATTAAATAACTTTTGTCATGTAATTTGTTGCAATCAATCTTAACGTGTCATTTTTTCTTGCAATAATAACAAACCTGATTACTAAAATTTGACCTTTATGTACCCATTCTTCATCACTATGAACAACAAGATCTTTTCCATCTCTGGCCTTAGATCCAACCAAATGCTTCATCTTCTCTTTTGAAAACAAGACATCATACAAGATCGTGTCTCTAAACGAAGTGAGCGGCGAATACAAAAAGATTAAAGTCAAATCTTCTTCATCATACTTAACCTCTAAAATCTCCAAATCAGCGATGATCTCCTTGAATATAGCCATATGATCTTCCAAAGATTTGCCTCTGCCATGCGATGGGAATACAATATCTGCTTCAAATGCAATTTGCTTGTCAGACTTTTAGTCATGCACAATTGCTCCAACTTCAACCACAACGCAACTGTCGTTTTCTCCTTCAAAACGTCATAAAGAATATTGTTAGAGAGATACAGATGGATATTTGAAAGTGCCTTCTGATCCTTCCGTTATTTCTCCTTTGTCGTCCAGTTGTGGGCATTTTGTCAAATTCCAACAATGTATCATCCAAATTTATCTACGCGAGTACAACTCGCATTTAAATATTTTTTCAAAATCCAACCTAATTTGGGTTAAAAAAAAAAAACCGATGTTGAGGATGGCTAAAAAAATTGTTAGGCATAATTAACTTGTTAGTGAAAATTATTCTTTTGGAATCAGAGGAGTTAATGCTCCAATTATTATTCTCTAATCAAAATTTGGATATTAACTTAATAGTCAGTAGCACATATCCCATTTGGGCGGCCGTCAATAAGCACATTTTTTCCCATGCATTTCTCAAGATAAAGAGTACTTTTTCTTTATGTACTCATTGCTATAATGGAAATAACAATTAAAAAACGAAACATATTTCTTTATTTGATATTTCTACGTATTTTAATATTAAAACCAAATACTAGATCAATAATTCATAATTCACCTTAATACAATTCTCTTAATCCTATCCTTTCTACTCCCCTAATTTAATAGGGTGTACCAAACATGTCCCAAGGGTAAAGTCACAAGTTTGAGTTTGATGTTAGTCGTTTATGAATTCGGGAAAAAATATCAAACGGGAAATTTGGTTGAGGAAACAATTTAAAACAGATAATCTTTTAAAAATAAAATTTCATTGACCTTCGACTTAGAGACTCACAAGAAGTGGCCGAATAATGCACCACACAAAATTAATAAAGTCACACATCCAAATTATCAAACGCATAAAGGATATGCAATTCTTTATTTATTTATTGATTAATTTTGGATTCTACACAAAAGCCCTTTGTTTGAGATGACATAGAATCTTACTTGGCGTCGTCAAGTACCACGGTGAAATTGACAATATTCAATACGCCAAACAAAATATTACCGTGTTTCTATTAAAAAATTGTATGCATTACTCGAAATCTCACTTATCAGATTCCATTGTGGAATACACAATTTTTCTGAACAATTCGTCATGATACACTTGCTCCATGCATAATATTGTGAAAAATAGATACAAATTTTTTTTACTGCTACTTAGTATTATTCTTCGAGAATCAGAAATATCATTTTCAAGTTTTAATTTGTTCATTTGAAATCAGATTTATGACTTCATGTTAAAATACATAGTTTTGATTTTGCTGGAAAAAACCAATTTTGACACGATTTTTAATTTTTTCATTATATATATTTTTGGATTAAAAAAACGTCTAGAATATTTACAACAAATGTTACAGCCAGTCCATAATTTATAGGGTGGAACAAAATTCTTCCTAATCAATATAAAAACTCTAATCAGGCATTAATTTAAAACAATTAAACATAAAAAATCATTATTGAAAATGTTAAGAACATTATCCATTTGATTAGGTATTGCCTGTCCTGCTGTTCTTTGGTCGAAATTTCTTGCACCAAAGAGATCTCCCAAATACATTGTCGAACCTAACTTGTTCTTGTCCCATTAAAATTGACTCCGGTAACCACCAACACCACTGTTTGAACATAATCCTCCCAAAGTGCGGTGGCCCAGCCGCATTCTGTGGATGATGCACATAAACCTTTTCCAAACAGTCACCATACAACCTGCCCAAATCATTACAAAATTTTTATCGACCATCCATAAAAAAGCAGTGTAAAATTGTAGAAATGGTTAAGAAAAGTTACCATGTAAAATACAGATAAATTTGAGTCGGCGAAAGCGGGAATCCATGTGAAAAGGTTATGTATAAAGAGCGGTCTGCCTCCAAATTTGGCCTCCACTCCTCGGCCAACGGATTAAGTCCAGACGACGCCAAAGAACTGAATTCCGATTCACTCTTCGAGACAGTGCCTAGATCTTCGACTGAGTTCTCAAATGGTTGAAATAATTTGTGCACAATTTCAACCAATTTGGCAGTTCTCCTTTCCCGTTGCTCTTCCAAAACACGAAAACAAATGTTCCTGCAAACTCCATTCAAGAATTGGGAAATTCCACTCCAGGCCTTGTTTTTGTCTTCAAGAATTTCTTCAAGAGGGACAATTGAACCATTGGACAATACGTTTGAAGTAACATGTAAACAGATTTTTGAAGAAGATGGCACTTGTAAATTGTGGTTTTCTAATGCAGTTAGTGCATTCTCAGCCTCAAGGCTAATTAGGGCAACAGTTTTGTCATCCTGAAACCCTATTTTTTTCAGAATTTCTTTGACTCCCTGGGACTCTAACCATAGCCAGAAGGTCACAATTTTCTTTAACAATTCTGCATCCACTCCCATTTCTGTCATTCGTTGGAACAAATTCTTCTCATTGTCATGGAAGTGAATGAAAACATACTGCGATTCCATGGAAGTATGTTCTTACGTACAAAAAGAATCCGGGGAAGAGAGGAAATGTATGAGATTTTCGAGGGCTTCTGAGCATCCATTTATGGGGAATTTTTGAAAGATCGTGACTTTAAAGAAAAGGTTTAAGTTCTCTTCTCAAGCGTTGCATTGCAATATATTGCGTGTAGTGTAGAGAGACGGGGGAAAGTTCGTAGATTTACAAGTTATCTATAATTTTCTCTATTTCATTTCTATTTTTATTTTTTTCATATTTTTATTTGGGGGGTCTATTTTCTGGGCACGATTGAAAGCGTTATTTCCTTTTGGTAATAATTTATTTTCCTCAAATGACTTAATTTTATTTTTTTGAGAAAGAAAAACGTTACCAATTCTTGAACCCTTAACTATAATTTGTAGGCAAAACACATTTTCATTGCGCTGAACCTTTTCTTCTGCTGCCTATTTGCTTTCTCTGTACAGTGAGCATTGTCCATGGATATACGTAAGAAATTTCATTTTCCAATTACAGTCACCAAGTAAGTAGGTGTTGGGCTATGATGCCAAAATCGAGTCATAGCTGGGTTAAACCGGGCTTGACCCAATATGCTTTGCCTTCAATTATATGAAGCCCAAACTCGGTCAAATTAAAATGGGCGAAATCGCATTTTAGAAGCGTAACTTTAGTTTTAAATGTTGCCTCTTAAATGTGAATGTTTGTTGTTTTGAACCGTTGATCTTAATCAAGATCAACTGTGGTCGTCTGGGTATAAATCATTAACCCAATGTTACCCTAATTGATTTTCTTTGGCAGCCCTCTAGAATTCTTTATATCTTCTCTTTCGTCGTTTCCGTAATCTTCAACCTCCGGTTGGAAGTCTTGTGCTTTCTTTGTGAAATAAAAGAGTGTGAGTGATTTTTTTTTTAAAGAAGAGATGCAAGCTACTTAATGGTGTCAACGAGTTGAGCGGAGCAGGCTCGCAAGTCTAATCTCGGGGCCAGTAAAAAGAGGCTCGAGCTTTTTGGACTCGAGTTGAACTCGGGCTGGCTCGTCCCAAAAAGGGCTTTTGGCCAAGCGGAGCCGCCTCACGGGCTTTTTTTTTTTACTTGAATAAAGAAAAATTGATCATTAATTTACAAACTACAAAATTAATTATGCAAATTGTTGATTTACAAAATAAGTGGTCATTAATTTACAAACTAAATAAAAATAATTATGCAAGTGGTTTAAAGAGCAAGTAACATCCCCCTTTTTTCGAGCTTGGGACCAACTACATTCAATGTAGGTTAAGTTAAAATTGTATACTAAAAAATATTGCTTGTACAATTATTTTTAAAAAAATAAAGTAGAAAATTATTCAATTAAATCAAGAAACTAAAGACAGTAGAGAAAATTATGCAATTAACTAGCCTGCAAAAGCAGATACAAAAAGGCGGACCACGAGAGCCCAAATGTGATCTGGCCCATATTTGGGGTCGTGCAACTAGCAAGCTGGCTCGGGCTCAAACCGAATGTTATATTTTAGGCTTGGTCAGAACCTTGGCTTGTACAAACGAGTTCAAAGTCTACTCCACTCGGACTTTTTCCAAGTTGAGCCATGAACCGTCTGAACCGACAGGCTCATTCGCTACCACTAGGCAAGTTGTACGTAGGTTGAATTCTTACGGTCCACTCAGACTTTACATTTGTTTATAAACACTTGTTAAATATATTAGATTCGTGTGAGGTTCACCAAGGGGCGATGCTTAGCCAAGATGACACTTGGATGAAGTTTGGAGCGTTGCTACCATAGGAACGAGGCTAGAGGATCAAGTTGCCTCGCTTTTATCAGGTAAATTGCATGAGAAGCAAGTTAGACTTTTGTTGTGAGCCTAACATTCGTCTATGCTGTTTTCTTTTCTGTTTAACCATTTGATCTAAAAATGTAAATTCTTAGATAAAACAATATGTATATCATTTATATTATATCTTTAACATAGCTTCTCGTGTGTAAGCGAGATTTATTACGTGGACGATTATTTTAATTTGGCTTTGATATTATATGTGCACAATTTATAACTAGATGGAAGCGAGACTTGAACTCAGAACCTGTTGGGAGGAGTTCACACAGTTAGCTCACTAAATCAACAATAATAAGTGTGCAAAAAGTAACAACAACCAAGCTGAAATTAAGAACTCAAGAATCTGTTATATAAACTGAGTAAACCCGAACTCAAGATACAAAATACAAGAATCAGGAAACTACACTAAAATAGAATAAACTGCAGGAATCATCAGTACACAAACTGAAAACAATAGAACACTAATCTGTAGAACTCGAACAGATAATATATTGAAATGCCCAAACAAGAAAAAACTAAAAACGAACAGAAGAACATCAAAACAGGAACTTATCTTTCCATTAGAACCCACAGGCCATACATCCTCAAATCAATCGTTCAACCTCGAATAATAACCACTGTTATTGTACAAATCAGACCCCAAGGTAGATTACAAAGAAGACACTCAGACTGGACCCGTTTATATCACAAAAGATAACTCCCTTCTTCAACAACACACGGTTCACACAAGGACCAACTCTCTGAGGATGAAATCACACAAGATAACAAGTTATTTAGAGAATCAGAAATCAAAAGAGCAGATTAGATTTCTACATCGAAGAAGAGGAGAGTCTCGAATCGGCATAGAGAGCACACAGGAGAAAAGGAGAAGAATCTCGAAGCCAAGTTATGATCTCAAACCCTAGAATGGGCTTGAAATGGGTCACTTTACAGTCGCCCATCCAACGGTGTTGGAGGCGACACGTGGTGACTCCATTATCGTCCATTTTCATCAGGTAAGTAGAAACACGATTTAAGGCTAACAGAACACGTTTTTTCACCAAACAACTGATTATTGGGATGGGCTTAAATTTCAGCTGGGCTAAACTCAAATGGCCCATTGGGTCATAGCAACATTGTGCCATTTTTCCCTTCAGAACCATTATCTACCCTGATACTATATTGAAGTACTTGATCTAAAAGTTTAAATTATTTTATAAGATCACATTTATATAATTTAAATATTATTTTCATCAAATTCGTAGGTGAGGAATTTATGCCCTCCATGCAAATGATAGTTATAACAAGTTTGAACTTTTAAATAAAGGGAAATTAACAAAATACACTATCCAGAAAGGGTGTAGTTGCACTTTGTATACTGTATTTTATACTTTTTGTTAGAAAAATTACAAATACAATATAAATAGTTAAACAACACAAATACCCTTAACTAAAATGATAAATCACACCCAACTTATTACATTATGTAACGTTTTGCATACTAAATATAAAATTATTGATTTTTCATTTAATTTTTTTTTCTTGTCATCCTTTGTTTCATTTTTTGTATAAGATTTATAAAATTTATTATATTCTTTTCCTAAATTCTTAAATCAATAAAAATTTAATTTTAGTAACTTAATAAAATATTCAAATTTATTAAATACTCCACTTGACTATTCCAACGTTATAAAAGCAAATAAATATTTTAATTGCTATATTCTAATAAACGAATTTTATTCAACGAATAAAAAAATAAAAATAATCAATTAAAATAATTGTTTTTTTTTTATAATAAATTAACTTTTATCAACTTTTCAATCTCACAACTCAACAATTTTCAGTAAATTTTACTAAAAATCTGATTTTTAGTAATTGTAGACATTCTTATATTAGTCTTAATTAAGTTTTAATTATACTTACTTTTCATTGGTAATTGTAGACATTCGCTCATCAAATTGTCAACCACTTCGAAGAGTGATTCTTTCGCCATAGTCATTGCCGTTGATTCCGGTTTTTGACCATTAATTTCTAAATGAGAAAATTTGCTGAAAAATATGTTTGATATTAGAACAATAAAAATGCATCGTTTTGAAGAAAAAAAGTTCGAAATATTATGTATTAAATGTGCAGTAATATAATTAGAGTTTCAACAAGCTATTTTTAGCACTTCCAAAGGGTTAATTTTCGTTAATCTAAAAGAGCGAGCGAGCGAGTTATGAAGATCGTTAGCTCCTATAGTCTACCTGGTAAAGAGCTTACCAACCGGTATTGATGATAAAAGTAGTGATTGACACTACGCCTTTGTGGCCCGACGAGTTTCTAAGTCTCGGTGTTTAGCCTCCCACGCCTTGTACAAAATGATAAGAGTCGATCTAGGGACCACCTTTTTTGGGTCAACTTTCGCCTAACTTTCAAGTAGTGGCTGCCAATTTCGTTGGTACTGATCAATTTCCTCATTTCAATCCATACGTCTATGTATGCATGTTTCGTACTTGTCCAAACGAATAATCAAAAGGTCAAACGAATCAGAACTATTAAATAAAAAAAAGACTATTAAAGATATGGGTAATCAAGTGGTTCGATTCGATTCAACAAAAAAATAATTAATTAATGGTTCTGATTCATAGAACTGAGAATCATTTGGTTCTGGTTCGATTTTAGTTCTAGAACTAAGAACCAAACTCAATATTAAAATTTTATTATTTTTTATAAATTGTTTTGTACAAATTAGTGAATCGCAATCCAAACAAAAATTTCAAAATTCACCTCCTGTTTGTTTTCCATTTTCTCTCCATTTTTAGAAAAAATACTACCGTTGCAAGGCCCCACTTGCCGGAATTGTTGACTTCCATCTCACATTATTCTTGAAGTTGGTGCTCCAATGATCACAAAATTCATATTTTACAACTAAAAAATGGGCAGCAAACAGATGTTCAATTGAAAATTAGGACAAAAAAGGTCATGTAAATTCGATTTGTCATTGTGGAGATTGGAAACCCTAATTCATTTCTCATTTTCTATCATTTTTAATTTATACACCGACTCTAACATGGAGACCAACAGCTGTCGCATGTCGTCTACCGTCGCGATTAGTTACCACCATTGCATGGATTTCTGAAATTGAAGTCTCAAAGTTCGATTCTTCTTCCTCAAACGTTCCCTCTCTCTCTCTCTCTCTCTTTTCTCTCAATCAATAATAGAATTAGAACCAAACCAAACTAAATCAAACCATAACTACATGGTTCGATTCCAATTGGTTACATATCTTAAAAAAAATCATTTGGTTTCATTATATAAAAAAAATTTATTGGTTCATGGTTCGGTTCTCTCGGAACCAGAATCGAATGGAACCATGTCCACCTCTAATTAAAAGTATAGTGATGATGAGCTCATTTATCATTAACCAATATAAAGTGGCTTTGAACAAGTGCGATGGAGGTATATATACACTTAAAATTCAAGATTTCTATATCTGTATGTGAAAAGTTTTTAGAAGTTGAAAACTAGTGGTTTATGTAAAATAAAGATTAAAATTAAATATTTTGAAGTTCAGTTATAACTTATATTATTATACTCTTAAAAGATACCCATTTTCAACTAGAAAGCACTTTATTTAATTAAATTCTAAATTCAAATGGTATTCGAACATTCGTAAAATAGATTATTTTTCGTGATCTTAGGACAAATATTTAATTCTACCAACTCTAGAATACACGTGCCTTTCATTATTGTCACACTGACCCAGCTTCGAAAAATAAAAATGCCCACCTGGCCAATTATTATTACCTTATGAGATAAGATATTACAATCAATTTTATGATTTTGGCATCCAATGGAAATCTGAATTCTTACTATAAATATACATAGTTTTTTTGGTCAAGTGGGAGATGTCGTACATGATTGAGGCAAATTATAAATGACTAAAAGGGCATTGATTGGAGTCAAATAAATTAGTTCTACGCCTTTCCAAGGGACAATAAACAAGACCTTGGAACTTGATAAATTTAGGTTCGTTGCCTTTTCTCATGGATTCAACGTGATATAAATACAAGAAGAAAAACAATAGTTGCCTAAAAATGCCCCATGAAGCACGGCAAGAGTTTGGAAAATAGACAACATATTTTAGGAAATAGTTTCCTATAACAAAGCATGGAATCAAGGAAAAGATATCACGGATGATATGAAAAGATATCACAAATGATATCGTAACACCCCCCCTCAAGTTGGAGCATGTAAGTCTAAAATGCCCAACTTGTTAAGAAGAAAATCAAATTGCTTCTTTCCCAAAGCCTTGGTAAAAATGTCTGCCAATTGAACCGTCGTCGGTACATGGGATGGAGCAATAAGGCCTTCTTGGATTGCATCTCACACGAAATGACAGTCAACTTCAATATGCTTTGTGCGTTCATGAAATACCGGATTTTGCGCTATATGCAACGCAGACTGACTATCACAGAAAAGAGGAATCGCCTTTGGATGATGAACTCCCAAACTCAAAAGTAGACCCTTCAACCATTTTAGTTCATAAGTAATGGAAGCCATAGAACGATATTCGGCCTCGGCTGAAGAACAAGCTACAGTATGTTGCTTCTTAGTTTTCCATGAAATTGTCGAATGCCCCAAAAACACAAACCAACCAGTGAGAGACCGCCTGGTAAGAGGACAAGTTGCCCAATCCGAGTCACACCAACCTGTCAAAGACAACTCACTGTCTGAGCGCAATAAAATGCCTTGACCCGGAGATTGCTTTAAATAGCGAACAACTCGTAATGCAGCATTCCAATGTTCCTGTCTTGGTTCGTGCATGAATTGTGACAGGACATGAACAGAATATGCCAAGTCAGGGCGGGCAATCGCCAAATAAATAAGACGCCCAAGCAATCGTCTGTAGGGCTCAGGATCCGAAAGATAAGGCCCCGTGGCACGCGCCACTGATGATTCTGTTCGATCGGGAATGAGACCGGCTTTGAGCCCAATAATCCAGCCTTTGAAATAATATCAAGAGCATATTTCCTTTGACATAAGAGCAAGCCTGAAGAGTTTCTACCCACCTCAATACCAAGAAAATATTTAAGCACACCAAGATCCTTCATAAAAAAACATCTGCTCAAATAGGCTTTAAAACACGTCACCACAGCGGAATCATTACTAGAAATTATCAAATCATCAACATACACTAGTACATTAATCTGTACAGGCCCTTTAGTGTAAGTAAATAGGGAATAATCGAAATAGGATTGAAGAAAACCATACCCCTTTAAAGCTGTCACGAGCTTTGCAAACCAACATCGAGGTGCCTGTCTCAAACCATACAACGACTTACGCAAACGACAAACTAAATTGGAATCATTAGAGCTAAAGCCTGGAGGAAGTTTCATATATACCTCCTCGTCTAAATCTCCATGAAGAAAGGCATTATGAACATCCATCTGATGCAACTCCCAATTCTTTGAGGCGGCAACGGCCAGAAAAGCTCGAACTGTCACCATTTTTGCTACTGGGGCAAATGTCTCATTATAATCAATTCCTTCAACTTGATGATTGCCAAAAACAACTAATCTGGCCTTTAATCTCTCAATGCTACCATCAGAGTTGTATTTAATTTTGTACACCCATTTACTGCCTAGAGCTTTCTTGCCAGGGGGTAATCTTTCCATAGTCCAAGTGCCATTATCTTCCAAAGCACGAATTTCTTTTTGCATAGCAGTACACCAGCCGACATCTTTTACAGCCTCCTTAAATGACCGTGGCTCAACACCTGCAGTGACAACTGCAAGAAAATTTCGGTGTTTCACAATAAATTTGTCACAACTAACATAATGTGCTATAGGAAAAGGCGTACCTGAGGGAGTGTGATATTGCAGATCAGGTGGAGCAAGAGATGGACTGTTCTTGATAACCGTATGTGTCACGAAGTCTCGTAATTTTACCGATGGGATCTTCTCCCGAAACCCGCGACCTAAGTTTCCCTCCCCCGAGCCTACGGGAACGTCATCAACCCCCTCGCCATCCGTGGAGGAAGGTTCCACAGATGGAACATCTCAAGCGTTTGGACATGGCTCGGACGTTGAGGGTGGCATCTCAAACGCGTTGCTAGTTGGGGGCGAGACCATCTGAGGAGCAACGATGACATCCTCATCAATAAACTCTTCAGTATAAAAAACATCACGGTCAAGGGTAGGAGCAAGATTTGTGACTTCCACATTCAAAAAAGGAAAGACATTTTCATAGAACTTCACATCCCTCGACACAAAGAATTCATTTTTCTCAAGATCAAATAAACTCCATCCCTTCTTACCAAACGGATATCCTACAAAAACACATTTACGACTTCGACTAGCAAACTTGTCACCTTTAGCTCGTTGATTATGGGCAAAAGCTAAACAACCAACAATGCGTAAGTCACTGAAAGAAGGTGCACAACCAAAGAGAATTTTATAAGGAGTCTTGTTGTGAAGAACACTAGACGGAGTCCGATTTATGAGGTGGGCAGCAGCCAAAACACATTCCCCCCAAAAATAAATTGGCAAGCTTCCTTGAAATCGCAATGCACGAGCAACATTCAAAATATGTTTATGTTTCCTTTCAACTCTTCCATTTTGTTGAGGGGTACCCACACAAGAAGTTTGAAATAAAATGCCATTTGCCACAAAATAATCTTTCATACAGTTAAACTCTGTTCCATTGTCACTACGTACAATTTCAACTTTTGAGAGAATTGACGTTCAATCATTGCAATAAAGGACATAAACATCTGAAAAACTTCTCTTTTATCAATTAATAAATAAACTCACACAGCACGAGAATAGTCATCCACCGAAGTTAAAAAATAACGAGCACCACAAGAAGAAAGTTCATCATATGGACCCCATAAATCACAATGTATTAACTCAAAAATTCGAGTGGTTTTATTTTCACTTAGGCCGTGTTTGATAGACCACATTTTCCGGGGAAGTGGGAAAATATTTTCCACTTTCCACTTTTTTGACTGTTTGATAGGCGATATTTTTCGGGGAAAATATTTTCCGGATTTTCCCCACATGTGTGCAATTTTCGGGTTTTTGATGAAAATGTTTTCCCGCCTTTTTGGTGGGAAAATATTTTCCCGACTGTCTGGAATTTTTTTTTTTTGGCAATGGAAACAAATGTCATAACTAATGGTAAAAAAAATTTCACTTTAATGGACAATTTTCATGTAAAACAAAGTCAAACGAACACTAAACTTTGATTAAAAAATGATTTTTCAGGAAACAATTTTTTTTGCCTTTTTTTTTTTTTTACTTTTTGGCAATGGAAACAAATTTTATAACCAATTGTGAAAAAAATATCACTTTAATGGACAATTTCCATGTAAAACAAAGCCAAACGAATAGAAAATTTAAAAATTTTTCGGGTGGAAAATTATACCAATCAAACACACTTGAAATCATTTTCCCTGTAAACATTTTCTTTCCACCCATTTTCCACCCTTACAATCAAACGCATCCTTAAAGGAAAACTATTTCTAGAATGTTTAGCTCGATGACAAACTTCACATCCGTTATCTAAATGGCCCCTAGAATCATGTAAAAAAGGAAGCAACTTTACTACTGTCTCGGAAGGATGACCCAAGCGATGATGCCATAGCTCCAAGGACTTCGAACTAGCAACCGAAACCGCCTGCACCTTGAATCCTTGTCGTAGGTAGTAAAGTCCATCCCGTCTCTCACCCGTGCCAATCACCTCCCTCGAACGTTGGTCCTGTATAGCACACAAGTTAGAATTAAATTGGACAAAACAATTGAGATCATCATTCAGTTGAGACACCGAAATTAAATTGCAGTGTAATTTAGGAACAAAAAGAACATTTTGGAGGACTATTATGTCTGTTAGTCTCACAACACCCTCCTTAGTAGCAACCACCATTTGACCATCCGGAAGACCCACGGGACATGGGGAAACCACTTTAATATTCAATAAACAAGATTCATCACCGGTAACATGATGAGAGCAGCCGGTATCAATTATCTAATCATCAATTCCCAACTTACCATGCAACCGATTAGAAGAAGAACCAAATGCGGCCGATAAGGCCGCCCATTGTTCAGCAGTAAAGCCCGGAAGAGGTGCACTGTGATTAACGTCGGGTGTAGCGGCATTAGCACGCACACTGTTACGACCACAACCTGTCGAATTCTTTGTTGACGTAGCGGTTGATTTGCCCTCAAGATTCGAACCATATTTCTCCAAGTACCAATCTGGAGTACCATGTATATCAAAGCAGGTAGCAATATCATGACCCGATTTGTGGCTGTGAGAACAAATCGAGGTCGCCTTCTCCGCTTTATCAAGGCGAGGTTTGGATCTATTCTCCATACGCACAGCAAAATCAACGACATCAAGCTTCTCTTCGGTGATGCGTGAGATCCCCCGAACCCGCTCATCTTGAGCGATTTGTTGGAAGGCCCGATTCAACGTAGGGAGAGGATCTTGCGACAAAAGAGTTTACCGCAATTGGGCATAATAATCGGAACACAAGCCAAGAAAAAATTGGTGCAGCCTATCGTCGGCACGTCGTTTTTCATGTTGTTTACCAACCTGACAAGTACATTTACCACACTTGCAAGAAATCAAAGGCTCATGTTTATCGAGTTCATCCCATAAAACATTCAATTTACTGAGATAAATTGCAACATGCATAAGTTTTGTTTGCGCACAACGATTAATATCTCCCTTTATGTTGATGGATACGCGGACCATTCACAATTGAGAATCGTTCATGCAAGTCATCCCATAAGCGTTTGGCATCATCATAATTCGATAGCATAGAACGTACCTCGGGGTCAATGGTATTCGTGAGCCATGAGACAAGCATGCATTGGATTGTGACCCAATCATCGTTCGTACAAGGGGGGACGATATCTGTGATGGTCCCGTTAAGAAAACCAAATTTGCGCCGGGAGGAAAGAGCTACACGAATAGCATGAGACCACTCATCAAAATTGTCAAGCTTCAGACGAATGGGAGTAATGAAGTCGCCAGGGCGATCTTGTGGCCCTAAATAAAATGGCGAACTATGATCAATCTTTGCCGGTGGTGGATCATTCTTCACCGGTAATGGAGGTGTGGCTTCGTCAGCCATGGTTTAAGAGAAAGAAAAAAAATTTCTGAAGCAACCTAAACCTAGCCTGATACCATGATAAATTTAGGTTGGTTGCATTTTCTCATTGATTCAACGTGATATAAATACAAGAAGAAAAACAATAGTTGCCTAAAAATGCCCCATGAAGCACGGCAAGAGTTTGGAAAATAGACAACATATTTTAGAAAATAGTTTCCTATAACAAAGCATGGAATCAAGGAAAAGATATCACAAATGATATCGTAACAGAACTTATTACATGTTACATTACATATATGTGTGCATGTAATAAATTAAATTTTATTATAAATAAACTAAGAGTTGATTATTCGAATTCTTTTTAATATTCGTCTTTCTTAGGAAAAGATTTAATGCATGAATGTAATCGTTCTTAACCATGTCATGTTACGATAATTTTAGTCTCTGAGTTGATTCTTGTGAACGAGATTTTCTTTGAGTTTTTGTGTCCTAGTTTGGTTTAGTTAAAAATCATTTTTCATAGATTTCGATAAAAGCTGGTGAAAATGTGTAATTTTAAAGTTGATAAAATTTGTGAATTTTATAAAATATGTAATTGAAAATAAGTTTTAGAAAAATAGGACCAAACAAAGGTACAATATATGTCTCATTCCATGCCATGTCTATTTATCAAAGTACTTTTCTTATTTAGTCAAGTACGATATTAATATTCTCATTTCCACAACGTATCTCATTAAATTATTCTATGCTTCTTTTTGTTGGAGATTAAAATTAATTTTTTAGTAAATTTTGATAAAAGCTGATGGAATGTGTGGTTGAAAAGTCGTGGGAATAATGAAATATGTAGTTAATATTGATTTTTTGATTTGGATTAAAATCAAATTTTAATCAATACCAAACGGGGGCTAGGCCATATGAAGCAAAAAAACAAGAACCCTAACAAGAAAAAAAAAAGGAAAGAACGAAAGGAAAGCTTAGATCTATTCATTATACGATCATAATTAGCTTTCCCGAAAAAAATTGCGCTAAAAATGAGTTTTTATAGTTACTCCTGTAGCCTAAAAAATGAGTTCACTCACTAGTAGTTGTTGGAATCCCATAAATATGGATCCTCGGGCGACCCGAATCCGATGTGATCGGATCCCTCTAACTGCCATGACAAGGCATAGTAAGTACGATATCCACCATTGTGTTCTGCACCGTCCATTGAAAGATCTGGCAGATCATAAAACGTGTCATCATCAACAGATTCTTGAAAGTGTTCCTGTAATAAATTTGTTGATGAATGAGAATCGGGTAGCTGGGCTTTGCTCAGTCGTGCTTCAGCTTTTGCACCACCGCGAATTGGGGCGGCAGCCGCCTTTGCGGCCGCAGCTTGGATGTCTTTCGGTGATGCTGAGGCGGGCCGGGGAAGTTCATGAGCCAAATGTGGGAAGTTAAGATATGCCGAGTGACCTCTGATAGCTAAAGCTGCTACATCATGTGCTCGAGCAGCCATTTCTGGTGTTGGATATGTTCCAAGCCATATTCTTGATTTCTTCTTAGGTTGTCGAATTTCGGACACCCATTTGCCCCAACTACGCTTGCGTACACCGCGATAAGTTGGATGCTTGTTGTCATTGGCTTTGCCACTTTTTTCTTCTTGATCATTTTTTGAGCTGTTCTGAGCATTGCCCTCATTTAGAGTACTCTTTGTAATTCGATAGGAAGATGTCGACCAGGAGTTCGAGGAAGAGGAGGAGGAGGTGGATCTGGTCATCGAGGAAGAAGTCGTTGAAAACGATGTGGAAGAGAACGTGGACGAGATGGTGGTGGAGTCGTCTTGAGCTAGACTCTCGATGTTGAATTGTTCTTCCATGGTATGTCTTGTGGCTGCTAGAAAAGAATAAAGATGCACATAAAATAGGGAATTAATTTGGGGTTCATAAGATTCTTCCATAAGCAGGGATTTATTTTTTTAAAAAAAAGAAAGAAAAAAGAAAAGAAACATGAAACATTAGAAAAAGGAGAGTACAGTTACAGCTATTTTGTTAATCAAGTTGCACTTCTAGATAATTAATGTGTGTCCCATATGCTTTCCAAGCATCTTTCAAACATGTATAGCTATTTGTCCATTGCTTGGTCAGTTTTTCCTAGTAATCATGTTAGTATATCTTGTAATTTTGCAATAATAATGCACGAGCGAAAGGACAATATATGTAACGTTTGACTAAGTAGGCACCCGATTACGTATATAGACCAACTATATTCTAATACGACAATGTTTCATTATATAGTATCTTTTTAACCATGCTTAGATTATGATTTTGGTGCAATTTCTTGCCAAGAGGACTTTTTAGGGTTATCAATATCATTTCCCATTAGTTTCTAGAATTCTTGGGCTATTTTTTTGGATATTTTCTCAAGAATCATGCTACATTGTCAGATGTCTTACATAATTCTTAATATAATGTCACATGACATTTTATTATTGAATTGTTTTAAATAGAGTCATCATTTTCATCAAATCATATGTTTCCACATGAGATTATATCACTACATCTATTAAATTTCTTTGGACAAAATTACAATCATTTTTTCAAACCATAAGTGAACTTGAAAGTGAATTCATGAATTAAAATATTTTAATTTTGTTACACATGGGTCACATGAAAGTGGACCCGAACATGTTCAAAAATGGGTCCCGCCCAAGATTTTGCTGACGCAAATTGATATATGAACAATAATTTAATTTAAGGTTCTATAATTTAATCTTTTTTATTTCCTAGTCATTGCAATAATTAGGCGACGACGGTGATTGATACTCTTTTTCTCAAAACCTTTACACTTTAACAGGCTTTCTGTTTGAGCCACACTATTTTTTTCATTCTCATTCTTCTACTCATTTTTAATCACAAATTTTTCAATAAAATAATATTTCTCATCACATCAATAATTCTTCCTTCTTTTTCAACCACATATTCTCCATCACATCAACAGTAAAAATGCATTTTTTTTTTCAAAAATGTACACCAAACAGGGGCTAAAAATGCCATATTTTTCAAACAAATTAATTTTTTAAAAATCTTGCCCCCAAAAAGTCAAAAGATCGGGGTCGAACTAAGGTCTAATCACTAGTAAAAATATAAAAGAAAAATTCTTTTCAAGCTTAGCATGGAAGAAATCATTAATCACTACCGGTGAGTCTGGCAAGATGGATTAAAATGTTGTCCCATCGCACTGATTTGAAATCAATAATCTGATAGTAAATAAAAGTGCCCAGAAGCTTTAAGCAGGCAGATTACATGCACCCAAAACATGAAAAACAATGTAAAAATTCTCTGTCTAAACCCAGAACCCGCAAAACCTCGATGGAACTTCTATCATTTCCTAATGTAATTTTTGGCCTCTGCTAATCGTCTAGAGATACAAATATATGTAAACATTGCCCACTAGGACCAGTAGCTGGTTCAAATGCAACCACGGCTTGCAAGAATCTGTCAGGAAACAAAGAATATGATTCCTCGAATTTCTAGTCAAATGACTATCGGTGTGACACGTATGTCTAGTACAGTAGATCGCTATTGGGCAACATTGTCTCCATCCTATCTTCTTTATTAAAGCCTTGCTTACGGGTGGTTACGACGAATGCAATGGACAATGAACAATTAAGAAAGAAGAGAAAGAAAGGAGAAGAGACGAGACGAGAGAACTAAGAGGGAGATTGTAGATTTATTCAATACTAATGGTTTGTTTATTACAATCAACGAACCTCTTTATAGTCTAAAACTAGGGTTAATATGGAAAAACAATAATAATGGTCTTAAAATTGAAAAAAAAAAAACACAATATTAATCAATAAGGAAATTCTATAAAATCCTAATTGATTTTATTTCTTCTGCGTCTATAATATACTTTCCATTTTGCCTCAACGGGGTTAACATCATTAGCCTGAAAACTTGCCGCACATTCTGGGCACTTGAGCTGACACGTTTCTATAACTCTCTGTACGCAAGGATTGCAAAACAGGTGGTAGCATTTGGCAATAAACACCTAACCCAAAAAAAAAAAAGGCACTGGTTATCTCCTCAAGAACTATAGACTGCGCAAGCTAACTATGAAAGCAAAAGTAAAGTTTCTTATTCGTGAAGAATACAGCAAATGCATTTTCATATATAAAGAAAACTATCACCATTCACCATATTCCACCATCATTACTGGTCCTGTATTCTGTCATCTCATAATTTCGCCATTTCTCTCATGCATCACATTTATAATCTTTCAAGTTCTTTGTAGCATATTAGCATTATTAATATTTAAGTTTCCCTTAAAGTTGTAAATGTTTTGCTACTTCACAAGGATCCCTGTTTCCAAATGGATATGCAAGTTAGTCATACATATACCTCTTTACTTTTATCAAGGCAAATACTGCACTTCAGTATTTCCTTGTATTCTGTGAGTTCCTGCTGGAGCTTTTCAGTTAGGGATGAAACCTTGGAATGCAACTTCAATCTTTTTGTTTTCCTTCTCAGAGTTCCTACATCTTCCTCTATTCTTTTCTTCTCAAACCTAGTAAGGAGAAATGTTTTAAAAACAAGAAAGGATAGGAAAGACGTCGCATAAACTGGAAAAGAGAAACAGAGAAATTTCAACCACCTCTCTTTCTCCAATTCTATCTGCAGCTCAGCAACGCTTGCTATACTTCTGTCAAACTTTGATTGTGATTCTTCAAATGTGTCCCTCAGTTGCTGAGATGACTTCCTCACATATAACACTCTTTTTTGGGTATTCACTAAAGTAGCTGTTCTTCGAGCCCTATTTTCAGAAAGCTTCCCAATTCGGCCTGAGTAGGATTTCAACTGCGATAAAAAGAATACCAATATGATATTGACCGGACACAACATTTGGCACTACAGAAAAGACACACCTCAATATTACCTGATATTCAATTCTAGCAGCTTTAGTGTCATAAAATCTAACAGTTGCCTTGTTTTGACGAATTACTCTTTCCAAGTTACGCTTCTTCATCAATAGGGCATCTCTCATCTGTGTTGCTCGCACTCCCTCTAAAACAAGCTGAAACAGGAGGTAAAGCAACCTGATGACACTCGCAAAATAAACCCCAATGAAAGCAAAAATACTTGTGCAGCTTTTACAGTATAGAAACTGGAAAAACAAACGCAAGAATCCTTGACAAGACAACATGCTTGTCTCCTGTGTTCTTGTTTCAGAACAAGAAGGGAACTTGTATTACAGAAACATCATTACTACAAAGTTTAACATTATTGAAGTGGGAAAGTAAAAACTTCTTAGGACGATCATTGTCCAGTTTCACCTTATTTAGCAACTGAACAAGCTCAACTGCTGCAATATATTTGGTATAAATCTGATTCTTTTGTCCAAATAAGAAAAAGATAATAATATTACGTAGGAGGAAGCAATGGAGAATTTTACTGCAAATGGCAGCTAAGATAGACCTCCCAAATGTGTACATATATGCTTCACTAAAGCTGCCAAAACATTTTCAGGGATGACTAAAGTTTGATTTTCAGACTCAATGTCAATATCAAACAGTTGACAAGGTAAATCTGGTGAAAGTAATAAATTGAAAAGTGTGAAATTAAACAAGCACAGATTTCTTGATCAAAGAGCAAAAGTACACAATTATCGTAACTGGAAAGGCGAAAACCTCCTGTGAGCCAATGATATAAACATAATTTCAACATTTTTTACTGACTTCATTATCAAATAAAGACATCGTGTCAATAAGTAGGTAAAGTTGGACGAATTAATTTAATTTCCAAAAGAACTTGATGTAAAGGAAATGCTATTAAGTACTTTCGTAATTAATCACCTTCATGTCGTACTCATCTCTCTCTGTGATTTGCTGCAAAAACTGGAGGTTTTGAGACTGTATATCATCATAGGCCTGTCCAATACTCTTTAGAAAAAGGCCAATAAAGTTAGCAAAACTAAGTAATGCAATAAAAGGATATCCATCAATACAAATCATGGTAGAATAGAAACCTCTATCTCAGAAAGATAGACCTCAGTGTCTTCATGTTTGTATTTTAGGTCATCCAAAAATCTGTATTTTTCCCTGAAACAACGGTTTGAACAATATCTCAGAAAATTCAGAAAGCAACATAATACAAGTTGAGCTTCTTATGGAAGTTTTTCAAAATTCAAATTTTGCTTGTTTACGTCAACCTCAGATTATGTAAAATGAGGGAGAAGAAGGCCAACATCTTAGATCCACAACAGTCAATACCAGAACTCAAATCTCAAAGCATATAACTACCTCATTGAAGGGGCAAAATAGCTTTCGGTCTTAATTTAGTTTCAGTTGATAGAAACTAAAAAAAAGAAAAAATATTATGGAAGAAGCTAAGCAAATACCAGCAAGATGTAGAACAAACCTTTTAGAGGCCTCTAACTTCCGTCTCAGGTAGGCAATCTCAGCTTCTGCTGCAGCTAACCTTTGCCGGGATTTCGCCTCAGCTTCAATTGAGGCTTTAAGTCGTGACTCCAAATTGTGTTCATCAAGAGAAGCATTCAGGCTCCGAACATAAGCCCATGCCTTAATCTCCCCATTTCTAGCTTCATCCACTTCCCTGCAATCAACATACCCAGGTTATGAAGTGGAAACAATGGCTATTCTATTAGAACAGTATTGAATTTGTCCAAATTTAACATTTTCCAGAATTACAGGCTACATGCATTGGACAAACTATATTGGTATAAACAGGAATAGATAGAAAGTCAAAGATCTGCAGTATAAATAAGTTAAGCAGTGATAAAATCAATAAATACATGAAAATGACAAGACCGTGGAACTCAAGTTTATAATATGTGCGGAGAAATAACTAGATTTTTTCAAGAGGAAACAAAATTATGAAGAAGCCAATTGGATCCAACATAAGTGACTTGAATGAAATCTAAAGAAGAAATCCCCAAGAAACACTAACCTTGAATCAGTTGATTCACATCTGTACATTTCCCTAAAAAGCTTCAAGTCTGAAATAGTTTCCTTTATACCACGGACCTGTACCAAGAAAATTGAAATTACAGAAGCTTAAGAAAGTCTACTATATTTGAAACCAACCCAAGAAATTTATGGTTTTTGTTCAGAAAGCAGGACTATGCAATACAGATAGCAATAGCTACAGTTCTTGTCTAGTGAAAGCTCAACTCATCCATAAAATGTTAAAAGAGAATATGTCAGTTCAGGCCATTGAACTTTTCCTGATCTTACAGTATTGTCAGATTGTACATACGGCTGTTTTACGTGTTAGCACTATCTTGGATAGGTATTATTGGAAAGTTATAACAGGTATACCAATTAGGAAGCTCAGTTGCTTTGTTAAAAATAATTCGACGTGAATTTCCACCATAATTGTTATACTGGTATGGCTAATCGAGCTAAGGCTCGTAGCCTCATAGACTCTTTCTTTCATTCATCAAGCACATGGCGGTTTGTTTCGGAGCCAGGATAAACAAGTAGTGGGGATAGGAAAAAGATTATTCCCTTTGCACCTCATGTCAAGAGAAGATTAGTATATCAGATGGACGACAATATAATAACAGACATTTCTTCACACATATATAATTAAGGGAAAAACTCGTACCACAGCTTGCAACTTCTGTATTTCGGCATTTTGTTCCGCTGAACTCAAGGAAAAAGCTTCCAATTCCATTGCCTGCAGATATTTAACAGAAGGTTTTGACCAGCATAAGCAGCAATTGGAAACAAAAGAAATAAGAAAAGAAAACTGCAAGCAAAAGAAATCCCACCTTACGATCGAGAATGTTGGCAAGAGATTTTACATCAGCTCGCAAACTATGAACATCTGAAGCATCCTCTTTGTATTTACTAAACTGATTTTGCATGCTAACCATTTTCTCGGAAAACGAAGAAATTAAACCTTTGAACTCCGTAATGATTTCTTTCCTACCTGAAATTGGAAGAGACACGAAACTTATAGACAGTACCAATAAAGACACATGTCCCATGAGGGAATCATCTGAATCTTCATACCAGGTTCTTTAGGCACTTCTTCCATCTTTCTTTCGATTAGATTTTTTTGTTTGATGCACTTTTCTATATCTGCCTCTAGGTCCTTAATTCTAGAATCAGCAACAGCTGAAGCTTGATGAAAAAAATCAACTAATTCTTTTCTAATATGAATATCTTCTTCCCTCCAGGCAAGATTGCCTTTCTCAACCTGAATTTACATAGATGAGTGAGCACTATAACAAAATTTTCTTCACAAAAAAATGGCATCAAAAATAAAATGATCAACCAGTTACAACCTGTAGTTTCTCATAAAGAGCATGATATTGAACTACATATGCATTAGACTTTGCAAGTTGATCTTTCAGCATGAGATATGGTCGGGACGAACATATTTGCTTCACATCCTTCAGATTGTGCTATCAAGAAAAAATCCAATTTCAAAAGATGAGTAACAGGGAAAGAATAATTACAGAAGGGGACAGCATCGCACAACAACAAAAGAGACATTCCGAAGCACAAAACAGAAAATCAAGAACGAAAGAACTAACTTGCAATATTAATAATTGCCTCAATATGTCTATCCGATAATCATGAAGACGCTTGAGTTCTTGTAATCGAGCAGAGGAGTCATCCTGCACAGATAACCTAGTCCATTATCTAAGCTACAGTGCAATTGACTATAGACTCCATAAAACATAATGCAAGTGATTACCACCAACTCCTTCAGTGTGGACTCCATGCCTTGAAATTTTTTTGTTTATCTCTAGCTTTATCAGTGGTGGCCTGGAAATACCCGATTTGGAACAGGCAAAAATTACCCCTTTCCCTCTGCTCTTTCGGCTTTTAAAATTGCCAACTTGCAGTTACTTTCTTCCAATCCAGCAGCAGTAGTCTCCAACTCTCCTGTAATATTTGACAACCAAAATGATGTGGATAAAAGAAGTATAGTTGAACACATCACATGGGACATTTTGGACACTTTAAGTAAACCTCACTATATAAATGACAGGATAACATGCAAATTTCTAGAAGACATCTCTACATGACAATTTGAAAATTGTATAATTTTTTTTTTTTCAAACTACATAAAATAACCTGCTTCCAGAAAGATAATATAAAAACTGGTTAATATCATGCATGGACTCGATGAGAACAATCATCCACATTTTGTATGATTAACATGGAGGCACCAGCCACATTTTCTGCACCTTTTAGAAATTTTAGTAACAATGCAGCCTTCATGCCTAACCCCACCAGGCAGTTATTTTCCAAAATTATGGAAGAAACATAGTTAAATATGATCCTCCAACTAGTACATGCATGAATAATAGGGATATAACTCTTCAATCCATTCTGCAGTAAGTAATTTCTCATCACGTGAAAAGTAATCCCAGTATTCTATCTCAGTTCAACTTTTTCTTGACATAAAAAAAAAAAAAAACAGAGAATGTACAAAGTGCAGAGCATGTATATAGAAGTACAGGAAAAGAATACACCTGACAGAGGCAAATAGTTACTTGAAAACATTAGAAATGCAAAACACAATGAAGCTACCTAAGACATTATTAACTGAAAAAATATCAAGAAGCTTTATTCGAACATTTTAATCACCTAGCTTCAAAAGCCACCAAGTCAAGCTAATTCTTGTTTCTGAAGTAAGTTTACTCTAAAAGATCTGTTATGCATGTAATTTTAAAAGGGATAGTGATTGAACTTAAGAATGATCTTTGTTATATAATGTTACACCAACTTGATACCTTGCATACATATCACAAATTCACCATGAGCTTCATAAACACTCCATTTATACCACCAACATCATGATTGTAGCATACATGCTTAAGCACGCATATATTCGAAAGCAAATATATGCAAGCAATCAACTTTTAAATTAGTTTATACACACAATTAGTTGATACGGACAAGTACATTAAACAAATCGTACTTGAATACACCTAAATTATTACATTATTCTGAAAATGTTAATCTTCCACCGACATGAATTCATAAGTTACTCGCTGCTGCTTCAATTTCATGATAACTCCAAACTAATCCTACGTAAACCCATAGCAACACAAGAAATGCCATTTACATTTTTAATAGGTTCAAAGCATAACGATGATTATCACACCCATGATTGATGCAATATACTCGTCAACATAATGTGAGACCCGAGATTTAGTTTAGTTGTGCGCTTAAGCCAACTATAGCTTAAAAGACGAGAGACATTAGTCAAGAACAATAAGGAAAATTGACCTGAATATTGTTGAATACTGCATAACAAAGTACCCATAGTTAAGTACCTCTCAAATATTTAATATCAGCTCGCTCTTTGCATCAATGTCTCTGTAATTCACCAGCCAGCGATTTGTGCTTCAAACAAGACTACCAACTGCCAGTCTCAGAATATTAAATTTTGATTTCAAATCACAGGGCCCAATATGTCGGCTCGATCCTAGAGGAAGAAAGAGAACATAGAAAATGAGCAACCAAGAAAGGTGAGTAAGCAACAAAAAGAGTGAATGGGTAACATCGATAAGAAATGTGGTGATCCACTCTATTATCTCCCACCGTGTTCCTTGTATGTTCTTACCATCAGATGAAAGAACCTCGAAAAGATGCAATATTCAATCTATCCTCTAAATCACATAGATCATAGGAGGAGTTAATATGTAACACAATGTACCTCTAGACTTTTCCGCGTCAATAAGACTATCTTCTTCAATTTGACTTGCAGCGGTACCAGCTGAGCTACTTTCAGTTGCACCTGTTTCTAAGAGCTGGCTTAAAAACATAGTTCTGGAGGTGAATAGCCATCTAAACAAGCAATTAATAGATCTCGATTAGTTAACACAATCTTCATGTACTTCAGTTCATCCATTAATATAGGAAAATTAGGCTTGACAAATGCAGAAGAGGCATTTGATTCATTACTGACTGTAAGATTGATTAGGTAGTTTTAATAATAACCAAAGAATCAAATCAGTAATGGTGCTTCCACTAAATAAATATTACTAGAGAAGATAAGTAAGAGAAAAAATATATAAAAGACGAATCGAAAATGCATAAGATTGGTACATACGTAAACTTGTTTGGATGTGCACAAGGGATAAAGAAACATTCATAGTTCCAGGTACGGCTTTCATTTTGTATTAGTCCATCTATCAGATATACTAGATTCAGCTTAGATGTATAACTAAGCCATTAGTCACAGAAGGTATCGAGTAAAAAATGGTAAAATCAGCATTTAGTTTTCTCGAAGACTATTGCAGCCACCAAAATAAGTGTTCAGTAGCACAAATCTCAAAACAATATTGAAAAGGAAATAAAGGAATCTAATCTGCATAGTTACTGGATGGGGGTGTAAAGCTTCCAAGTTTACTGATCACGTTCCTTCCTTGATCTAAAAGCACAGGTCCATATTGGCACACGAACATTTAATAAAAAGATTGAGCATACACATACTCTACTCAATAATTAAGTATAGACGAGACAACAGTGAAAAAACAGCTAAACATACATGCATTCAGATGCACAGACAAGATAGAAAAGAAGAGTATGTTAGAGAAACTGTAAGAATCTCAAATTCGTAAAGTAATCAGAATCTGCCATGGATTTCCTAGCCCAAAGAGGCAATTTTAGCCATCAAAACAAACTAAACATGAAGAAGAGGAGAAGAATTAGGCCTTGTCCATCATCTCAATCCAAACCTAGTTCAAGCAGGCTACACTTCCAAAACCTAAAAATCCCTAGAAAGTATCGACGGTGAGCATTTTCTGGATCTGTCTAAGACGTCTACCTTTTGTAATTGTGGCCGACCAATATAAATCATAAGATTCCAAATGCCAATCAGCTATAAGTCAGCACTGACAGGAAATTAGCTGTACTATGCCAATCAGGTAAATACACGTAGGATATAATAATCACAGGTGGACATTTTTCAAAATGGAAATGAGTCATTACTCGATAGCGAACTACCATTTCTTTGATTACAGATAAGTAAAATCATATCAACGGTCCCCAACCTATTGCTCAAGTACCAAGTTGTTCGCCAACATTAAAAAAAGTAGCAAATTAGTCCTGAACCTTTTATCATCAATCAATATTCAACGAAACACACAGTCCAAATCTGTGGTAAATTGCCACACGACCCTCAGGCGTCCAACTTTATTAAGCTAAATACCCAAGTGAAGCCTATTTTCAGCCACATTACAATTTACTGATGGTTTGAATACTTTTTATTGTTGTGATTGATTGTGCACTATAATGAAAGGTCGAGGTCGAACTTGCTCCTTATTAAAGATTGAGCCAACTTGCTACTCGGATAATATATTGGGGACAAATGCTGCAATTTTTCCTCAGATTTAATAACCCCACCTAATCCTGTATTGTGTGTTTTAATGGATTCTGGGTGGCTATCAGTGAAGGGAGAAAAAATCTAGTTTAGGTCAGGTGTTCCTCACCTTCTTTGACAATTTGATGTTCAAAACCTATCCCATGTCTCGACAAGTCCTCTGTGTAATTAGAACATGAATCCAAATCATCAACCAGAGAGCCAACATTACAGTCACTAAGTTGAACATACAGCTTGAGAAAATTGCATATTAGACATGAAAGAAAAAACAGAAAAAAATAATTAATAAAATAAACAAAGAAGCATCAAAGTACAATACCTCTCCCCAAGAGTTATTAACCACAGCCAAAGTCTTCTCATATTACTGTTGTTTCTCCCTCAATCGACACATTTTATTATCTCGAGCACTAATCTCAATCTTCTGAGCTTCTAACTTCAGAAAAAGCATTTGATTTTGGAATTGAAGCACTGCTGCATTGAGCTGCACCATTAAGAATTTTAAACTTTAAGGTAATGCCATAAGAGTACAAGATTTCATATGGAGAAGTGCAAGCTCAGCCTGTATTTTAGTTATATGTCCACATGGGAAACACTAAAGACTACAATCAAGTGGCCAAAACAAAAGTAAGTTTATAGCTAAAAAACTACAAATTTTTTTTACTTAAACATACTCCTACCCTATCGGAGCCAAATCATTCATCTCCTAGTTAACTATCATAAAATGACTACCAAAATGAATTCATGCACACCGAAGCAAGGAAGTAAGAAAGGAAAATGAATATAGGATTGTAATTAATCATTTAATAGAGAAAATTTCATTGAGAGAATTATATCCATGCTATCAAAGATAAGTACCGTGCAGGAAAATGTAACTAGGCAGGAGCTAGACAAACAAAAAGGCCAAAGCCCTTTTTGCAATAACATAAATCATTTGATAATTAAGCCGTCATTTGTTTTAATAAGCAAACAAAAAAGTCAAAAATGAAAGGTCATATCATTCAATCTGCTAGCTCAGTATCAGTATCTGCACATACTTCCTTTCTGTTTAAGGACCTCAAAAGTGATACCAATAAACAATTTAAGAAAAACAATTACTTAGCTAATGGCATCAACCATGACTCAAAAAGGTAAGTATATAAAATCTTAATGTTCAAAAAGATATGCAGGCGCATATCACTTACATACTAGACAAGGAGATGAAACGAAGGCATGAACCTTTCATTTGTAGGAGGGAAGATTTTCTGATAAAAGTTAAGCTACACCAACAGTAGCGGGATAGTAAAGAGTCCATGGGGCTCAAAGAATCATATGATAGGTAAATATGGTTAAGAAAGTCATACATTATAGGAACACGACCAAATAAGCACGGGCACACAACACGCATATGACACTACACAGACACGTCATCATGTGATTTTTGAGAAAAAAAAGTAGGACATGGACGCATCAAGGACGTGTTAATTTAAATTCTTTAAAATTCTACATTTATGTAGTATATTTTTAGTTTAAATAAAATCAACAATATTTCAGTATTGGTTTTTGTTGTTGAAATCTTTTAAATAAAATCAGCTATCTGTTATATTAAAACTAAAACTGCCAAAAAAAGAAAAATGACTATAGTAATGTTTTTGAGGAGTGTTGATGCCTGACATGATACTACTCATGTCGACCACAAACACATCATCCTAGTAGTAGTGCCGTGCTTCATAGAAGAGAACATTCTTACAAACTTCTAAACCATCCTCGAGAACTTTGAAGCATCTTTAGTATCAGTCAAGTTAATAAGACCACCATGCAGTAGCAGATGGAGAATTCTTCTCAAGCATTTTGGGTGCAAATTCTTTTCATTGAGATGAGAGTTTGTAAAACAAAAAAGATAGAGGTAGTAAAATATATCAACCGAAGCCCTTCATCTAAAGGTATACATTTCAACATAACAGATAATGGGCCTGACATGATCCACACGAGCCTTGAAACATAATAGTGCAAATTCTTCTCATAGAGATGAAAGTTTATAAAACAAAAAAGATTGAGGTGATAAAATATATCAACTGAAGCTCATTGTCAAAAGGTATAAAAAAGCATTTCCATGATCAACGTAACAGACAGTGGGCCTGAGATGATCGACACAAGCCTTGAAGCAGCATAGCGAATGACCAAGCTCAATAAGGTATTAACAGCGAACTTGAGAACTGCTCAGGTCAAGCATGAAGAGAAAATTAAATATCGACCATAGTCAGATCATCACAAAGGACAGCAGAAAGTTAACATACCAAACATCATTTTCATCACATGCGAGTTTGATGAGCATAAGGAAAAAGGAAAATGGGGGATGCAAACGTTTAAAATAATTCCCCAATATACCTTGTCCTCCAGAGGCTCAAAATGCAAGCTATAGAACTGTCATCAACCATCTTTGTTTCCTTTTTCTAACTCGCAAATTTAAACTATTATGGGGACATAATGTATCCCTTGGGAGCAGTATTTAACTTTTCAATAGTATCTAGCTACCTCAAGGCTAATAAATGTTTCTCTTCAATCATAAACTTACCTCTTGAGACCCCAAAGAGAGAAGCAGAACCGTTAATTTTGACTTTAAATCTTGTGGAAACAGGAAATTTATCGCTTGCCAACATATCTTAAAACACAGACCGGTCCTTGTAAAATACCCAAAAGTTTTCAGTAGAAAAACCGATCTGTGTACTTTTAGCAGTTGCATCGCTTGCATGAGCTTAAAACAGCATAACTCAAACTCAGCTTGTTTCCAAAATGAGATTTTGTAAAAATTGAATTTTCTTGGATTAGGATAGTGGCCTTGCAAGAACATCCTAATGCCAACAATCAAGGGACCTCGTCAGCTTTATAATCTTCAGCTTGTATCAAACAAAATTATCATACACCACTACAAACTAAGCTAAGTTTCCAATTGAAGAACTCATCTCCTTGTCTTTCCCAGACAAAAGGTTGCAACAGAAGTTGAAACCAGCACATCCAAATTTTTAAAAAAAAATCCAGTAAATCCAGTGAAGCTGATATATTAACTATGAGAGGTAGCATCCAAATGGTTGGATAATCTAATGTCAACCAGGTAGCTTTAAAGTGTGACAACTTTGTCATGAGGTTCAGTGGACACCAGCATTCATTAATTGTACTTTCCATCTCTATTCTTGGCCATCACGGATATAGCAGATACCCAGAGAAATGGAGGGGAAAGCACCAGGTTCCAACAAACCATGAGATTTTATCGCATTCCTAAAATGTTCTCAGTGCTAGCCATAAATCTCTTCCAATTTCTAAAACAATCCACTTTCAAACTCAAGAAAACATTTCTTCTCTACAACAGTAATTTATCAGTAACTTCCGTAATTCACGAGAAGAAGTTCAAAATCTTGATAAATTGAGAAAAATTAAATAAAAACTTCACCTTTTTATCCTCATCTATTCGCATAGAAGAGGGTTTATTCATAGTGGCGGCAGTGGGTGATATAGAGCTAACATGACGCCGTTTCCTGTCCGCTTCACCCGTACTCGCCATTAAGAAAACACTCTAAACCGCTAAAACTATCAATTTTCTCTTAAATTCACATGGAAAATTTAGGTGAGTTGTCGTCAAACCCAAAACTCAACACTCATACTGTCATACACACAAAAATTGGGTACCACAAAATTAAATTCAAATGTTTACACACTTGCGAACCCTAATTCAAGTGACAGAGAATTTTATTTTCCATTTTTACTGGAATTAAACCTTTTGATTTTGACATAGTTTATGGGTTCTTTTCTTTGGCTAAACTGAAGTCGAAAAAAACACTTAGTAGAGTCTAGAGAGCTGTGTGTTTGACGTGAAATAAGTATAAATAGCCTTTCAAAACAATCATATTTCACTAATTCAAACATTAAAAACTACCCAAAATACCCCAAACATAGAATTTATAACTAAGTTATCATAATATGAATAAGTTTTCCTCTTAAGTCCTTAAAATATTTAAATTTAAATATTACTTTTGCCCGATAATGAATAGATGTACAATGAAAAAACCTAGAGGTCCCAAAGGACCATATAAAACTAAGAAGTTTATAAAGGAAAAAAGGAAAGATAAGATAGAAAAAGAATTCAATGAAAATATAACTAAAAGAGAATATACAAATCAATTATATGCATCTCAGAAAGCCTTAAAATGTTTTAAGAATAATATATCTGAAAATTTTATAAAAAGATCTGTCACAACTTTGATAATTGATGATATTCAAGATCTTATAGATAAAATAGAAAAAAGAAAAATAAGCATGATAATAAATCATAAGACACTCATACAGTTAGATGATGATATAAGCATAGATTTAGATATAATAAATTGCCAAACTTTTGTAGACCTTGAAAAAATTATAAGAGAATATGAACTTTAATTTTATTTTTTGATTTTTGTTCGCTCAATGGAAATTAAAATTGAAAAAATAGATAATTATTATAAATTAATAGAAAAAGGAGGATGTTATATATTTCTAGAACATATTCCTAATAGATTAAAAATAACAACATTAATAATAATTAAAAAATTACCTATTGAAATAAGAGAACAAATCTTAGAAAAATTAATAGTAGGAATAATAAAAGAACAATATATATATGAAAAAATTATTAAAGAATTTGAAGATGAAGAAATTATATTATATTATAGTAAAAAAAATTATTTACCACCATATTATAAAGAAAGATATGAAAGAAATTTAAAGAAAACTTGAAACGGATTGCAATAATATGTATAAATTACACCAACAAATAGAAAATATATTATTAACACCAAAAACTTTAACAAATAATCAGGAAAAACAAATATTAAAATTAAAGCAAGAAAAATTTAAAATAAAAGAAAAATATTTTAAAAATCTAAAAGAACTTCCAAATACGGAGTACGCTAAATCCAATTTTGATAAAATAATAAAAGAGTCAAAAGATAATGAATGTAAATTATTATATTTTGCCCAATCAAAAATAAAATCTGAAAAATAAGAAATTTTAGAATGGATCTTTATAAAAACATGAATGAACATATGAATGAACTAAAAACATTGGTAAAAATGTTGATAAATGATGTGCAAGAATTAAGAAATGAAATAAAAGAAGTAAGAAATGATATAAATATACTAAAACTTGAAGTTGGAGAATTAAAAGAAAAGAATAAGAAAATAGATAAAAAAAACTTATAGAATAAGAAATGACTAGAATATGGAAAAAAACATATAGAACCAGGAAACATAGTAATAGAAACAAGAAGTATGGATGATGAATTCAGAAAAAATATTTTACCTAAATAGTAGTAGAAGAAGAAGAAAAAGCTAAAGAGAAATCATTGGGGAAATTAAAAATTGAAGAAAAGTAAGATAATAAAGATGAATGAAGAATTAGACTTGCTAATAGAAAATTTTGATCAATTAAGCCTAGATAATTTAAATAAATATCAAGATTTAATGAATACTAGAAGAAGACCTAATCCAATAAGAACCTCTAAACAAGATACATTAGATCCAGATCCAGAAGGAGAAAGTTATGCACCTATATACAGTAAACCATATAGACAATTTTATGATAAGTTAAGAGATAGACAACCACCTATAGGAAAGAAGCATATAAATAAATTTGAGTTAAATGACATTTATGATAAGCCTATTAATCATGGAGGAACAAAGTTAGATTTAGACTGTAAAAAAGATACTAAAAAGGCATTATTAACTTAGGTAGATTCAATGATATTATTCTTCTTATATAATAAAGATGATGCATGGAAAAATACTGAAAGAATAATAGATTTCTTAATAGCATCTTTTGAAGGAGATACTAGAAATTGGTGGGTGGAATCAATAATGACACAAAATCATTAATAAAAATGAATGAACAAACAGAAATGTTAAAATCAGATAGACAAGGTATAGAAAAATTAGTAAAATATATTGCAGATAGATTTTTAGGAGAAAATTTGATTAGAAATGCTGAAGGAGAATCAATAAGAGAAAAAGATGATGTTAGAATCAAATTAATAAATTTAACAATATGTGATATGTGTACAAATTAAAGAATACACGTGTGATTTCAAAAAATACTATTATATTCAATTTTATAGTAATGAAAATCAAGAAATATATCAAGATATGTATTATAATAAATTATCAGGCTCATTGAGAATATACTTTAAAATAGAATTTGAAAAACATGTTAGGGATAATATAGGAATACCTAGAACACTTGGATCAAGAATAAAAATTTTGTTTGCAAGACTTGCATATATATGTCAACAAAGACAATTATTGAAAAAATCAGGAAAATTAACTAGAATATGTTGTGAAGATATGAAAAACCTACACAATGGGGATGTAATCCTGAAAGAAAAAGTGTTAAAAGAAAGTATAAGAATAGAAAATTTAAAAAATTCAGAAATTTTAGGAAAAAATATATAAAACCTAGAAGAAGATACTATAAAAGAAAGTATAACCCGAAGAGACAAAAGAACAAATCTTACAAAAAAGATAAAAGTCAATGTAAATGTTGGAATTGTGGAGAAATAAGTCATATAAGTCCAAATTGTAATAAGAAAAAAGTTAAAATATTACAGAAAGAATATTTAGAGATAGAAGATGAATTAAGTAAGATATCTGATATTGAACAATATTATAATCAAGAAGTATATATAAGTGAAACAGATTCAGAAGATAATGAACCAAAATCTGAATAAAGAAATAGAATAAATAGAAAGCGATAATATAAATATGCAAGAATATGAAGGAATAGAAGGTTATGGATTAAAAGAACTTCTGATAATAATAAATTCAAGAAAATGCAAAAATTATCTTTAGATTTAAAAATAGAAAAATTGGAAGCTTTAGATAGAATTTGGAAAAAAGAAAAGATAGCTATAAACGAATATCACAAAATTGAAAAAATCATAGATGTTAAAACAACTCAAGGAACCCATAAATTAAAATTTTTTACAAGAAATACAATAGACGAATTATTATGAAAAATTAATAAAAAACAAAGAGAAAAATCCAATATGTTTATTTAGCAAAAATACAAATAATGTTCAAATCCTTATTTAGAGAATGAATAGATTCACCATTAACTGTAAGTCTACACGATGGAAGAATTATAAATTTGAGAAATGGATATTTATGAACTATAGAAGGAAATTTAGCATATCAAAAACTAATATTTACTTGCTACCAAAAATATTGTGTCTCATTAAAAGATAAAATTTTTAATGAAGTTTTATGACTGCATTTTAAATTACATAGAAATGATATAATGGAACCAGAAGATCATATTATGACCATAGAATATAGAGTTTTATATACGTTTACTAATTCCAATTATGGAAACATTTATTCTAAGAAACCATACATAGAAGTCCATAAAGAATGTAAAGATATTAGTAAAATAGTAGAACCACTTAAGCAGATAAATTTAATTCCAAAAGAGTATAAACTTAGTATAACAAGAAATAAACCCGAAATAATAGAATTTAGAAAGGACAATTATCCTGACAATAGAATAACATTTAAAGAAGGAAGATTAATTAAAAGATCGAAAAGTCTTAGACTACCTGATAAAAAACAATTGGGATAAGTTAGTAACATAAGAGAAATAAAAATTCATAGAAATGCTGAAAATATGAAAATAGAAGGAGAATATTTCAATGGAAGAGAACTTACATCAGGACCAAATATATTAATAGATACATGAGCTAGTGAATGTCATATAACTTCAATTAGAAATAGAGGATTAATAACTCATAGAACTGAACCATATAGATATGTAAATTTTGATGGGTGGATACATAGTACAGAATTAGAAGTTAAAGTACCAATAAAAATAGGAGGAATTAATCATTCAGTACCATATTATATAGATGATAGTATGAATATAAATCCTCATATATTATTGGGAATGAGTTTTCTAAATAGATTAGAAGAATATAGTATAAAAAGATAAGCATTACATATATATCATAATGGTCAAACTATATTATGGAAAAAAGAATTAAATGAATAATCAAATAAATTTTCCATTAGCCGTATACATACAAGTTACTATTGCAGAAACAAATATAACAACTTGTGTTTTAATTGACACATGAAGTGATATAACAATATTTAAGAACTTCCTAATAAAACCATGGGATAATAAAAGTAATATAAAAATAAAAGGAGTAACAGGAAAAGATACTTAAATAATAAACAGTGCCGATAAAATTAGTATAATCATTGGAAGTAAACAAATAATAATAAACATGATATATAATTATGATAAATTAGAGTGTGATATATTATTAGGAAATAACTTTATACAACAATTTCAATATTATAAACAAAATAATTATATGATAATGTTACAAGCACCTTGTGCTCATTTATTAAAAATTTCAAGAGAATTTAGACTTTATAGAGTTCAGCCAGCCCAACATGGTGATAAATGGGAGAAAAAACTAATTATGCATAATGAAATAAAAAATAAAAGAATAATGTACAAAAAAGTCCAAAAAATGAATAGAAATAAACATAGAAGGGATTATAGAACAATTAAAAAAAGTTTATGGAGAAAATCCATTGATATTTTGGAAATCATACAATCATAGAGCTAAAATAGAATTAATAGAAAATGTTATTATAAGAGTTAGACTAATTAATGATGTATACCATACAAGACACACAAGAATTCAAAATCCAAATAAAAGAATTATTAGAACAAAAACTTATTAGACTTGGTAATAGACCCATAGTAGTCCAACATTTATGATAATGAAACATTTTGAGCAAGTTAGAGGAAAAGTCAGAATTGTAATAAACTATAAAGAATTAAATAAGTATATTAAATTTGACAGATATTTTTTACCAAATAAATAAGTCTTAATAAACTTTGTAAAAAGAAAACAATATTATCCTAAATTTGATTGTAAATCAGCATTTTGGCAAATAAAAATGGAAAAAGATAGTATACAATATATATCATTTAGTACACATCAAAGCGAATATGAATGGATAGTAATGCTTTTTGGGTTAAAAAATGCACCACAAATATATCAAAGAAAAATGGATAATATATTTTAAAAGTTTAATGAATTTCTAATAGTGTATATTGATGACATATTAATATATTCTAATAGTAAAGAAGAACATATAAACTATTTAATACAATTTATAAATGAATATAAAAAAGAAGGAATTATTCTTTCCAAAAAGAAATCGATAATAAAAAAAAGAATTGATTTTCTTGGATTATTAATAGATAAAAGATGAATAAAATTACTAACTCATATATCTAAAAAGATAGAAAGTTTCCCAAATAAATTAGAATCTAAAAAACAAATACAAAAGTTCCTAAGATGTCTAAATTATGTAGAAAGATTTATTAAAAATATTTCAAAAAAGAGATATAAAATACAAATTTTACATAGAAAGACACACACTAGAGGATGGAATGAAGAACATACAGAAATAATGAAATATTTAAAAGAAGAGTGTAAAAATTTACAAAAATTAAGATTATCAGATGAAAGAGACAATTTAATCGTTAATAGAGATGTTTCAAATAAATACTAGGCAGCAATACTAAAAACAGATTTAAATGAAATTTGTAGAAATTCTAGTGGAACATTTAATCAAGCAGAAATAAATTATACAACTCATGAAAAAGAATTACTAACAATAATTAGAGGAATAAAAAGGTTTTCATTATTTTTACTATCTAAAAAATTCATTGTTGAAACTGATAATTCTCAAGTTGTAGGATTAGTAAGAAATAAATTACCAGCAGAACCTTAATATAGGAGGCTCCATAGATGGCAAGCTTATTTATCATTTTATAATTTTGATATAATTCATATTAAGAAAACTAATAATTATCTTGCAGATTTTATCAGCCGAAATATAGAATTCAGAGATGGAAGATATCAAACAAACCCTGATAGACGTCAAAAGACGAATGGAATTCCTCATGAAGGAAGCTGAATATATGAAAATAGGAATTGAGCAATTAGCGGAATCACTCCAACAAAATGTTAAATTGTTGGTTGATATCTCTATTTCTTATTCTAAATATACCAATGAATTGAGCAACAGAATTGACGAAATCTCTTCACAATTCGAGTTACTGAATACCAAACAGGGAATACCAATTGATACCAAACAGAGAATATCAAAAATACAAACATGTACACTGCACGGAACCAGCTGTGTACCCAGCAATATAAAAAGAGATATACCAAGTCCCTGAAAAGTGACTATAAAAAACAATGATGAAAATACAAAGGTTGTGAGAATCCCAACAGAAGATGAAGATGAAACCCTTTTATCAACAAAAGAAGAAGAATATAAATAGTTTGCTAAAATTGTTTATGAAATGGAATACAATGACTCCTATTTTATTTCACCAGAAGATCATGTTTATTTCAGAATTATCATAATGAAAGGAGCATATCCTTTAATGGTAAAAATGGCAGCTGATTATGGATTCATAGATCTAATTTATCCAGGAAAAGATCTCGAGGAAATTGAAAAATTTAACGATATATTCAAATCTGAAGTATCAAAGTTTGCCCAAGGAATATCGATACATTTAAAATTTTATTCAATAAGTCCAGAAATTGATGGAATGATTTATTATCATGTTGAACACATTATTACCATTGGATATGTTGGAAGAGATTTCCAACTTGAAGTTGGAAAAGGAAATAGACATTTACCAAAGATTACAAAATCATGGATTAAATCCCGAAGAGTTTTTGGAATGAAGGTCCTTTACAATATGACAAAAAATTTATATGAAAAGAAATTTAGATATTTATGCCAATATGAATGTTGGACCTTACTTGCAAAGAATGGAAAAGAAAAATCTGAAATTTTAAAAGAACACATTGAAAAATTTGATACTCATCGAATCAATGGCTGTGCAACAACAATACAAGAAGCATGCAGGATAAGAGAATGCCCCCACATACCGACAGATTTGAAAATTTTCAAGAGAAAGAAGACAACTGCATGTAAAGACAATATCAACCAGACAATAATAGAGATAAATGAGATAAAAAGGTGACATGAAGAGAATATGTGATATAAAGAAGAGAACTGTTTACAATAATAGAGAGGCAAAGTGCACCTTTAATGTAAAAGAGAAATTATTAATATTTGTGATGTAAGCAATGATGTAAGAAGTTAAATTATTAAGCTTCATATGATTGTATAAATAGAAGCATTCGGGCTAGGAAAAGGGGGAAGAATTTTTTGGAGAGGAAACACTCAACTTGTGAAAAACTCTTATGTCTTGTATCAGAATCCAAATAGATCAATAAAAATTCCATTTCTTTACAAATATGAGTTTCTAAAGTTAATTTCCCATAGATTCTTGAGAAATCTGAGAAGAAAAGTTTTTTCTTATTTTAGCAATTAAGAAAGTTTTTCTTTAACAAAAGTCTAGAGATTTGTTTTTTGAAATGATACAGTGAAAGCAGAAAGCTGAAATAGCAAAAATCCTGTGAAGGCAAGAGGCCGTCGAATGGTGTAGTTTGTAAATTCAGAGATTGAAAGTCACTCAATTCTAAGAATAAGAATTCAGATCAAAACTAATGTAAAACCATTATTTGTTGGTAAAGTTGGAACGAATTTTTTTTAAGATTTTAAAAAGAATCGCAGTGATAATTTATTATGATGTTGTTCATAGTTTGATATTTAAAGATGTCAGGATATACAGTTGAAGGATTAGATAAAATTTTGGGAAAAATGTTAGAAAAAATAAATAATATTGATTTACTACTAGAAAATATGGATATATTATCTGCAAAATATAATAATCTTAGGAAAGAAAATGATAAGTATAGTACAAATTATTCTAACTTATTAGATCATAGAATGAATCTATATATTATAATTCGAAATATGAGAAATAAAAGATAAAATTAGTTTTAGAACTATTTTAAAAGGTAGGATATATTATGCAATTTATAAGAATTTATTTCATTATGGGTAGAGACGCAATATTTGTACGGGGGGGGGGGTATACAACCCCCCTGTGGGCCCCCCTATTGTGAGGGGGCCCACAGGGGGTTGTATACCCCCCCTACAAGAAGCATTTTTCTTATGGGTAATATAGACGTTTTTATAAAAAATTTAAAAGACATAATTGACCAGGCCAAATACAAAAATCTCCCGTGTGTTTGCATAGTGTAATCATATGGGTATTTTAGTCATTTCACATTCTACACGTGCGATTGTTTGAGAAATCTGATGAGAACGTGGCAGCTCCTGATTGACTGAAGTATATCTTGCCTCATCACACATTGTCTACGGAGTTGTGGAACTTGATTGTACAACTAGCATGTTCTTGACTGAGGTAACCCTGCTAGATGAGTAGGGTGAGTGATAAGGTTTTTTACAGGAGGGACACACGTCGTCATTTAATTGGACGGTTAGGAAAAGAATTATCATACAGCACTTGTCAAAGTCCCCGTCAGTTAATCATGTGCAAGCAGCATTATTGTTTACCGAAATCATACCAGTGTGACTTATCGTCGTAACTTCAAAAATTATTTTATAAGAATCAATGAGCTTTAAAAAAATTTAATAGTCACGCTTTTAAGGCAAATGACTCAAAAGGCCCTTATCTTTTTTTTAATATTTTATTTTATTTTTAATATTTGAATTCTCATACCGACCGTATTTGTGCAAATCGCCTTTGCCATCTCATTCCACCCAATTGTTTGTCAATTGGTCGAATACAGTTCACTTGTGTGATTTGGATGAGGGCATTTTGGTTAAGATACTAAATTAAAATGTATAGAATGTCTTTGTTTTGAACATAAGTTGGTAGAATAACGATAGTATCATCGAGAAATCCCAAAAAATAGACAAAAAAACACAATTGTTCATCGTCAATGCAAAATCAAAGAAAAGCAAGATGTTGTGATAAGTGCGTTTTACACACTTATTCGAGACTTAAAATATCGATATTTGACAATTGTTTTGATAAAATATATCCTAAATTGTTGTATTTTATATTATATATGTTAAACGTAATGGTTAAACGAGGAATTGGAAAAAACAAAGGAAAAACAAGGAAATTGCAAAGTCCAAAGTTTGATGACCAAATTGCAAATTCAATAGTTGATTTAGACCACGAGATGATACTTTGAAGATTGATAGGAGACAATTGGATGAAATTAGAACTCAAAAAAGAATGAAATATGATCAAAATATTATCACAATCAATGTCCAATCCACAAGTTATATTCCATATTTTTAGCAGAGTATTGATACCCATATTTGGTACTGTAAACTTCCAAATTGGAAAAATTATATATCTAGAAAAGTTGTAGCCCTTTGAAGAAGATTTCCAACGCACTTTGAATCTCCCCAATTGGATATCAGGAGAGAAAGTAATGACTAAAATACTGACTACTGTGCAGAGATAAAAAATATGCGCGCAATTGAAACTTTCCTTATTCGATTGGAACTCTTTTGGAAACCAAACTAGACGTTATTTTCAATCAATTTTCGACTCTTACAAATACATAACAGTAGAATACACGAAGAGGGGATGAGAAGAAGACTTTTGAAATAAGAAAAGAGGCAAGAACGCGAAAATCAACTCCAAGAATATGAAGATCCAATTCAAGAATCGAATTGGTGATGTCGTTCTTTATTTATTTTTCTGATTTTCTTCTTCTCATGCTAGACTAGATTAATTCTGTACTAGGGTTAGATGAACTATACAATATGATTTTTATTTTTTAGTTTTACATTCTTGACAACCAAAAATACGTTTTGGGATATTTGAATGATTTATAAGAATTTAATTTTCTCCATAATTATATGCGCAAATGATTGTATGAATTTGATGGCTTATTTAATGCATTCGAAAGAAGGGGAATATGTTCGACATATATAAATCATCATAGGATCCAATAGAGGATAGAAATATACCGCTATGCCTTATGTGAATTTTTAAGTGTTCATAAAAACTTATGCATTCTTATATATTTGCATCCGTCATAGAGATATAGTCGGATCGCATATTTGAATTGGTTTAACTCTACTCGAGAGAGATTGTTAAATAATTTAGGAGTATTGATTCTTTAATATTTCAACTGTGTGTCAAGGTGTAGAACTAAGTTTAAAAGGAATATTACATAGATATTCGTGATCCTAATACATTCATCATATATTAGAAAACACTTCAATTTACTTTCATCGTCAATTTGTATTTAGTTAGTTAATTCATACATACTTTCATATTGATCATTAATTTAGTTATAATTTCATCAAAACAAACATTCTCATTTTTATAGTTTTGGTTAAAATCATGGTAGTTAGAATTAGAATTAATTAATTTTCGTGGGAACAATACTTGGACTCAAAATTCATTTTACTACTTGTTAACGAACTATACACTTGCGGTGATTTTAATTCAACATATTTTCGTAAACATGTTGCACTATGCTATACACTACATTACGCATCTAGGTAAGTTTTAGATGACAAATATTTTTTGTTCTTCGTAAAATGTACTCTTGTTGTAAGTTTATTTTGGGGGTCGATACGATAATAAATTTTCTTTGAGTCTGAGCAACTTGACTCACTTTTTGATCAAAAGTGTTTATAAATAAATAGAAATGGGTCTCTAGTAGGAAAAATGCTTGATGCAGTAGTAAAGCTCAACACCATAGACAAGTCCTTGCACGATACTTGATCTACTCGAAGACAAGGTTCACTGGTGAACTCGTTTTTATCTTAAACGGCAAAGAAGAAGATGATGGCTATTTTCTCATAGCGGAGGCAAGAATACATGAATTACACGTCCACATCCACCATACTGAACATGTTCTAAGAGGTCGACCTTGTAATTTTAACACAATTTTGTACTAATTTTGCAGTATGCAGTTTCAACCCAAAGGTGCTACTCCGTTATTTTGTATTCCAAACTTGCAGGACAGAACACTGCTCTTGTTGCAAGATTTGAAGTTCCAAGACACTTGCATTTTTCTCTTGGCTTTCACCGTTTTTGGGCTCCTGGACAATTGCCCTGTTTGAAATGCTATTTTTTCTAGGGAAGTCGGAAAATGTTTTCAATTTTCCATGCTCTTGGCTGTTTGATGGACAAGTTTTTGTCAGAAATTCATTTTTCCACTTATTGCCTCACACGCCTGAATTCCAACTTTTTAAGAAAATTGTTTTCTGGTTGTTTTAGTGAGAATATGATTTTCCATCTTTTTTTTTTTTTGGCAATTGAAAAAAATTCTAGACACAATGGTAAAAAAATTTATCACTTTTATTGACAATTTGAATTTCCATGCAAAACAAAACCAAACGAATGGTATTCGGTATGGTAATTTTTTTTTAATTTTTAATTTTTTTGCAAGTGAAACAAATTCTAAACCCAATGGTAAAAGTAATTATCACTTTAATGGACAATTTTCATGAAAAACAAAGCCAAACAGACACCAAACTTTCAACATCTTCCGGTGGAAAATTATATTAGTCAAACACAATTAATTACAATTCCCAATAAAACAATTTCTAGGCAATTCAATTTCCTAGAATTTATTTTCTTTCCATCCATTTTCCACATTTACAATCAAACGGACCCTTAGTTTAAAGAGTAATCACAAGTATTCTTATGACCTGTTTGGCGAGACTTTGAAAAATTAAAAAATGCTTTTGAGACTAAAAAACTATTTTTGAATATATTTGAATAATTTTAAAAAATGTTCGTCTGACTCTAAAATTATAAGGGTCCGTTTGATTGCAAATGTAGAAAATTGATGGAAAGAAAATGAATTCCAGGGAATTGAATTGTCTATAAATTGTTTTACTAATAATTGTAATTAATTGTGTTTGATTAGTATAATTTTCCACTTGAAAAATGTTGAAAGTTTGGTGTCCGTTTGTTTTTGTTTTTCATGGAAATCTTCTATTAATGTGATAATTTTTTCTACCATTGGGTTTAGAATTTGTTCCAATTAAAAAAAAGTAAAAAAATTTAAAAAAATTACTATACCGAGTACCATTCGTTTGATTTTATTTTACATAAAAATTATTAATAAAATGATAAATTTTTTTACCATTGTGTCTAAAAATTTTTCCAATTGTTAAAAAAAAAAAAAAAAAAAAGTGGAAAACAAAAAACCACCAAACATCAAGAAAACATTTTCCTTGAAAAATGGCTAAAAGGGCGCGTGAGGGGTGGGGAGAGGAAATTGAATTCCGTGGAAAATATTGCCGTCAAACAGCCAAAATCTTAGAAAATGTGACCTATCAAACACGGCCTAAGAGTTTATAGAGAAAATTGATTTAAGATAACTTTTTCAAGAAACTCTTGTACAAAAAGTATAAGCAAAAAAAAAATCCTGTCAAATAGACCTTTAATGATCAATTACATAAAACTTGAGGGCAAGGCAATGAAGATAACAACTTGAGGTATAGGTAGACTTTTGCAGAATATATGTTGTATCTATATAGCTCATGTTTGATATGCAAGACTTTATTTATTTCTTGTTCAATCTTGTCAAGTTTTGTTGTATTCGCTACAGTGCATCGATTATGTATGTGTATACAATAATGCTCCAAGTATAGGAGCATTATTGCCAGGGGCCTCACCAGGCACCTCACTGTGTCGAGGCCCCACATGTCAATAAACAAAAAAAAGTCAGGCCCCTGTACTCCAAGCATGGCCCATGTGTATATTACTGCTATAGAAGGAGAAATAGACCTATAAATAGTTGGAAAAGGGATCTTAACAGTGAGATGTAAATACAAGCATCATTTTGGCCTTTGAAGTTTTTAGCTCGAACTTTTTCCAATTAGATTTTACGGCTATGATAAGATTTTTCAACATAACACATATTTTTTCAATTTTTATCAAAATCTACTAAAAATTTGATTTATATCATAAAACAGGGGGCATAAATAAGATCTTAGAACTCCATTTGTTCAAATTGGCACATTAAAAACTTAAATTCAACAAAAAGTATATCTAATTTCAGTTTTTCTTGAGTAATTTGATATTCACAACTTTATGTTTAAAACTTTATCAAAAGCAACTAAACTCAAAAAGTATATAATGTTAGCTTTTCTTGAATTATTTTGATATTCACAACTTTATGTTTAAAACTTTATCGAAAGCAACTCGGTTTAATTGATGGGTCAAATCAACGAATGCTGACAAAACTTTCAACTCATCAACTAAAAACAGTACCTAATTACTCGCCCATTTCCTACACATATAAAAAGAGTGAAGGTTTTTTTTACTGTAGAAACTATTTTCTTATCCTATCTTATCCTATAAACGACGCCGTTTTTCATTTCTTTGGTATTTCCCCCCTCTCTCTTCATTTCGACTTCAATCGAGCCCTGTCTCTGTTTTCTTCAAATCAAGCCTTCGAAAACCCTAGACCTTCGCCGCTTCCGCCGCTCCGTTTGGTAGGTTTGTTTAGTTGTCATCTGTGTCATCTCTTCACTGCCGCCCCTTTCTTCGTCATCGATCTAGGTTCGTTAATCGTCGTCTGCCTTTTTTGTTGCCTTTTTTCGGGTTGTCTGAGTTGATTCTCGCCGTCAAAGGCCTTTGAAGTTTAGCTGAAAATGCCTCGTTTTGGAATTAAGTTCTATGATTCAATTGATGTAAAAAAAAGTTCAGCTTTTCAAGAAAATTTTGAAGTTTTAATTCAGGGAGTTCTGTGGATTTTTTTTTTTTAATTTAGTACATTTTGTGCACCAGTCAGACACGAATTTGCAGCTTATGTTTTTTCATATGCATTTCATTCAGCAAGAGTGAGGAACAATTTCAATTCTTTCCCTTTCCTCCGTCGAACAAGAGAAGTCCCGATTTCTACACACTTTTGAGCTTCAAAAGATCACTCTTTTCTCCTTCTAGCAACTTCCACTATTTGTATCACTGGCCCTACTCGCTGCTAGGATCTACGGAAGCAAAATTCTACTGTTCAGAAGTTAATTCAATTACTCCAATATTCGAACCGGGTTTGCCTAATTGAATGAGGTCGGTGTTTTTATTTTATTTATATTTGTTACTGGTTTATTTGATTCGTTTTAATGGGTTTCCTTGTATCTTGATTGAGATTTTAGAAAAAAAGTTTGATGATAAGTTGAAGAGTTGAAGAAGCTGGAAACGTTAAGGTTGGTATTTTTGGTTTGTCATGTTTCCTTTGTGCTAGATCTGGCAATGAACTGAACGGAGTGGTGGAGAAAAAGGTATTCTTGTAGCCGACTCTGGAACTAGACTTGGTTTGTTGTTGTTGAATTGCTTGATTTTTGTTGTCTTTTGCCATTTAGAATTGAATTAGATGTTTAAGGAATTATCTTCAGTAAAATAAGCTCCTATCTACTTTGTACAAGACTAAATTTTACTTTCTTGGTGGATCCATGATCCTTGTCCAGGGAATGAAATTTGAGAAGGAAAATTCCTGATATCCAATTAGGGATATTCAAAACTACAGTTTCATCAAAGTCTTTTGTTAATAGAGGCTGAGGAAGTTCTTTTCCTGTTTTATATTCTGTTCTTCTGTGTTTTATATTCTGTTCTTCTGTGTTTTATATTCTGTTCTTCTGTGTTTTATATTCTGTTCTTCTGTGTTTTACCTTCTGCTGGTTTCTTGTTGTCTTTCTGCTGTGTTGCTGGTACATTCTTCTTTTGTAATTCTTGTACTGATCTTGGAGCTGTGGGGAAGCCAAAATCCCCAACAAAATAATATCAAATATCTAATTTCCCTGGTGACAGTGGATTCAATTATTTCCAAGAATTTGTCATCATCATGCCTATATATATTTCGATGGTGAGAGACAGAGTCTTTTAACTGATAGTTAATTAATATGTATGTTGTTTTTCTTTGAATTTTTCAAAGGTTCTTCCCCTCGGAGTTTGGCAGTGATGTAAATCGTACTCATGCTGTAGAGCCAGCAAAGTCCATGTTTGCAATCAAGGTCCAAATCCGCAAAGCCATCGAGGCAGAAGGGATTCCTTACACCTATGTGTTCTCCAACTATTTTGCTGGCTACTCTCTTCCAACATTGGTACAGCCGGGAGTCACTGCTCCTCCAAGAGACAAAGTAATCATACTAGGAGATGGAAACGCCAAAGGTACTTAACATCAAACTCATTCAAAAATCCGTATTTCCTATTCTATTCAACCAACTTTGCTGCGCAAACTCAAAACTTGACTTAAGAAGTGTTTAATAGAGAATGTATAGTAGTTTTATATAACATTATGCACTTTTGATTGTTGAATGAGGTTTAGTGCTGACTTAACAAACTTTAGAACTGTTGAATCTCTATTGTAAAGCATAAACTAGGATGACTTGCCTTGATATCCTATGTCCTTCCCCTTGTATTGCTAAAAGGCTGTATCAAACAATGTGGCAGTAGGGATGAGCTTCAATGACTTACTTCAAACTTGTTAAATGACATTACTCGAAGAAAATTATGCACTTCTCATCTTTGCATGGAAGTCTTGTTAAAATTATTTCTTCTTTTTTAACATATTTAGATAGTATTAAAATTATTCATTTCTAATGCTTATGCAATAGAATTGTGGACAGTAGTTTCATTAATATTCTATGGGCAACCTCCACCTGCCATGATTCCTCCACAAGTAATTATATCTTCATATTGCTAAAGTTCAAAACTTCTGACGACAAGATGATTTTGATGTCATTATTAAATAATTTTGTCCTTAATATTTTTTTCTTTTATTAATTGGTGTTTGACTTTTACTATATATTTGTTTCCTCTTGATGAGGTTATCAATTCAAACTTGCTTCTTGATTCATGTGTTGCAAGTATATATGAAGCTTCTGCATTCATTTTTGTAACCTGGATTTTATGTAATGGATGACAAAATTATGTAACCTGCACTAATTTTTAGAGTTTGAAGTGACAGAAAATTGAAAATATTCATTCAATTATACGAATTTTATGAAGAAAAATAATGACAAAATGGGTTCAATACAAATTGCATTTTTTTCCTTTTGCTTTCTTATGTTGTGTGATCCCTGTACTCTCCTCTCTTACACATGCAGAGATGCTTACTAATCCTTATCCCAACTAGACTGAAGTATTACTTATGAATGGTATCTTCCTTGTGTGATTGTTCTATCACTGAGTAAATTGTTAGATTGCAAGATGAAGTGCAATAAGAAATTGTTTGTACATAAACAAAGGGAAGAAAGATATTGACAATTTAAACAGTTAACTTCCATCAAGAGTCTATATCTCATATGTGTTGTGTTTTTTTTTTCTTTTTTTAAAGTAGAATTTTGTTTACTGAAAAATATATCTTTTGTTCCCTTTGACATCCAAAAGTACGGGAAGCTTTCCACACATTCTTTCATATCATTGTTTGAAATGGTTGCCTCTAAAATTGTTGATGACTTGGCGTAGAGAGTTGATTCTTACCCGTTTCAGGCAGGGATTTGCAGTCATTATCTGGGAACAGTACTTCCAAGGTCGGGCTCTTGAGCGTGAAAGAGGTGAGCTGTGACTTTGGCTTTTGTGCAATTTTTTTTCTTTTCTGTTTTCTTGTATGCATGAAGTTCTATTTAGACTAGACAATTAGCTAATTTTGAGGTCTAAAGTCATATTTTAGTTTTTGTTTATAGATTACAAAACTAGATTCCAATCATCAACGCACATTGCAGTTTCGTAATATAAATATTTCTACCATTGAAGATGCTTTGAAGGTATGTGAGATTCTCAAGTCCTACATAGCAAAATGCAAACAAAGAAATGGTTCAAGAAAAAAAAACTTAAATTTCTTGCACGGCCATGTTTCTTGCAAAGAAATAGGCTATAGGGAGACCATAAATATGTTCCCGTGCCACAAAAAGGTTCTTCACAGTATTTGAAGATAGCTTATTTACTTATAGTTTGGTTATTCTGCATGAACTAAAATCAAATTCTCAATTGTCTCATTTTTCTCCACCACATCTCCTCTTGTTCTCGTGTGTGTATATCTTTCTTATACCAGTTCGAAATGGGAGATTTTCTTATAGGAAATGTATCAACAGGTAATATCCGCAGCTATTGTAGTTAAGAAGGTTATCTTTTTACGAAAAACTTGAACCTAAAATATACAGAATTCTTGTTTTTCAATCATGTCACTTCATTTTCAATTCTACCTTCAGGTTTTTGTAAGGGTGGTTGTGCTGCTATTATCGATTAGAACGTCCTTGCTTGCTGGTCCAACTGTACGTTTTTCCCTCATTTTATTCTTGTTTCATTCTCAGAAATATAAATGATGTTAACATCAGGTTTATTGTATTCTTTAGATATAAAGTTTTGTTAAATAGAATGGAAAGATAATGCATTGTGATTGTAGTATTCTGGTTTCATTCTTGATGTTTGTAGTATTCACAGAAAAAGCTAGCCCAGATGGAGAAAGAGGTCCTGGGTTATGAAAGCATCGATCTTTCCAGACCCAACATTGCAAATGAGCTGAAAGAGTACTTGAAGCACCATGAGTTGCCTTTGGGGAAAGATTCAAGAACTGGGATCACTGAAATGATGGCATCTGCGGGGCATTCTTGTGAGAAATCCATGGATTTGTTGTCACAGTATATGAGTTATAAAGTCAACGGGCCTTGCCCTGATGACTGGAGCTCGCAAAAGGCGATTCTTCGAGGATGTGAGCCTCTGCTGAGGAGGAGGTGCTTTGCAAAGACTACTCCCAAGGTAGATTTGCAGCCTTTTCCGTTTTCACCTTGGAAAAATGTTAGTGAAAAGAGTTTTACTTGGAGTGGTCTTGGATGCAAAAATCTTTCTTGTTTGAATAGTAAAAAATTGAATAAGGATTGTATTGGTTGTTTTAATATAGTTAATGGTTATGAGACTCAGATATATGTCAAGGCTAAAGGGAAAAATGATTTCTTGATTGATGATGTGTTGGCTATGGGGAGTGGTGGGATTCGGGTTGGATTTGATATCAGTGGAGGGTCCGGGACTTTTGCTGCTAGGATGACTGAGAGAAATGTGACTATGGTTACTGCCACTTTGAATGTTGATGCTCCTTTTAATGAATTCATTACTGCAAGAGGGCTTTTCCCTTTGTATTTGAGCTTAGATCATAGGTTTCCATTTTATGATAATGTTTTTGATTTGGTTCATGTGGCGAATGGGCTGGATGTCAGCAGTAGACTAGAGAAATTGGAGTTCTTCATGTTTGATATCGACCGGATTTTAAGGGCTGGTGGGTTGTTTTGGGTGGACATCAGGTTTCATTCTTGATGTTTGTAGTATTCTGAGCATATAGTTTATTTCACTTGTATGGAATCAATTGTGTACAAGCCCGTGACTCTCATTTATGCTTAATATGCCTTCAATTCACTCCACGCTATTAAATACCCAATTAAAATGTAGCACGTGCATCGCACGTGCGTACACTAGTATTAAAAAAAACTCTTATCCACCGTTCATTAAGAATCAGTCTACGGGCTTGTTTGTGAAAGATTTTTGGGGGAAGAATTGATTTTGAATAGTAATATGATGGGAAATGTGTGGTTGAAAAAGAAGAAATAATTATTGATGTGATGGAAAATATTATTTTATTGAAAAATGTGTGGTTGAAAACGAGAATTGATTTAATGTAAAAAAAAATTTAATCCCTTCCGAACAGGGCCTCTTGACGAAAAAGGACTACATGGCTGACGGTAAATGCTTCCATTTAAGCAAAAACGAAACCAATGAATGCTCATTAAGTTAGTACTTATTCATTGAATTAAAAAATATATGTTATCGCGCGCTCATCTATAAAAAGAATTTCACATCCACCATTCATCAAGAGTTTGTTTCCTTCTCTTGATGGAAAAGTAAGCATGACAAATGCAATTTCACCTGGCACTGAAATGACGTTAAATGCTTTCACCTTTAAAGAAAAGGGCAATCAACCACAAGATATAGCACTCATTCTTCCATGGAGCAAAAATTAATTGACTAAAATAGACAAAGCTTCTCACTTTCTGATCATCCCCTTCCAGTTCGGGTACCGCTTCTCATTTATTCGGATCCTCTTCTGGTTAAGTTCCCATTTCTAGCCTCTTCGTCTCCTATTCTTCTGGCTCGGGTCCTTCTCCAAGCATGTTCGGATTCTCGTCTTCTGATCCAGCCCAGTTGGGGTCAGCGTCCTCCGGCTTTGCTTCTTCATCTTCTTTTGGTGTCTCCCCACCTCCAGCTTCGTTTCCAGTGAGCTCGTTCGGGTCAACCTCCTCCTACTCTTTTACTACACATGCCTCCCCTCTGTTTGGCTCAGCTTCCTCTTCAAGTCAGCTCGGGGTGACCTTGCCCACCTCTTCTCATCCATCTCCTTTCGAATCTACAGCTCCCATCCGTTCGAACTTGTTCGGGTCACCTTCCTCTGCCTCCGCTCCTTCATTTTCTTACGGAATGTTTAGCTCTAGAGCTCCGGCCAATTCATGCTCATTTGGGTCAGGTTCGACTTTCGTATCCGTTTCATTCAAATCATCTTCATCTGCTCCTAATGCCTCTGCCACTACTGGAATCTTTGGCTCCGCTTCGTGCCGGACCTCTTCTAGCGGCGCCAACACCACTACTGCAACTATCAGTTCGTTATCTCCATCCATAAAAAATTTCACTCCTGCGACCTCATCAGTATCAGAAACACAATCAACAGCTGCTCGGCCTTCTATTGGTGAGGTTTTCTTGTCGCTTTCTTCAGTGTTTATTAGATTTTGTGTACACTATCAGAAAGCTAGAGTTACTTTGTTTCGTAAGTGTTACATTTTCCATTATCTTGGTGTGCTATTGTAGTGCTTTTTAAGGATCAAATCAAAAGAGTACTGTAATGGAAATTGCTTTGACCAAGTTGTCTTACATTCTTACTTGAGTAGGAACAAGAAAAAAGGTTATGGCTTTTGTAGTTAGTAATTAATGAGGGCACAATTGATTTATGCTTTCAGAATGTGTAAAATATCAGTCAGGTTGACATTGAGGCAATATCCTATGTTAATGAACTCATATATGAGCATTAGGTCAGCTGTTGGCATAATGAACTGGGAAAACTGATCTATCAAGCCTCCAATATGTTGATATGTATATCCAAAGAAAATTGAATTTCTTTAACTACTTTCTTCATTTATTTGCATTTTCTATGGATTAGTTGGCACCGAATGGATAAAATTGATTGATAACTAGCTATTTGTTTAATTTTGTAAGTTGTAAGTAGAGAAAGATAAAAAAAATTGTTTTGCAGCCTGTAGTTTGTTGATTAGGATTAGGTCATTAGGAAGGATAGATTTTCTTGTTTTTGCACATTTTGCACTAAGCCCTGTTTGGTACACATTATTATTTTTTTATTCTCATTCTTCTACTCATTTTCAACCACACATTCTTCAATAAAATAATATTTTTCATCACATTAATAACTTTTTCTTCATTTTTAACCATACATTCTCCATTAATCTACTATTCAATAATACATTCTTTCAAAAGAATGTGTCCCAAACACACTCTAAATTTCCAGAATTTCTTGGATACCTGTTACATGTATTTGTATATGAGCAGTGGACTTGTGGCCTGGAATATGTCTGAATATGTTTGTTATAACATGGGACTCAAAAACCATATACCTTATTTAGCTTCCTTGTTATTTCATAAAATGATTTTCAATGTGATGTAGTGGTCAAAATAAGCATTTAGCTTAATTTTGAAAGCAACTATATAACAAGGGAAACTATCTAGAATGTTGTGTCTTACAGTTTCTGTCGACCCTAATAGTTTACTGTGCTTTCTTGGTATATGATGTATTCAGAAGCACTCATCTGCCTCTACCAATGTATAAAAGCATGTGTCGTGTGAGAAGTACTTCTTATGTGCTTTTAAGAATTGCTATGTGCATTTGTCCTGAATAGTAGGAGTTAGGAGCTTCTCCTTGGGTTTACACAGTTTGCTTAAATAATTTCAGAGCCATCTTTTCCTCTGCTGGGAATTGTAATTGTTCTGATTTTTATCTTGTGGTAGGTGATGACGAGATTGGGAGTGAGGCTGAGCAGGTGAGTGAAAGTGTTGAAAAGGTGCCAATAGATCAAATGGCAAAGATAGGCGAAGACCAGGATGAAAAACAAGGCACTATGGTTGGTAGGCAGGATTGTGCTACCTCGTCTATGGATCCCATCACTAGAATTATTGAGACAGCCATTCCAGCCAAAGTGCATGTTGCTACTGCAGAGGAAATGGCTACTGAGGCAAATAAACCATCGGCCAAGGAAATTGATGACGAGCCTCCAGAGAATTCATCTACTGGGAATTCATCTACTGAATCTGAAGTTTTTGATGGAGATAAAATTGGTCATCCAGCATCTGGGAGTCCCGCATCTATTGAATCCACTCCGTTTGCAGACTTCGAGGATTTAGCTCTAGCTTTGCAGAATTCTTCTTCGTCCCAGTATGCTCCTATCTTTAACCAAATATTAGGCAGATATGGTGACATCAGTAACGAGAGCAAACTCAAGAGTGTGGAGGCTAAGGCAGCTTTCTTTCAGCTGTTGGCTAAAGTTGTTGAATGGTTGAGCGACCATACTGTAGAGAGCCTTGATTCTGGTGAATTGCAACGCATGCAGGAGTGGATAGATGATGCAGAAGCTGTTGGGTTTAAGGTAAAATGGTTGCAGCAGAGGTTTAAAAATATAGTTACAGTTTCTAGATACCAAGAACGTCTGATGCAGTTAAATGAGATAGGTGAACAGATCAGTGCTACAAAGATAGCTCTGACAGAGATGGAGATTCGACAAATCACTTTAAAGGAGGAGGTTGATACCATGACGGTTGAACTTGATGGTGATAACTTTGATGAATCCAATCTATGTGAAGGGCTCTTCTAAAGGATTGGCTAGGAAATGGAATTAGTAATACTGTTTTAGCGTCGCATCTAGTCCCGCCTACCTCTCTATGTCCCTCTTTCTTCTCATGTTACTGCACGGTCGTAATCAGTGAAATGTATAAACTTCTAAATGTTAAGTATGGTATGTAAATATGTTGTGTTCAGTGCTTGTTGTGCTATCATTTCCTACTAATTCCTGTCCATGCTTACTATTATTGCTATCCTACTATAGACAGTTAACCTGAAAACAAATAAAACTTGTGATCCAATTGTGTCTTCTAGAAAAGATGACTTGCTTTAGATGTTTGAAGCTTCTTTCTCGAGATTCGATCTCCATGGAGCAGTTGTGAGTGGTTCGAGTTGGTTTTTAGATTGATCCTTGTGGACGATAGCAATCGATGTTTGACCTTTTTCAAACTTGACCTCATACTACGTGAAGTTGAGCCTTATAATGAGGTAACACGTGAAATCATGGGAAAATGTCTTCCTGACCCAAACAGGAGCCGATTTTCATATGTTAAGGGAAGCAGAGACAGCATTAGTATCCTAATTGTGCAACTATAGTGAAAGCTATAATCGATTTTATTCATGTTTACTTATTTTTCCCTTTCTATTCAACTTCTTTTATTGCCCGAGTTTAAAGTATGCATAACAAAGTCATGGGTTACACTTTTTTCTTTGTGGTTGTAAAAAGCTGTAAACTAGAAATAACAGCTATTTATCTCAATGAATGTCAAATATTCCAAATCCATATTTTTGAAAGGGAAATTGCAGCAGCAGTCCCTAACCTTTCACTTTTTTTTTTATAGATTTTACCGTAACCTTCACTTTGTGCGACTCACAGTTCCGAACCTTTCAAAAATATGCACTTGAGGTCCGAATGGATGGAAAGACTGTTATTTAGTTGACCAGAAAAGTCAAAATTTAATCAATTTTGACCAAATTAAGAAGGGCAAAATGGTATATTTACATTTTCCCAAATATTAACAATTACAGCAATTAAACTAAAAAAAAAATAAAAATCTGCCCTACCCACCCTAAACCATACCCTCCCTCCCATCTTCATCATCTTTTTCGTTTTCTTGTCAGAGATAGCCACGAAGCCGTCACTCCCTTCTCTCTCCCATGACCACTGTATCTTCTCCTCTACCTTTGTTTGCCAACCCCATATTCATCTTCTCCAAACTATTATGCAGAAACTCATTGTTCATCTCCTTAACCAACCAACCCACCTTCGTCCTCTACATTACATTCCTCGAGAGAACACCTAGCCCCTGTTTGACACACATTAAAATTTTCATTTTCATTCTTCTACTTATTTTTCAACCACACATTATTCAATAAAATAATATTTTTCATCACGTCAACAACTTTTTTTACTTTTTCAACCACACATTCTCCATCAATCTATTATTTCAAAATACATTATTCCAAAATAATGTGTCTCAAACACGCCCCTAATTCCCTGACGAAAACCAACAAACACTCGCTTCCAGTTCTTCAAATGCTCAATTTTATTTGAATGTGAAAGTCGGGGCCAAATTTGGGGTTTATGTTCCGATTTAATATGGAAACCGAATATAGCCCGTAAGTACATATTTTCTTGAATTATTTGATTATATATTGTCAATCCAATTCCCCCGTTAAAAATTGATTTCATTCTTACTGCAAATTGGTCAAATATGTATTTTATTGGAAATTGGTCAAAAGGTGATTTTGTTTCTTGCGTGGTGGGATTGACAGTGGTGGTGTCAATGGTTTGTGATGAGAATGATGTGGTGGTGTCGACGATTTGTTGTGGGATTGACGTGTTAGCGATATGTGATTGAGGCGACGATGTTGGGTAGCGTTTGGTGGTGTTGGTGTTGAGACGATGGAGCCTACCATGACAATTTTCAAGGGTGGGGTGGGGATAACAGAAGCCCTTTTTATTTTTATTTTTTTTATATTAAAATTGCAAAATTATCATTTTACCCTTATTACATTTGGTAAAAATTTACTATTGTGGGTAACTAACGGTCACTCAGGGTGCATATTTTTGAAAGGTTTGAGACTTTGATTGACACAAAGTGAAGATTAAGGTAACATCTGCAAAAAATTGAGAAGTTATAGACCGTTGCTGCAATTTTCCCTTTGTAAAACTTTAAAACAAGGTAAGAAGATACAATAAATCTATTTATACAAAGTTGAGTTACAAAAGTTGGGTTACAAAGTGTGTTGGCAAAATTTAGACCGTTGATTTCAAATAATTTAAAAATCTGTTATTAAAATAATTGGTGTAGATGTTATTTTGTCAACCAACTTTGTAATCAAACTTTGTACATGTAAGCATAACTCAAGAAGATATCTTTAAAGTGAAAAAAGAAAAGGAAAATTTGATTTTTTTTTTGACGCGGCATTATCTGTGCCGTAGATCTTGAACTGGCGGGAAAGTGAAAGCTATAAGCTATTAAGCACAGACAAACGTGCCTCTATGTCAATCTCAATTGATAATTTGATTACCCGGAGAATAACTCCGGTTTCTGGTTTTCAATTTCTCTACGATCCAGCCAAGGTGGTTGAATTCGTTCCTCTCTTACATTATTTTACAATCAGGTAAAAAATACCCAGATGCATCTATTAATAATTTAATATGTTTTGTTGCATCTGGTAGAAACCCTTCTTTTAAGGGAAAAAGTACCCAATTTGGATTAATATTTGATTTTTTTTTTTTTTTTGTCAGGCATCGTCGCTTGGGTCTTGGTTTATTCATTCTGTTCTTTGAATAAGGTACTTTTGTTTTGTATTTTTTTCTTTTGGACGAGAAAGTTCAATGCGTTCCCGCCAATTTGTTTCTTACAAATTTGTATATTTCTACTGGAGCTATGTATAACTGCACTGCACATTATACGTATATAATTGTATGTGTATGCACCCCTGTTTTTTTTTTTTTTAAAAAGGTGGGGGGTGCAAAATTAGGGTTCTGAATTTTCTTCATTCTACAGAATGTCCATTGCTCCTGAAGACTTCTCTCAATTTGACATTTCGGAACAGGTCAGTTTCATTTTTTGTTCCTGTCTAAGAATTTTATGACATGCGTATTTGTGTGTATCTGTGTTCATATATTTGTGGTGCAGGAAAAGGACAAGCTAGTCGGGGAAGTTTTCCGCTACATACTATTCAAGACGGAGCAAAATTCAGGGTGTCCAATTAAAAGGGAAGAATTAACTCAGTTGATTCCTTATAAAAATTATAGGCAGAGAAATCTGCCAGCTTTTGTGATCAATGAAGCGAAGACTAAACTCTCCTCAATTTTTGGGGTACGAAATGAGGGAACTCCAACTATCCCGGGTCTCCGCTTCATCTCATCATAGCCTTGCATCAACGTAAGCATTTTACAAACTGATTCTAGAATGTTACACAATTTTGCTATTCGAATGCATTTGCGTTTACAGTTTTCCTGTCTTTTGATTAAGATTTTTTTGAATCTTCGACATGGTGAGGAGAACAGTAATGAAGGGAAATGAGTAAGAAGTTGATTTTTTGTGATGTTTGATGTTAATTTTTTAAATATAAACTGGAGAAACTTTGAATTATTTTGCTAATTTGTTATGGTAGTTGGTTAAAAGTTTTCGTAGTTATGGATGCCTGAGAAGTTCACCATTTTTAAGGTTTCTCGGATCTTAAATTTGGTTAAGAGAAGGGCAGAAGAAACATTAATCACTCACTTCTTTCTCCTATTAAGCTTAAGCTTAATAGTAGTGAATTCTAAACTTCTCACACATTCTTGATGTTATTTAAAGGAATGGAAAAAATATAAATTTGAAACTTTCCCCTCACTTTGCATTTTTTTTCCTATTCTCTCTTATTGGTACAAAATCGAGCGAAAAATACTTTAATACAATTTTTTTACTCTCCTTTCAGTTTGTTGAAAATGTGGGAAGAGGTTCATCTGGAGGTATACATAGGGCTCTTAGACATAAAAATGCTTAAGCAATTACATCTTTCTGGTTGTTGGGTCTTTTGTTTTATCAAGTTGTGTGCCATGCAGTGTATGACATATCAATCAATTGCAAATTTTATAATGCCAGAATTTAATCAAGGGAAAATGCATGCAACTCTGAAGTGTTGCCTATATAAGTGGACTTGAGCAGCTTTATCATGATTGTACGTAACAATGACTTTAACATGCTTTCTTGATGGACAGCCGTTGCTGATGCCTACAGAAAATATGTCGAGGATGCAGACAGATCACAAGTGACTGTTTTTACTTTTGTTGTTATTAGTATTGTTCATGTCGCTGGAGGCAAAATCACAGAAGGTAGGGTTTCAACTTTCCTCTTCCTGCAATTCTTATTCTTATGTAGCAAGCTTAAACTTGAGCAGTTTTTTTCTTTTCGTTTCAAAATATTTTTACTTGGTATCTCTGACTTCTCTCATGGTCTTCAATTCGTACAGAAAATCTTTGGCATCATTTGAGGAGGTTGGGATTGTATGAAAATGAGGAAAGCCATCCAATTCTTGGAAACATCAAACTGGCATTAGAAGGTCTTGTCCAACAAAGGTTAGAGTTGCCCCTTGCTGAGATTTCTGGTCTATTCTTTGCTTGGTCAAAACGATTACTAGATTTGACTTGACGTTATACTCTGACATTTAGCTTTGTATTGATATAGATATTTGCAGAAAGAAAAAGTTAATGGCCCTGAAGGCAGTACATTATATTATGAGCTTGCTGAGAGAGCTCTTGATGGAGCACTCGGTGATAGTATAAAAGAATTTGTTTCTTGGGTATAATTATTATTACTAGTTGGATCAGTGTCCAATGGAATCTGCACTAAGAATATTCTTGAATGGACAACTTTGCATTTTTATGCCGCTTATGTATATTTTTCCTTTTCTTTTGTGTGCACGTGCGGGCATGTTGGGTTGGGGGGGGGGGGGGGGGTGAGAACAGCTGAACAAGTTTAAACTTGCTGTTAAATTGATTCTTCAATCTTGAAAACATATATTTACTTACTCAACCCATATATGTAGTGGCTTCATGATCAAATTACAGGTGACATTGATGGGGCTATTGCTTTTGGCTTCTAGCCTCATGTCGAGGAAATGAGAACTGTTATAGTGTGTGTGGCAGGGAGGATTGGACTGTATGAAGATAGAAAGAGCAGTTAAAAACTTGCTCATATGCTGTCTCGTCCAATAGTGTGTACAAAACATGCATTTAGTCTTTATGTTCCAATGATCTCCAACAGTCGTTTGTTCATAACACCCCCAATCCAGCAGCAGAACCCCCTTTACTTGATGGCCGCATCATTATGCCATTCCTGTTTTATATTATAATAAAATGTTCAATTCTCATCTCTTTGCTGATGCTGATAATCCCCTACATTAATGATGACTTTTTTGATTGACAGATTGTGCAAAAGAATGTCACCTCGTTGGGTGCCAATTAGTATGCAATTTCGCTCTCCAAGGTGTGTTCATTCTCAGACTCTTTCAGATTTCTTACCCATTTCGTAGAATATTACAATCTAAGAGCGTTGATCCTTGACGAACGACCAGACACCAACGTATACAGACACATCTGACACCCCAACTCCGTTTTGCCAGATTCAAGAGTCACTGTTGTTTGCTATAATTTATTCTCAGCCACAGTTTCTCATTTAATGAATCTAAACTGTAATTCTAGTATGTGTCGTACTTGAACTCTTAAAACTTTTGTTATCAGTTGAACATATGTGGGCTATGCAATTTTTAGGGCGTGAACATGATCTTTTAGACTGTACAGTGCAATGTTTGTTGAAAAATGACTGTAACCTTAATATCTGCAAACATGCTAAGAATGTTACATTTTGCCTTCCTCCATTTTTGTTAACATCACAACCACCTCCCAATACTCTTCTTGGCACATTTGGCACGCTATTTGGACTGTGCTAGACAGCATTAAGAAATGATGCACTTGTTTAGTTTAATCTTGTTTAGTTCAGTATAGTCCTATTGAATATGACGTTACAACCTTTGCATACATGAGATAAATATCCAGCGCGATCATTCACGTGTTAACATCCTGAATTTAATTTGACGTTGAACAAAAGTAATTATTGTACAAAGCTGTGGCCAAATTAAGTGGGACTATAAAGTATAAACATGTGTTCATAAGTTGCTTCATCTGCAAGGTTTCAGAATTCTTGTGGATTTCGGACTTTTGTTTGCTTTTATTGTGTATGTTCATTTTCAACCAACAGTAATAGTTTCAAACATGTAAAAGGAAGATTGTTGGATCGAGGTTTCTAACCATCTCCGGAAGTTTAATTGGTATTTGGTGAGGGAAGTCTAAACTTTTTATAGTATTCAATCATCATTATTTGAGTGACCCAAGACACGAGCTTAATAGCGATATTATTGCTTTCCCCAACAAGAATTTTAAGGGCTCATTTGGTAGAGTTTTTGCTTTTACTTTTTGTTGAAGAGCTTGAGGAAGTTGTCTTAGTTGGTGGTTGAAAGTTGAAACTAATTTTGAAAGGAGTTTTCTTTCGGGGGAGTTTTTAAAGAAAATTATATTGGACCATTTTCTCTAAAAACTCTTCTAGTTAAAAGAAACGCTTTCATGAATTCAAGAGAAGCTTTGAAATCTCAAAAAAATTCTTTTAATTTTTTAAAGGTCATGCCAAACGAGAACTTAACAGATAAGACAAGTTTTTATTGCAGTTCGATAAACAATATGTAACCATGATAAAAACCCATATAATCGTTGTGACATCCACGTGTGACTTTGAAGGAAAGAAAAATGGAAAAGACAATCTAAGGAGGCGTCATCATGGAAGTCTTTCACCTCACACTTTTTGCAAAACTAGTGGAATTTAAACGACTGATCCCATTGAAATAAAAAAGCTAACTTCAATGATTATCCTGAAAGAAAAATAAATTTCACAGAAACTTCGCTGCAAGTCGAGTTACTATTGTGGTCAACTAATGAACACCCTAGATGCATATTTTTGAAAGATTTGAGATTGTGAGTGGCACAAAGTAAAGATTAAGATAAAATTTGCAAAAAAGCAAAAGGTTAAGGACCACTGTTGCAATTTTTCCTTTTTAAAACTTTAAAATAAGGTAAGAAGATCTTGAACTGGCGGGAAGTGAAAGCTATAAGCTATAAAGCACAGACAAACATGCCTCTATTTCAATCTTAATTGATAATTTTATTACCCTAACACCTTGTTTAGTAGCCATTTTTCAGTCAAAAAGAAGAAAAGTAAAAAAAGACGGCTGTGAGAGGAAAAGTCAAAAAAGTTGGCTAAATTTGATTTCTAACGGACAAAAAATGCATTCTTTGGTCTGAAAAATGACTAGCAAACTGAAGCTAACTCCGGTTTATGGTTTTCAATTTCTCTAAGATCCAGCCAAAGTGGTTGAATTCGATCTTCTCTCTTATATTATTTTACAATCTAAGGAGGCATCAACATGGAAGTCTTCCACCTCACACTTTCTGCAAAACTCTAGTGTAATTTAATCGACTGATCCAATTAAAATAAAAGGTCAACTTCAATGACTATCTTAAAAGAAAAATAAATTTCACAGAAACTTCGCTGCAAGCCGAGTTACCAACATTGGTTTTTACCCTACAAAATTACAAATTTGAGCATTCATTTATAAAGGTTAATTAAACTTAATATTTAAGCGTCATTGAAATAAAAATTAGGGATCATAACGACAATTTTCAAAGTATAAAAGTGTGATTATTAGTTGGTGTGTCAATTTATGTACCATAAACTGGACCGGGCCCTTGAACCGTAAAACTCAACTCAACAATCTCGTGAATCAACTTGTGTTCGCTTGTAGAACAAATTGAGTACGAGGTAACAAGTGATTTGGTATTTTGCCTCTAGGGAGCCAACATGTGAAAATCAAATTTAACACCGTATTATACTAATTTATTTATGCACTACGTGTGTTAAATGGATGAATTGAGTCGCTCGATTCATTCACCGTAAAACTCAACTCAACAATCATGTAAATCAATCTGTGCTCGCTTGTGAAAAAATCGAGTACGAGCTAACAAGTGATATGGTATTTTACCGCTAACATGCGAAAACCAAACTTTTAACACTTTAGAAATCTCTGACAAAAAGACATTTCGTACATCTGTAGTCAATGCTCGTGTCTGCTTTTTTCCACCAAACACAACAGCATTTCTCATGGCTGACTCATCATATTTTAATGTAATCAAACACAACAATTCTACCACGCGCTTGTCTTTTACACTCGCGATTTCATATATACACGTGTCTGATTAGTTTACATATTGTTGCGATTAATATTGGAATTTTCACGTTCATAAACAATGTTTGATTACTTATTTAGAGGATGTTTCATACGAATTAAAATTAAATTTTTAATAGATTGTGATAGAAGTTTTTGAAATATGTGATTGAAAAGTTGTGAGATCCATAAAAGATGGGGTTAATGTTGATTGTTTGACTTTGACTTGAATTAAAATCAAATTTTAATTCGAACCAAACATGGACTCAGTGTAATCTTCAACACGTAAAATTCAACACGATTGAATAAAATAATTAATTTTTTCTACATATTTCCCTTCTTTTGGAACGGAGGATAGGGGACGACGATAGATGACCACCCCAAAAACATTTTTACTAAATTATATTATTATTATTATTATTATTTTTTTTTTTAAATCAAAGCTATGCAACACAATTCTTACGAAATATTACCCTCTTGAAATAATATTATTCAGCACTCGTGATATCGGATACTTGTATCAACATATCATATATCATATTAAATGTGTTATAATTTCTTGTATTTTATTGAACTTGTAATTTAGCCCTTATTTGGTGGATATTAAAATCAAAATTTTAGGAGATTTTGATAGAAATTGATGAAATATGTGGTCGAAAGTTGTGGATCCCGTGAAATATGTTATTGAAATTAATTGTTGACATTGACTTATATTAATATTAAACATCAGTGATACTAAATAATATTAATTTAGTCCTCATGTGAATAGTTTCCTTGCCACAAGTTCTAATGTGTCGATGATAATAATAAATGTGGATGTTCCATAGAAACACCTAATTGCCTAATTGTGGTGACGAATTGGGCCACACACCACCCGCGTCTTGCCCGGTTAAACTGGACTGACTGGTTGGAAAAACTATTGTTCCATCGTACTTCGTAGGGCTCGCACTCCCTCGCATTCGAGTCAAGTGGGCTTAATGAATTTAGCATTTGACAGATTTTTTGAGAAATGATTTTTTACAAGTGTTTTTTGATGAACACGTTTTTTTGAGTCTCTTCTTCCTTCTTTTTTTTTTTTTTCTAAATTTAAAATAAAAATAAAAAGTTTAAGTGGTAAAAGATCAATTTAAGTTGTCGAGTTCGATTATTGGAAACTTATATCATTATTTTTCATTTTATCCTCGAAAAATTTGCGAAATTTGTCTCTTAGCTTTAATAAATCCATCCCCAATCTTTAAAACAAAAATTTCCAGTCCTCAGCCTTTATAATAAAACTTGACATTTTAAAAGAAAATGTTGTTGATTCTATTTTTGATAATCGTGTTCTTACTACATTTTAATTGCAAAGAAGTTCCTAATCTTTGTTCATTTCCGAACTTATATTCATAACTTTATTCGCCGCATTCTTATCCTCAGCTTTTTATTAATAAGCACATCTTCTCTCTGATGATGATTTTCGTAAAAAATAATAGGTTAGAAGGACATTAAAAGACTTAGTGGGTGTTTGGTAGGGATTGAAATCAGACTTTTAGTAGATTGTGTGGTTGAAAAGTTGTGTGACCCATGAAAGATGTGGTTAATATAGATTGTTTGACTTTAACTTAGATTAAAATCTAATTTTAATTCGAAACAAACATGACCTTATTTTTTCCTTATATTTCTAAACAATAAATATAGAAGTTCGACAAAATATTTTTTTCTAACATCCGAACGTACTAAAAGAATATTGGAATGAAAATTGTTATGAGAGACAATACTCTTTAAAAATCGACTCCCAACGACCGTAGACCTATAGGCCAAAAATTCTGACTCTTATCACTAATTGGGTAGGCACAAGACTATACGCTTCACATGCAAGTCAAGGATGACCTAGCTTTTAAGGTGAGAGTAGGCCTACGGCTCGTCACTACTTAATTTAGTCAAGCTCTCATAAATTACGATCTGTTTCGACTTCAATACTTAGTGTGTTTGGTAGAGATTAGAATCAGATTAAAATTGAAAAACTGGTTGTTATTGTTGACTTTTATTAGATGGGTGTGACCCAATAACGGTTATATTTTTAATTTTAATTTGATTTTTAGTGTTATCAAACAAGCTTTAAAATTAAAAACATCTAAAATGTAATACAAATTAATTACAGATTGGTGGATATTAAAATAAAATTTTTTAAAATAGATTTTGATATAAGCTAATGAAATGTGTGATTGAAAAGTTATAGGACTTATATTTGAAATGAGTTGTTAACTTTGACTTAAATTAAAATCGACAGCAAACAGGGGCTGAAACACTCGATCCACATGATATGTCAAATTTTAAAGTTCAAATGAAAAAGATGGAACAAACTCATTTACCCATTACACATATTATGTCGATAGTATTGAATCACATACCAATTGTTTATAATTAGGTGCCATTCTTGACATTACTCGCAAGAATTTTGAATCTATTTAAAGTAGAATTAATAGTTACAAAAGCAGGTGGGGAGTTCAATCTACCTCGTAATTTATGAGTATAATATATGCACTGCATGTGATTTAGTAATATTGTCGTGAGATATTTTTTGTAAAACAAGAAATTACAATAGCTCTATCTCAACACGTGAAGAAGTCCTATTCATAAATTGTTGTTATAAACAGTCTACTTGATCTATATTCGTAATTTTGTTTATAAATACTTCCCGAACATACATAAATTAGATTATTTATTTATTTAAATTCAATCTTCAACATAAATCAACTACCCTAACTATTATTGACACCTCTTTTAATGGGAGAAAGTCCTAAAAAATTTAAAATTGATGGATAGAATTTTGAAAGCAAAGAGAACCACAATGAAACATGAATTATTAATCAAGTAAACCCTAAGGGTGGGGGACACTAGTATTACAAACTTACTACCAGCAAAAGAGGGGACACAAAGTAACTTCCATTGAAGTGGCTCTAATGCAATTTTGCAATTTTCACTTGGGCAAAAATGGCAATTGCCTTCAAGTAGTGAATGTCTATTAAACAACTTATCCCTGAGCAAAGTGGCTGGTAAGTCAGCATTTTTCTGCCACATCAATTACTCTTTCTTTATTCTCTTCAAAATGAATGAGAGAAAGAAATATAGAGATAGATAGATACATAATATTTTACAGATCAGAGATGGCATGATTGAGAGAGTAAAGGTCTGTTAGTGCTAACCGTGTGAAAATGGTGAAGTGTTACTGCCGTGGGGTTTTGATTACCACGCTGTATCTCTGAGTTTCCAAATGCACAAGGTGACTTCTTGATTATTTGCACATGCTCAAACTCTCAATCCCGACATGTCCCTCAAATCCACTAAAAATTCTGACAAAGTTTAAGCTCAAAAGAAAACTCATTGCTTTACTGTAAAGCCACTTTGCAGCTTTTCACACATAGAATAGAGATTCTTGATTCCAGATTTTGGATTGATCCTTCAGATTTTGGTGTTCTCTTTGTTCTAAAGGTAGCACAGTGAAAAGGGATTTTTTTTTTGTTTGTTTGTTTGTGGTGGTGATGTTGGAATATGAATGGGCGAACCCATCAACAATAATGCTTTCCAGTGAAGGAACTGTTCAAGAATCGAACCAGAACCGTCAGGTTTTAGACCATTACTCTGCTACCCAAAACGCCGCTGAAACGGCTAGTTTTATTAACCTTAATCCCCATTTTACTACCAGTGCCACTTCTCACCACCACCCATTTCATAATACAGACACCCTAAATAATAGCACCCAGCTGACTTATCTCTATGACCCACGCGTTTATGGCACCGCGTCAGCTTCATCCTATACAGCAGGGGCTTCAATGCTCAGTCTTGAGCCGGATAGACCGAATGGGTTCATGATGGTGCCAAAGGGAGAACTTCTGGTAGGTGGGGTCGAGTTTAATTCTAGTGCTAGTAGAATTGGGTTGGATTTGGGTGGTAGGACTTATTTTGCTTCGTCGGAGGATGATTTTGTGAACCGGCTCTACCGCCGGTCCATGGCAGTCGATCCCGGTCCGGTGAACTCCCCTAAGTGCCAAGCTGAAGGATGCGGCGCTAACCTCAACCACGCCAAGCACTACCACCGCCGCCACAAGGTGTGTGAGTTCCACTCCAAGGCCTCCACGGTCATCATCGCCGGCTTGACTCAGCGATTCTGTCAACAATGCAGCAGGTTTTACTATTTTTATTATTAAACGAACCTTTATGACCAAAAGACCCTCCCCATGCAGCTCATTCTGCATTTCAACACATTATTTTGTCAACAAAAGTCTGTAAAATAACATTAACCAGATAAATGGCGAGTTATGAATTGACTAAATTACCCATTTGTAGTGTTTAACGAGTTTATGATTGGTGGTGGCCTTACATGAGGTGATCCAGAGGGCATCGTTGCCGTGAATTATGTTTCCCCAAAAATTTCCTCCGTTATACGTTTTACGTACTGTTGGATTTTGATTATTTTTCATTAATTGAATTAAATTGGCACTAGCAGATTCCATACACTGTCGGAATTCGATAACGGGAAGAGAAGCTGCCGGAAAAGGCTGGCCGACCATAACCGCCGGAGGCGAAAATCCCAGCAATCAAACCAAGAACTTACCAACAAGTCTCAGCTTGATAGTGTCGGCGCAATTCATCCTCTGAAAACCTAACAAGTAAATATCTGTGTTTATCTTTCTCATCAACAATGTATTTTCTCCATGTTTTTGTAACCAATTAGGTCATGTTTGATACATACTAAACATTTCATCTTACTAGACAATACTCATAAAATTTTAGTTCTTCATTTTTCTTATTCGATACCGTCCACTGGTGTCTTAGTACATTGCTGGCTTGTTTGGTTTCTATTTAAAAGCTCGTCTTTAATATATCGTCTTGTTGTGTCAAGTATAGCATACCAAACATTTTACGCCTGATTTTTGGGGGTTTTGCAGGGTCTCCACCGGATTCCGGGATGCATTCATGTCTGTTACTGTCGCGATTTCAACACCAAGTGTATCACTGGATTGTTTTAGGCAAAGACAGGATGCCACCACAATTTCTTCAACGGCATCAACAAGCTCACTCTTTTTCACCAACAGATGACTTCTTATCATAAAAACATCTGAAGAATTTGCCAATTTGGCACTGATTTAGCTTTGTAATAAGATTGGTTTTAACCCTGCAGTTTTTTATTTCAATCTTAATTTCCTCGAAATGTTGATCAAATCTAATCTGGGAACTGGGTTCCTATAACCCAGATTTTATTTTTGTAACAAAAGTTGGGTTTGGCAGGGATAATCATGCAGATCCTATTACCATTTCCAGCATTTGCATTATTTTCTGGTAAAACACGGGTGACTTATGCTACATGTACAAAGTTGGATTATAAAGTTGGTTGACAAAATAACATCTACACCAATCATTTTAAAAACAGATTTTTAAATCATTTGAAATCAAAGGTCTGAATTTTGCCAACACACTTTGTAACCCAACTTTTGTAATTTAACTTTGTACAAATAGCTTTATTGAACACGGGTTGGGTCGGTGTTAAAAATTACGAAAATTAACCTCATTGCACCGGTAAATTTCCATGTTCGGCTAAGCAAAGCAAGTAAAACTTACTTCTACGTAACACTTTGTTTTCAACCATTTTTGGACGTTTCAAGTAATTAATGTATCGAACATTCAATACGGTCGTGGAATCGATTTGATCATCAAATTATAAAAGTTGAACCCCAATCTTGAGGGCCCCCCACTGCCCTATCCCTAGAGCATTGTGGATGAGGTAAATCGCGGGATGTACCTCAGCAGGCTAGAGTAGAGCTGTCATACTAGTGCCCACAAAGAGTCCAAATACATAGCTTGTAAGAGGCAGGAATCGAATCTTCACACTGCGGCTGCCAGTTTAGTTGAGACTACCTCACTCCTGTCCTTTGCACTATTGAGCTATGCCCCAGGAGCTGATCATCAAATTATAAATTTTAATTGGAAGGAAGTTATAAAATTTTTTTACAACAAAAGTGATTGTTAAAGACTCAAATCAACATTCAAGTCATGTTCTTAGATGATTGCAGAAAAGGCCAGTAAGTCAAAGCTGTCTCCTGAATGGAAGCTTGAGTGGGGCCATCACATTGATGACGAATACCAAAATAATCAAACAATCGTTGTTGAGTCATTTTTCATAAGGTTTAACTGCTCATAGTCGTGTGAAGGAAGATGCTCCATATGTCCCACATCAATTTGTGGCTAATTGGTGCTACACTTTCAATGCTCACCTCATTGGAAAATCGAGTAGTTCAGATTCCAATAACTTGGTCTAGATTAATAATTGTGCATGGATATACCAATTTTTCTTGTTAAGTTAGGTGGAACATTTTTTTCCTTGTTCTCAATATTTCTTAATTTCATCAAACAGGAATTATCATTGTCTCAACATGTTCAATTTGACTTCGATAATATGGTCGATTTTCGAGAGTACAATATTATCTAGTAACTTGTAATTCTACATGTCACATGTTTCTTCAAAAAATCCTTCCAAATCTTTATTGGCGTCACTACCAAAAGCTAGAAGAACCATGCTTGGCTACCAGAATGAGGTTCACAGGTGGGGTGTGGTGGTTGGTTCACATTTACTCACAAACATTGTTCTAAAAAAGGGGAAACGCGCCGCCTAGGCGCGACCAAAACGCGTCAAATGCGGGAAAAATGCGTGCCTAGGCGCTCATTAGTCCGTCCAATCCCTTTTTTTTTTTTAATCTGTTTTTTTTATATATTAAAAAATCAATTTTTTATATAAAAATATATTTAATGTCTTAAAAATACGAAACGCATTATGACGCTTATTTTTCGCATTGATACGCCTAAACTTGTGATTCTTGATTTTCGGCCTCGACGCTTCGCAACGCTTTACGCATTTTAGAACACTGCTCACAAATGCAAGGGGTGGGTTCTTTTTTTTTTTTTTCATTTTTTATTACGGTGGCTCTACCCTTGGGTGTATTGGTAAAACTTCAGTAAAACACTATTATGTACATTTGGATTTACTCAAGCTAGAAACCTTCCCAAAAGGGTGTCCACGTGCATAATTTAAAAAATATAAAAAATTGAGTAGGGACCCAATTGAGTGGTTACTAAAACGTTATCAAGAAATTGTGTGGAACCCCCTGTCTAGGAATTGAGGCTTAGAGAAATTTTTCCCTTTCCTCTCCTTTTCTTTCTTTTTGATCTTAATATTGTTGAAACTAGGGATGTAAAGTTGGTTCGATACTTTTGATTTGTCACACGCGTTGTCGGTCACTTGTTATATAGGAATATTTTGGTAACAATATAAGATTGTGTGGAGTTGTACCTTAATGACTTAAAACTTAGTACTCCGTATCACTATTTATAAATATGTATTATTTTTTCATCGTGTGAAACAATTAAATAGTGGCCGGAAGCATGTCTTATGATCAACGGGAAAAATTCATAAATAAGATGTTTAGTTTATACCAATTCAAAAAGCATGTTTATAGTTTGAAAATTCCAAAATCAGGTTTTTTTTTTTAAATTCTAATATAATATAATATAATAAACCCACCCCTCTTGCACCACCCCTACCGCTCCGGGGACTATTCCGGCGACCATTCCAACTACCACTCTTCTCCGACGACCATTCGGACGACTGCACCGTTCCGACAACCATTCCGGCGATTATTCCGGCAATCATTTTGGTCACATATTTATAATTTAATTAGTCACATATTATTTTTCACTCACAAATAATAATTATTATACGTCACAAATTATTTTATGGTCACATTTCAAAAAATTTATAGGTCACATCTCATTCGTTGGTCACATATTTCAAAATTAGTTGGTCACAGATCAAAATTTATAGGTCACACGGTCACAGATTTCCAAATTAGTTGGTCATAGATTTTTTACGATCACAGATTATATAATTTTTAGGTTACAGATAAAAAAAATGGTTAATTTCAGTGGTCACATAATTTCAAATTTGTTGGTCACGTATTATTTTTCAGTCACATATTGTCAAATTTTTAGACCACAATTAAATATTTGGTTACAAATAATCAAATACTTGGTCACATACCACTGGAACTACTTTCAGCCACCACCACCACCACCTATAGCCACCAAACAAAGCACGGCCACCATCCCAACCGCCGATCCACCACCACAGACGCCACCACACAAAATACCTCAAACACAAATCAGATCCACCATCACCTCCGGTCTATCGCCACAACCTCCAGGACAAGCATTTGGTCATAGATTACCAAGCATTTGGCCACAGACCTCCGCCATCGTCACATCAACTGCCACAACACCACGAGTACATCACTACTGTCACCACCACCAACCAGATCTGAACTTATCAAATAATGGTCACATAGACCAAACACCCAACCTCGACCCCGATCCACCAACAACACCATCACAACACAACAACCGTACACAAAAACACTGTCAAACCTACCCAACGCCGAGCCACCGCACACTGGCAGAGCCTTTGATTCTAATTGACTTGTTATTGAGATGAGTGAAGTTTAAAACCTCCATAGCCATTGCCGCATCCTGGGGGTTGATATAGTTCACATAACCATAGCCAAGGCTGCGCCGAGTGCTGAGGTCACGACAAACCCGAATAGAAACAACCTGACCGACTTGGTTAAACAGATCGTAGAGCTGCGAATCTGTCACAGTGAAATCTAAGTCTCCCACGTACAGTGAAGTCGTCAGAATCTGGCTGGCCCCTCCACCCGGAGCGGTCGCACCCGGCATCCCACCACTCCATTAGGCCCAGTACCTGCATTTTGGTGCTGCACCTGAATTTGAGCAATTCATTCTAAACAGTAAACTGACCCTAAACCCTTAGATTTCTGCACCGTGAACGCTGCTGTCAAGGTGGAGCAGCACCGATTTCAAAGCATTGCCGCTACAGTGGCGACATCGTGAACGCTGCTGGCAAGGTGGCGTAGCGCTGATTTTGGACAAAGAGAGGGGAGAGAGAGAGAGAGAGAGAGAGAGAGAGAGAGAGAGAGAATGGGGGTGGGGGTGGGGTGGGGTGGGGTGGGGTGTGAGAACGAATACTGAAAATGAATTAGGATTAGGGTTGATGTGAATTATTAGTATTATAATATTATTTAAATATTCAATTGATACCTGATTTTTGAATATACGAACTTTGGACCTGATTTTTAAAAAACTATCTTTAAACACCTAATTTTTTATAATTTTCCTATGACTATGCTACAAATCCAGGCCCAAATCCAGGCTCAAATCCATGTGGGACACGTGCCGAAGTCTGGTTGGACAATTTGAAAATTTAAAACAAAAACAGCCAATCATTTTCTGACAAATCAATCTGTCTCCACCTTCCCTATTTTTCACCCTGGCTAAGTGGCTTTACCCGTCTTATGATATATGGTTGCGTGACATTGCATGATCAAATTTAATTAATGTTTTCGCAATATAAAAATGTAAAATGTTACATGAAGACTTCTTCCCTCGTTCCATATTCTATCATTTATCTATAACTCTTGTATTCCCTAATAATTAATTAAATTTTAGCTATTATGATATTTCTTCATTGAAATTTAAATTATTTCTTGAATTCGGTTTGTTAATTTTTTTCTCTTGAAAATGGAAAGTATTAAAAACAAATAATCAATTGTTTATGGGAAAATTCTAATATAAGAGATTAAGTCTGAAACATTTCAAAACTAAGAAAAAAGCTTTAAAACTTCAAAAATCAGATTTTTTAAAATTTTATTTATGAACTAATTAATTAAATATATATTTTATTAATTAAATGCATTAAGGTCACAATTCCATATAATTTAGTCACAAATTATTTTTTGATCATAATAAAAAATTTTATAGGTCATAAATTATTTTACGATCACAAATTGAAAAAATTATAAGTCAAAATTTATTTATCGATCACAAATTTATCGAATTAATAGGTCACATATTATTATTTGGTCACAAATTATAAATTTTACAAGTCACATTTATTTTGTGGTCACATTAATATCTAATTAATTAATCACAAATCAATTTTCGGTCACAAAGTATGAAATTACTGGTCACAAATTAACAAATTTTTAAATCACACATTATTTATTGGTCACAATTTATCAATTTTATTGGTTACATATTGTTTATTGGTTACAAACAATCAAATCGTTTGTGACCATCGCCAACACTTGTGACCCCCCACCTCATCACTGCCATTAGCCATATCGACGTTGAAACCATCGCCCCCAGAATCACGACCATTATCTCCCAGCAGCAAAATCATCACCTCAAACATCGCAACCAAACACCACCACCACCAGTCTATCACTCCACAACTACAACCCCCACGAAAAAAATCCTCAAATCTGCCGCCAGGCACTACGACCACTCCCATCGTCACCGCATCAACCCCAACACCACCATCTCCACTTCACAATCTGAAACAGAAAACAAAAACAAAAACTTTGGTTGAACAAGCGGTACTGTGAACACCGCTCGCACTCACAACGATGATCAGAATGTGCCACCGCGTGAGGGGCTCAAAACAGTTCCTCACAACGATGTGGCTTTTCTGTGCTTGGTGACAGGAAAGCGATGAATTGGCGTACGACAAGAGAAAGACGGGAGAGCGGTGACGACGTTACGTGTGACGATAAGGACGACTGGAGATGAAGATGACCGAACTGTTTGAGGAGTGGCTTCACAGTGAAGTGCACAGCTGCATGGCGAGCTCGAAGGTTATCTTCGATGAAGTCGGTCGACGTGGAGGGAAAATAGATAGCAATGAGAGATATAGAGAGAAAATGAGAGTGGGAAGTAATTACGGTTTATGATTAAGGGCTTGTGTGGGAGGGATTAAAATCAGATTAAAATTGAAAATATAGCCGTTATTGTTGACTTTTATTAGACGAGTGGGGTCCAATAACGGCCATATTTTCAATTTTAATTGGCTTTTAATCCCTCCCGAACGGGGCCTAAATTTGGTGGGGTGGGGTCGAGTGAAACGAGGTAGGTTTGGTAGTAAATAAATTTAATTTTATAATATTATTATTAATATTGAATGAATATCTGATTTTTGTATAAATAAACTTCAGACATAATTTTTGAAATTGGATCTTAAAAGATATGGTTGGGTGTAATTTCCACTTGTTTTATAGGAGAAACTAGATTGAAATCTGAACTACTTTCTCTGGCCCAAGTTGTGAGGAATCTTAAAGGGAAGAGTTCACAAATCAGGTATTAACTATCATTAAATCAATTTTCAGGCTTTAAGTTTGAAAATTTCAAAAATCAGGTATTTGTTAATTAATTAAATATATTAAAATCAAAATTATACAATTCATGGCCATAGATACATCCTTATGAGTCACAAATTATTTAATGGTCATATTCTATCAAATTAATTGGTCACAAATTATTTCGAAGTCACAAATTAAAAATTTTATACGTCACAATTTATTTCATTGATCACGGACAAAAAAAATTGTCGGTCATAAATCATAAATCGGTCACATATTTTCAAGTTGAACCAAATAGTTGGTCACATACACCGAAACACCCCACCCCGATCCGATCCATCACCCATTCTTGGTCACAGATGACCAAATAATTAGTTACATACACCTAATAGTGGTCACATACCACCGTCACCAACACTACTGCCATTGCCACTACGGCAACTTGTGCCCATCCACCCACGCACCCGGCCACCACCACACCACCGTCGCCAGAAAAGCCATTTTGCAACCCACAAACAACCGCACTACTAAACAACCACTACCACCTCAACATAGCACAACACTCCAGAAACTACCCCAAAAACATGGAAACCACCATCGCCACTGTCGGACCCACCCCTAAATCCCAACACCACGAAAACATAAAAATAATCACCACCACCACCACCACTCCAACAACCAAAAAAACCAACGAAAAACATCAATGCCACCACCGCTAACTGCACACACCCACACACACAACTCCACTACTGCACACACACACACATACTCCATAAATCGGTCACATATTTTCAAGTTGAACCAAATAGTTGGTCACATACACCGAAACACCCCACCCCAATCCGATCTACCACCCATACTTGGTCACAGATGACCAAATAATTAGTCACATACACTTAATAGTGGTCACATACCACCGTCACCAACACTATCGCAACTGCCACTACGGCAACTTGTGCCCACTCACCCACCCACGTACCCGGCCACCACCACACCACCGTCGCCAGAAAAGCCATTTTGCAACCCACAAACAACCGCACCACTAAACAACCACTACCACCTCAACATAGCACCAACACTCCAGAAACTACCCCAAAAATATGGAAACCACCACCGCCAACGTCGGACCCACCCCTAAATCCCAACACCACCAAAACATAAAAATGATCACCACCACCACCACTCCAACAACCAAAAAAACCAACTAAAAACACCAATGCCACCACCGCTAACTGCACACACCCACACACACAACTCCACTACTGCACACACACACACACATACACCTACCAGGTTGTCGTTCACAGCAGTATCGCGACGCTGCCACCGTTCACATCAGCGTGCACGTCGTCGCCGTCCCCAAAACCTCCTCCATATCGTCGTCGCTACAATAGTGACTACAGCGTGCAGCGCCTCGTTAAGATGAGTGAAAGAGGAGAGTCCGACTTCGTTGAGAGAGAGAGAGAGAGAGAGAATGGAGTAAAATGATTTAGGGTTTAAAATTAGGTAAGGTGAGTGTTTTGATGGGTGTTGAATTTGTAATATAATTATTAGAGTAATGTTATTCATCCCCAGTGGGGATGAAAACACAGTTTAGGTGGCGCTAAATGATAGGTGAAATGAAAGGTGAAATTAAATGACTTATTTAATTTCACATATCATTTAATGTCACATTAGCGCCACCTAAACTGTGTTTTCATCCCCAGTGGGGATGAATAGCATTACTCTAATTATTAATATTAAAATATTAAATTGTTACCTGATTTTTGATTAAATATGCATTATATCTGATTTTTGAAGTGTGATATTTAAACACCTTGTTTTTTTTGTAATTTTTCCAATCTTAAACATTGACGGCCCATTTGATTTAATTTGAACCTCATTCATTTAGTAGTTTGTTGGACAGTCCTTGTACATTTGGTTTCTACCCATAAATAAAAGGGAAAATTACACAATTAGGCCTGTAAATAGAGGGTCAAATTGAAAAATTCATGTAAATACATCAGAATAATCGGGTGCATTTTAAAATATGTTATTTTTGATAAAATACAGTCTAAACAATTTTTTCTGTAAATATTTGACCAGCGTCATTAATGATTTAATAATATTGTTCGAAAATTATATGTTTGATGAAGAGGATAACTATTATGTAGAAAGGTTTAGCACAAAATTTAATGTGATTTAAAGTTTCTTATTTTACGATTTAATGTGAATTGGAATCCAATTTGATATTTTTTAATTATAATGAAATCTGCTCCTTTCATGACCACCTATCTTTCTCTTTCAAATAACAAGACCATATGTCTGGGCCTCAGATCCTTCGATCAGATGCTTCATTTTCTCCTTGGAATAACTGGTATGGATAATTTGTGAATTCGTGAACTGTATTTAGAGTCGACAACTCTCTCAAGTCTTTCATCGAAGATTCCTCGGGAAGAGGATACCACTAGAAATTAATATATATGAACAGAATTTAGCACACTTAAGGGACAAGGAAAAGAGCGATTATTAACCCAAAAGAGATATCTTACACGACGAATGACCACGAGGAGCCTGACGAGATCATGAGATTCGGTCATTTTACAACTTATTCTAAATCAATTATTCTAGTTAAGTTTTCCCTTCATTTATCGTAGCTGGAGATCAGATTCTATGTCCCCCATCAGAGTTCTATATTTTCTTTTTCCTCGTTATTATTAATGAATACACTGGCTAAAGTGTGGATTGATTAAAAAATACGTCTCTCGTGATTGAATTACTAATTTATACAAAACACAATGGAAAAGAAAAGGTTGAAGAGTGTAAAAGGCCAAGCAATCATGTAGCTTGTGATGATAGTTTGGAAAAGAAGAAAAGAGCAGACAGGGAAAAGTAATTATATTGGGCCATAAGTTCTTATTTATTCAGAGTTTTCTTAGTCTTCAAAACATGTACACATTGAGGGTCAAATAATATTTTTGCTTTCTTTTTTAAATTTCATTCAGAAATGATGAATATAAGCCCATTTTATTATATCGTGATGGATCGACCTTAAGTGCACGTGAGGTTGTATCGAGTCATTTTAGCTACAAGTTTAATCTAAACATAGAAGACGCATTTCTTTATTTACATTTATATCTTCATCATGTGTCAAATGTTGACGACAAGTGAAATTCCCGTTAATAGGCGACGATCGACACCGTGCCACGAATCAGAACATTTGTATGCCTTGATACTATATTTAATTATGTGAGTAAAAGTTTGTCTCTAACATGTTGAGGTAGAGATTGAAACTTGAATCATAATTTTCCTTTTTGCTAAATTAAGGGATTAACAAAATCAGAATGAAGTCCCTTAAATACTGTCAATGGATCTGGAAAATTTTGTATGGCAGAAAGGAATTTAAACGCATTAATTTCTCCTCAATACATGCAACAAATTAAGCAATTCTGTGTGCGAGGGAGACTTCCAGCTAGAACCCTATTTTGACAATGACAAAAACCCTACAACGAAACCCTACCATATGTGGAAACTTATATGCCACTTATATGACTTACTTAGAACATCCTATCTTAAACGTATTCACAAATTTGGTATCTTGGATTGGAGACGTTTAGCGTGTATTTATACCTCTCTTCTTTGATTGGGTCGTCTTTATCTTTGTCTTTGTCTTCGACTTAAACCTTTAGGTATAGCGAGTTACGACAAAGAAACAATACATTTTAATTATTCCGTCACTATTATGAAAGTAATCGCATGTAAATCTAGAAAATATTACAAAGATCATGGATAAGCTAAATACTTTAGTATTGTCACAATTTCATTATGGTAACAACTTGTGACTAGGGAACATAGGCCACAAGACTATATTTACTCCATGAAAAACGACTTAAGATGACAGTATAGATTGACTACAAACACTTGAACGATCACTCGAAAACAACTTTAAACTATCATTTGTAGTATAAAAAATAGGACTTTCGAGTTTGAAACCAGCTAGCTGATCTTTTCATTAGTTCGTTCAGCACATTACATCCTTGAGAAGCTTGTACCTGCGTGTAGTAGGCCGGGGAGAAGGCGTCCCAGTCGGGTTTTTTCCAGCTCTTTCCGAACCCTCTTCACGATCGTGTTGTTTGATTTTATTACCTGAATAATTAGCTGTTTTGGAATCACTATTTACCTGCATGGATTTTCTTGATGAAGAACCCCCATGTTTTGAAATTTTTCCCTCACTTTGACACCAATCACATACTTGAATAGGCTCTGACAATTCACTGTAATAATTGCTGCAATACCTGTGAGATTTTCAAGAGTTCAATCAAGCATGAGTAATTAATTATAAATCAATCAGAAAATTTAGGATAAAAAACATGTGGGCTTATGTTTCCACCTTGTAAGACTTATAGTCCCATGATATGACACCATATTTGTAGTTAAAAAAAGAAAAAAATGAAAAAATGAAAGGACATATAGCATGAATGATGAATTCCCAATGATGGTGTTGTTGGTATAGACAAACAACCTCGGATGTTATGGAGCAATAATCGAATTTTTATAGCTTTTGGTCTGAAAATTACAAGCGAAAAGATCTTGTTTATAGAGTTACAAATAATTATAAACGGAAAGATTTTATATTAATTATACAAGCAAAGGTATGCATCTAGAGTTCATGATCAACACAAAACATGAAACTGAATCTTGGGTATGTGCAAATTATCATGATCATCAAATAGATGCAGAAAAATAAACACACACGCGCACACACAAAAGAGGTGTTTGATGATGGGGTGGGGTTGGGAGGTGCATACAGGTGTTGGAAGCGGTGGCGACACTTGCTGCAGCGGAAGAGTTTATCGGAAAAGCCTACATCGCCGCACATACAACACACAGTCTCCATTGTTGACAAGGCTTGGATTTGATGACACCAAATCAAGTACGATCAGTCACTCAAAAGGGCAAAGATTTGAAGAGAGATAAAGTTTAGAAATCAGAGAGAGAGAGAGCTTTAAGGAAGAAGAAGAAAAATAGTTATGGCTGCATTCAGCGTGTGCACCTCATTTATATATAATTTATATTATATATTATATTAATTTGTACCGTGTCAACTGTCAACGATAGATACAGATACATACAGGCAGACCCCAGGTTGCTCTCCTTTGCAGTCGTTTTCATTTGGAGAGAAATTTGTGAATGATAATGCACCCCTTTCATTCAGCTTAAAAGTAAGTTACTTTTACTTTTAAGTTAAATTTTTTATTTATAATTAATTAAACTAAATAATTTATTTAAAAGTTAGATAGATATTATTTATGGTGCCTTGCTTCGTAAATTAATTGCCATCTTCTTGTTATTCCTTGAGGATATGTTCTACTATTGAATTATCTTGGTAAAATAAACACTTAAAGAATTGTTCAAATTGCACGATGTTACTAAAAATATATAATTAGAAAATGGAAAAGTTTTGTTTGGATAAGATTGAATTTAATTCATGTTTATCTTCTTGTGTTTAAGACAACACTTTGCATCATTTCAAGTGAAATATTAGATAAATAGTTGGGAAAAAGATCCAATAATAAAACTATTCGACCAAAGTAGATATTTCGATGTTATCCTATTAATAAAATTGCAAAATTATGTTAACATCACATTTTTTTTTATTAGTTACACTTTATTTAATAATATTTAAAGTCCTCGACTTTTCTCATTTATGTCCCTAACTTATTTTGACGTATTTTTATTCTCAATATTTCCTTACTTAGCATATTTCCTCTAATATCGATTTTCAATTCGAAAAATCCTTTGGGAGGACGTAAGGTGACTCATTTGCCCTTTAAAAAAAAACAATAAATGCAAAAGTCTTATCACATATTTTGTTAATCATTTCAAAGCACTTGAACAAAACACTTTGACAGAGACCATCTTTAATGACGAAATGAGTTAATTAATGAAAGGTTGATAGATATATAAGAGTTCACAAAAGAAATTAAGAATATAATTGTTTTAACAAAAAGCAACGTTATTACAATATATTTTCGACCTCACATCTATCTTTCTTCTCTATGTTTCAAATAAAGAACTTTTCATAATATCTATTACATAGAGAAGAAATATTAAGATAGCCTAATTCGTGGCTCTAAATCTATTTCACGAACAAAAAGTTCACAAGAAATATTTGATTTCACATGTTCTTTTAATAGATGTAACATAAATGGAATGAGATGGCTAGTTCACAATAAAAGATTTGAGTTTTGCTACAAGTATAGGACATTTTCACAGGAGTGGTGGGTGGATAGTTTCACAGGCTACTCACATCACATGCAGGGGGGTGGGTGCATTTTTTTTTTTCATTTTTTATACATGCGTGGGCCCACACTTGTGAGGGGGTGGTAAACCACCTGTGAAACTATCCCTGCACTTGGGGATTTATCCAAAAGATTCGACCCATGTTTCTCTATCATTATACCAAAAAATTATTTGTTTTATTAAAATTCTTCATCACACGTTCACCCAATAAAATATTCTACACACAAATCAATAAAATTGCTTTGTTTTTCAACCACACATTCTTCAAAAAATACTATTCATTACTCTATTTTTCTCCCAATAATGGGAGACAAACACACCCTCAATTCTATCTTCCAACATAGGCTAATTATATTTACAATATGATTTGTTGTAAAATATTTTAATTATAATGAAGGTCCCCAACCTTTGCTTATTGTCGCACTTATGTTTCTATTTTTTACTTTATTCTCATATTCAACTTCAATTAACTCACACATCTTGTCTTTGATAACACTATTTGTCCTTAGGAGAGAATAAAAAAAATTTGTTTGTTACTTATATTTCTAAATACACAAAAGAAATCAAATATAAAAGTTCGACAAAATTATTTGCCTCTCACTTCAAAGCATGGAAAAAGAACATTTCAACATAAATAATCATTAGTGACAAGATGCACAATGTTAAAGATAAGTACAACGAAAAAAATTTGAGGACATAAACAAGACCATGATCAAAGTTTAAAGACCTTCATTATATCAAAAAAAAAAAAAATTATGATGCAGCAAAGAAAATTAGTAATGTGATATAATTACCCTTTATTTATATGTAATGTAAATGGTACATAATTATGTGAACTTTAAAGAATCATGCTACATGTACAATATTGATTGACAATATTCTATTTAATATCATCATATTATCAACAACATTCTACATTACATATTAAGATTTTAACAATATATGATTGTCAATCAGTATTGTACATTTAAGTTTATTTAACTTTAAAATCTATTGGAAATCAAAGTTTATGATATAGGACTCCAAAAAGTGTACCTTTTAACATATTTTATACTCTCAAAATCCAAATCTTGGATCCAAAACTTTTCCAAGTCATACATCGAATAATTTAGTGCGTCATCATTGATTTTTTTTATTTATTTTTATTTTTAAAAGGAGAACACATGGCAGAATTCCATTGGCAATTGAGCCAAAGATATTTTCCAACCATCCAATCACAATTTTACAAGTCCGACAAACATTCTATGTACAAATGACTTTTTCCCACCACTATAGTTGAAGCCCATTACTTATGTTAATCATAGTGTTTCAGACTTTCTCAATAAAACTAGACTTTGTACTTTGGATTCCCACTATAATTTTTAGAACGAGAAATAATTACATCCCAATTGTGTCGCAACAACTAGGAGGTACGACGTTAATGGATTTTCCATTTAAGGACCATTCACTGCATCTGCACGTCTTCTTTTTTCGACGTGATCTATCTGTCGAGATGATTTTCGAGGGATAAAATAGTCATGGAAAATATATTCTTTCGTGTGTGTGTGTGTTTTTTTTTTTTAATGCATACTTTTATATAGGTTTGACAAGAAAGGGTACATAGTAAATTGGTACTTGATGTAATTACAATAAATAAAAGTTAAAATAGTAAGGAAATAAACAGTGATAGAAAGAATCATATTATCATTTAAAATTTATGGAGATTAAAGTTTATTATTAGAATGGTGAATAATAATAAATAGTAATTATCAACGTATGATTTAAATTAACGTTTTATATCCACGGGAGCCAATTGGTATGATGACATATTGGTATGGATCCGTTCAGATTCCATTCGGTTCCCGATTTCCGTACAATAATTATTTTTTTAATATTTACATCACTTCCTTAATGCAACTAATGACATATTCAATTTTAACTCTTAAAAAATCACGAAATCCAATCTTGTGATATCTTTTGCGCTTCTCTTTGTTGGATTGATCTAGATTTAACTGTTAAAATCACAATAAGATGAATATAGCGAGTTTACAATAATGAAGAGAGACGCAACCAAGCATCGAATTCGATTTTTCCAGAACGACATAAATGACGCAACGGTAGAATAAGAGATTTGGGTAAAATTTAGGTCAATTTGATTAAGTTGGCTTTGTAGGAAATTAAAAATATGAAAATAATATCTTGGATTTGGGTTAAATTAATTAGTTAGGAAATTTATTTAGAAAAAAATAAAACATTTTGATTTATTTAAGATAAAAAAAAGTTTAAAAAATTAAGGAGGTTTATTTCTTCGATTTTTGGTCTAGAACCGAGAATCAAACCAAACCCGTCGGTTATCAATTCAAATACCATTTTAGTATTTAACTTAAGAAAAATCGCTTAGTTCAATTTGATTCGAATCTGATTCGGTTCGAAATTTTTGTCAAACCCTCTCAAATATCTTTTTATTCATATTTTTTGAATGATTTTCAAATACTATCCACTTATTTACCGCTAATTTATGTCTATTTATAATTTAAATTGTTTATAAATAATTCACAAATATGCTTGTACTAGACAATGAGTTTTATCCTCTGTGGAGGACGAGATTGATTTTTCAAGTTGGGTAGATGAAATTTTTGTAGATTTCACAAGGGAAATACTCGACGAGATGTGTTTTTAATTAAATAAGTCCATATTTGTGTGTTGGATAAAACTTATATAACCTGCTAAGATTTTGATACGAGTTTTACTGACACCATGTTGGCAAATGGTACTAGCATTGAGCTGAGTATTGTTATGTTATATGAATTGGAAGAGCAAACAGAATTCAACAGATTCAGGTGTCACGGACTGCAGCTTTACTTAAACTCAGTGACCCTATCGCAGCCGCAGTTTGCCCAACTTCGGCTGCACATTGTAAAAATTTCATTTAATTGTAAAATAGTTGATAATTAGAAAAATTTAGTAAGATTCCTCGACTTTTTAACGTCTACTCCCGTCATATGGGTTTTTGTTGCTAAGTCTATTATAGGGGGTATTAGTCTTTCAAATATCTTTCAAGTTTTCTAGTGTTCCCCCCCTACATTAGTCATCGTAATTTCCTGCTTTCGTCTATTGTAATGTTCAGCTTTCAAGCAATCAATGATCAAGTTTATTTCAATGCATTTCAATTTCATGTTGTAAGTTTTCTTTAAATTGTGATCAAATTTAATTTTGTCCCGAAACGACTGAGAAAAGGCGAAAGGTAATTTAGCGGAGGAGACTACTACTGCACGATGTCCCTATCTGTGCTAAGAAGAAAGGTAACACATGAAACCATGACTTGTAAATTATAAGGGTTAAATCACTTTGCCAGAAGAATAATATCAGAATCATAAGTGACACAAGAAGATTCGATGGAAAAGATGATTATATTTTAAATAGTCTGATAGAGTGTCATGATATTATATCAATCAATATATCAATTATTCTAACAGTGTAGCATGGTTCAAATTGTAATATGTATTTGCGATAAAGTCAATGGGTCGAGCAGAGCCGGCTCGGCCCATTGACCCACGAGCTCGGCTCGTTACAAATACCCGAGCTCGTGGCTCGTGTCCGGCTCGTGGGCTTAGCCGAGCTTTAGCTCGTGGCTCGGGTAAATTTTTTTTTTTTTTATATTAATAAGATATGCCTTTTTTTTAAAAAAAAATGAATTTTTGGACGAGCTCACGAACCGGCTCGTGGGCTCGAGCCTACGAGTCGCTCATGAAAAAACAAACCGAGCTGGGTCGTGCTCGTGCTCGGGCTCATCTTTTGACGAGCTCGAGCGGTTCGTAGCTCGGTGGCAACGAGCCGAGCCCACGAGCTGACGAGCCAGCTCGGCTCGATTGCCACCACTAATTTGCGAAGCTCTCTTAACTGGCCGTGCCACCCCATGCCGTCATGGGGTAGCTATTTCTACCACCAGCCTAGCAACACTAGGCTGAGTCACGTTGAGGTCTACTGGTCTACGGATGATAATGGGACAGGTGAAATGCCATCCCAATGTGGGCCATGGGGTCTTTGCCATGGTTTGGGTTCAGTTAGCAGGGTCTGGTGACCCACATTCAATTGTTGGAATATAGACTTTAGAGAGATTAAATATGAGGAAATTAGACACAATACGTTAAAAAGGAAAATAAATTGATTAATACACTTAATTCAAATTAAAATTTTAACAACAGTAATTATTACGTCCACTAAAAATATAAAAAAAGTCAGCAAAATCGTTCCAAAGACTAACAGGGGCACTTCCCATAAGATATTTTTCACTTTTAAAATTTTGTTATTAAAAAGTTTTAGTTTGATACTGTATTTTCTGTTAAGGTTATCTATTTTGAGCGATTTAAAATCTGTTAGAAAGCTTGCAATGTAGCCATGATATGTTATGGACGAAGTTTAAATGTCGAAAATTATTTTGCATGAATTATTGAACCCAAAATAAACTGTAACTATTAATTTCATTTTTTGTGGCTTTTTTGACTTGTAATGAACTTATCGTTTATCGATTTTTAAATTCGAAATATGAATTTTAAAGTTTGTCATGAATACTTCAAAACAATAATAAAAACCTCACTCGATGAACGAATAAAATAGCCCGTAAATAGGCCAAAACTGGTAACGCCAAACAGAAATTAAAAGAAAAAAAATCTAATTATTTCACTTTTCATATTCTCATTTTTGCAAAAACCTTAAAATGTATCATTTGAATTGATTCAAACAAATATGAATTGAATGCAAGATTAAAATAATGTTTGAATTCGTATATATATATTTTTTTAAAAACATACGTATGCATCTAATTAATTGCTCCACTAAGATACTGAGACTTTTTCAGATAATGTCACTTTTTTCACATTTTCATTTTATCAAATATTTTGGATACATCAATTGAATTGATTAAAAAAACAATATGAATTGAATACAAAATTAAAATATGGTTTGAATTCGTATATTTTAATTTTAAAAAACATACATGTACATATTTAGTTAATTGTTTCAATGAGATATTATGATTTTTTCTAGAAAAGTAATAAAATATCACTTTTTTACACTCATTTTCGCAACACATTGGATGCATCAATTGAATTGATTCAATAAATTTGAATTGAATGCAATATTAAAAGAATTTTTCAATTAGTATATTTAAATTTTCAAAAACACACGTGTATGCATCTAATTAATTGCTCAAATAAAATACTGCGACTTTTTGCAGATTTTCATATTTATTAACATAAAATAAGGTTTGAATTCATATATTAAAATTTTAAAAGTGCACACATATGCATTTAGTTCATTGCTCCAATGAGATACTGTAAATTTTTTTTTTAAAAGAAAAGAACCAAAATATGACATTTTTCATAGAAAAGTGACAGAATTTACATTCTCATTGAGCAAACACATTGTATGCATCAATGTAATTGATTTAAAGTTTTTTTTTCATACATATTAACATAAATTAGGGCTTGAATTGATATGTTCAAATTTTCAAAAATGCATACGTATGCATCTAGTTTTTTTTTTTTGGATAACTATGCATCTAGTTAATTGCTTTAAGGATATAATGTAACTTTTTTTTTTTTTTTTAAGAATGTCACTTTTTCATAGAAAAATGACAGAATTCACATTTTCTTTGTCTCAAACACATTGCATGCATCAATGTAATTGATTCAAAGTTTTTTTTTCATATGTATTACTATAAAACAAAGCTTGAATTAGTATGTTCAAATTTTCAAAAATACATACGTATGCATCTAGTTAATTGCTCCAAGGATGTAGTGTAACTATTCTTTTAGAAAAGCGATAGAAAAATGACAGAATTCACATTTTTCCCCGTGTCAAACACCTTGCATGCATCAATGTAATTTATTCAAAGTTTTTTTTTTTTCATATGTATTATCATAAAACATGGTTTGAATTGATATGTTCACATTTCCAAAAATGCATACGTATGCATCTAGTTAATTGCTCCAATGATATAGTTTAATTTTTTTTAGAAAGGTGACAGAATATCACTTTTTCATAGAAAAGTGAATTCACATTCTCCTTTTGCCAAACACCCTGCATGTATCAATGATTTAATTGATTCAAAATTTTCTTTTTCATATGTATTACCACAAAACATGGCTTGAATTGATATATTCAAATTTCAAAAATACACACGTATGCATATAGTTAATTGCTTCAAGGATGTAGTGTAACTTTTTTTTTTTTAAGAAAAGTGACAGAATGTCACTTTTTTGTAGAAAAGTAACAGAATTCACCTTCACCTTTTGTTAAACACCTTGTATGCATCAATGATTTAATTGATTCAAAGTTAATTTTTCATATGCATTAACTCAATCCATTTCCTTTGAAGTTCAACAATGTTATTTTCAAACTTGTTTCTAATCACAATAACAAAATCATCAAAAAGAAACTTCATAAATATTAATTATTTAGCTGAAAATTGATAATTATGGTTGTTATTTTCATAATCCATGCAAAGAGAATACTAAATAATCTCAAAATAACAAAATTTGGGAACTAATTACACAAGGAGCCAAAAACATAAAAAAAAAAAAAAAAAACTTGTAATTTTGTTTGTGTATTACAAGAAAATTTTCTAGATCCTTTCCTAGAGCTTTCAATGTTGAAGTAACCTTGATCTTTTTCAAAGTTTTGAATAATAAACGAATTTGTGGAATATTTCTTCTTTCTTCTTCCAATTTTCCCTTGATTTTTCCAGTTTGGAGGCTGATTTTTGTGATAGTCGTGATTTTTAGGTTTGAACGTATTTTGTACGTTTAAATATACCTAATTATCATTTAATTCAACTTTATCATGTTTTTTTCAAAACTACCTCAAAACATAGGGTATTTGTGTAAGTATCTCATTAAAGATTAGGCATGTTAATGGAGCCTATTCTGGGCCTTTAGAGTTACAAAATGTTGGGCCCGTTATGGACCTGTAAATCAAGCCTCCTTCTTAGGCCTCTGGAGACACAAGACGTTGGGCCTATAATTGGAGTTATTCTCGTTTCATAAAGAAATCTATATAAACTAAATAGTGGAGCAAGCGTGGCTCGGCTCGGCCTTGAAGCTAGTCATGGGCCCAAGCCGCTTGCACGGGCCGACTTGTCGACTCTCATTAGCTCATTTGAGACTCGGCAAACCCAAAAATAATAATAATAATAATTGATTTTTTTAGAAGAAAAAAATGTTGGTGAGCACAAGCGCCTCACAAGTCGACTTAGCTTGCTCCACCAATGAACGAGCTGGGGGCAAGCCAAGCCAGCATTTTTCCAAACAAGCTGACTCATGCTTGGCTCACCCCAAGACGGACACTTTCCAACTCTTCTAATAAGTCGAGCCGAGCCTCGACTCAGCCCATCAACATTTGTCTCTCTTTTTTTCACAGCTTAAGGAATTCACACCAATTCAAATTTGACAGGTGCGTTGAATTGGACATAACAACTTCGTAACTTTTATTACACGTATCTTAATCTTGTTTAGTTTAGTGCATAACCTGTCTACATTTTGACTCAACCCCGCATAAGAGGGATTTACTTCTCTTATTAATGGGAAATTAGAAACTTGAAAATAATTAGCATTTGTTTATATATGTACCACGAGAACCTTTTCATAATTACTAGTTTTGGTCCATGCGATGCATGGAATTTATAATTTCGAAGGTTTTGTTAGCATTGGATATAGAATGTACATTGAATAATGTAGAAAATATAAATATGAGAGAATATTGAATAATTTAAAAACATTTGGAGCAACATGTTTTGTAAATAATTGTGCATGTAATTATAAGATAATTTTTTCAGTTTAAAAAGTATTGATCTAAACAAATATCAGTTGTAATTTTCTATATATATATAGTCATTACCTTCTGTTAAAAGCTGTCTCTATTTGATATACAAGCACGAAGCATTCTATGCCTTTGAGGGGGACAAAAGGGATTCTTGGTAATTGCCACGATATTCGCCATTCTTAATTTCTTGGAATTAAATTTTTATCAAATTTCCTACAAGTAAGACGTGTTCCATTGCATAGACCTTCAGCTGGATTGATATTCCGTAATAACATTACAGGACAACTGGAAAACTGATTCTAAGCTTCAAAAAATTGGAAGAAAAATGCTGAAACAAATGGTTGAAAACTAGCTGAAAAGGCTGAAGAAAAACAAAGCAACAACGTCAAATTCGGTGAGTTGAGTGCAAATACGATGAGATTACTGCAAATCCGGTGAGATGAGTGCAAATACGATAATTTCAATTTTTTCTTTCATAACCAGTAAAACCATTACCAATCCGGTAAGACACTTGCATATACGGTATGAGAAATGTAAATCCGGTAAGAATGATCAAATCCGGTAAGTTCAATTAAAATTGAAGAATTGTAAATCTGGTAGGTAAGAAGACAATCCGGTAAATAGACTTCGAATAATATTTGAATATATATATATATATATATATTAAATGTATATAAACTAAAATAAAAAAACAGTTCATTTAAGTTAAAAATAAGTATAATATACATATTATTTTTTATTTACAATTTAAATTTTGTTTAATATAGTAATCTAGATAAATATTTATATTAAATGTATATAAACTAAGATGAAAATAAGTTTGATCTAAGTGAAAAATATGTATAATAAATAAATCGTAGAAGTATACAATAACTCAATGTCGAATTCTATTTTTTTTCCCCTTCTGTGGCAAAAATTTTTTGAAGGTTAAAGTACAAAATTGGATTATTCAAATACAAATTAGAATTGTTGACAAAAATATTTTGAAGTTGCAAGTATGAAATTGGATTATCCAAATACAAATTAGAATTGTTGATATTATGTGTTCTATAAGTTTCAAATTAAAAATAAATTAAGACAATTGGATTCTTTTTATTTACAATTTAAATTTTGTTTAGTAATATAAAATTAAACATATCATTGTTAAGTGTTTTTTTTTATATTAAACATGTAATATATATATATATATATATATATATATATATATATATAAATATATATATATATATATATATATATATATATATTATTAGTTATATTGAGAAGAAAAAAAGAAAAAAAAAAGGAATATAGCTCCGCACAGTGCGAAGCATTTGCTCCAAACACTTTGGAGCAAATTTGTTCCAAAGTCTTTGGAGCATTTGCTCTCGTGAATTTTACTTGTTAGAGTGGGGGCTTAGGTAATATGGATTTTAATTTAATAGTTATACTAATGGATTTTTTTTGTTTGCAAGTAGCATGTTTTAGTGCAAGCTGTCAATTTCGAAGTTGGAAATTATAAGGCTGATCTATCAGCTCCCTGTGAAGGCAAAGCTGTATTCCAAGCTGATCTACAAAAAATCTTAGTTGGGGTCAGGCTTAGCCATGTAAGATATGTTGAAGGAAGTTCAAAAGTAAAAAAGGAGTTCACTGAAAGGGTTGAGTCAGTTCAGACACTTAAAAATGAACTTAAGGAGGCCAAGGAATATGTTGTGTGGTCTATCGTATGTAACTTTCAAAATCAATGCAAGTAAAAGAAAAAAAAATAAAAAAATTGCTTCGCACAATGTGGAGCAAATTTGAATAACTTAAGAATTTTGCAAATTTGAATGAAAATATATATATAGTAATCTAGATGAACATTGATATTAAATGTATATAAAATAAGATGAAAATACCTTTGATTTAAATTAAAAACAGGTATAATAAATAAGTCGTAGTAGTATATAATAAATCAATGAGGAATTCTATTTTTTTTTCTTTTTTGGCAAACTTGCCTTTATTTATTTTTTATTTTTCCACGACCATAAAAACATATAAACAATTTTAATTTCCATTATCGTAAATATAGAGCTTCATGTAATTTGTAATCGAAATTAAATGTGTACTGATGAACTACGGAGAGATTGGTCTATATTACGGGAAAGTTCATGAAGTATTATGGCGTTTTTATTTATTTGGTTTTAACATTATTGAAAATATTTAATCATAAATATAAATTCATAAAGTACATGTTTAATAATTAAGTCATTTAAATAACTTAATTATTTTGCAAATTTTTATGAAAAAAAATATAGATTAAATAACTTTTATATATATATATATATATATATATATATATATATATATATATATATATATATATATATATATATATATATATAGTAACCTAGATGAACATTTATATTAAATGTATATGGAGGAAGATAAAAATACGTTTTCTCTAAGTTAAAAATAGGTATAATAAATAAATCGTAGTAGTATATAATAAATCAATGTGAAATTGTTTTTTTTTTTTTAAGGCAAAAATATTTTGAAGTTATAAGTATAAAATCGAGTTATCCAAATACGAATTAAAATTGTTGATAGTATGTGTTGTATAAGTTTCAAAATAAAAATAAATGGAGACAACAAAAAATGTTTAATTTTATATAGATACAGAGAAAAAAAGAAGAAGTGGTGTATTTAATAATATGAGCATTTATTATGTTTAAATTTATACATGTATGACAAAAAAAAACAATGAACCCTCCATTTACTATTTTTTTTAAAAAAAAGAAAAAAAAAATCAATTGCTCCTTGCTAGAAAGACAATAAAATTAATCATATCTACACGTTTTCAATTTCAAAATATGTTAACTTAAATTTATAATATTTAATAAATCATTGTTATGTGTTTTATTTTTATTTTTTAGGTTCAAAATATTGTAAAGTTAAAAACGTATTGGATATGATTAATTTTATTATGCTCTCAGTGAGGATAATATTGTTAGTATCGTGTTATTTTTTTTAATTATTAATTCAATTGAAATATAAAAAATGACGAGAAAAAAAAAAGCAAGGAAAAGAAAAAAAAAATTTGGAGCAATTGCTCCGCACTGTGCGGAGCTATGGTTTTTTTTTTTTTTTTTTTAACGTAAATAATAATAAAAAAATATATAGAGTACATGTTTAATATAGATATAAATTCAAAAACTACATATTTAATAATCGAGCGTTCTAAATAACTTAAATCTTTTGCAAATTTGAATGAAAAAAAAAATATATATATATATATAGTAATCTAGATGAATAATTATATTAAATGTATATAAACTAAGATGAAAATACGTTTGATCTAAGTGAAAAATAGGTATAATAAATTACTCTGTAAATAAGCGAATAAATATTCGATAGTAAGAAATGCAAGTAATAGAATAATATTTGAATTTATATATGAATAATATATATATTAAATGTATATAAACTAAAATAAAAAATAGCTCATTTAAGTTAAAAATAAGTATAATATACATATTATTTTTTATTTACAATTTAAATTTTGTTTAATATAGTAATCTAGATAAATATTTATATTAAATGTATATAAACTAAGATGAAAATAAGTTTGATCTAAGTGAAAAATAGGTATAATAAATAAATCGTAGAAGTATATAATAACTCAATGTCGAATTCTATTTTTTTCCCTTTTGTGGCAAAAATATATTGAAGGTACAAGTATAAAATTGGATTATTCAAATACAAATTAGAATTGTTGACAAAAATATTTTGAAGTTGCAAGTATGAAATTGGATTATCCAAATACAAATTAGAATTGTTGATATTATGTGTTCTATAAGTTTCAAATTAAAAATAAATGAAGACAATTTAAAAACGTAGTTATTATGTTTAATTTTATAAACTAAGATGAAAATACGTTTGATTTAAGTGAAAAATAGGTATAATAAATTACTTTGTAAATAAGCGAATAAATATTCGATATTAAGAAATGCAAGTAATTGAATAATATTCTATATAAAATTAAATATAATAAATGCTCTTATTATTCAACATACAGTTGCCTTTTTTTTTTTTTCATACGTATATAAAATTAGACATAATAACTACGTTTTAAAGTTGTCTTCATTTTTTTAATTATTAATTCAATTGAAATATAGAAAATGGCGAGAAAAAAAAATCAAGGAAAAGAAAAAAAATTTTGGAGCAATTGCTCCGCACTGTGCGAAGCAATTGGTCCAAAGAGTTTGGGGCAGCACAACCCTTGCAAAACCGGTACGAGAATAGCATATACGGTATTTGAAGTGCAAATACGGTGATTAAGTTGCATATACGGTAAGTTCTTAAAAATTCGGTAAAATCAATTTTTTTCAAAATCCGGTAAGGAGAGTAAAATCCGGTAATACCAAATACGGTTTACCTCATGTAAATCAGGTAAGGAGAGTAAAATCAAAAATTTCTTTTTTTTTCGAAAGTAGATAGGGATTCATTTTTTTTTTTTTTTTTTTTTGGGATACCTATATAAAATTAAACATAATAAATGCTCTTATTATTAAACATACAGTTGCTTTTTTTTTTTTTTTTCATACCTATATAAAATTAAACAAAATAACTACGTTTTAAAGTTGTCTTCATTTTTTTAATTATTAATTCAATTGAAATATAGAAAATGCCGAGAAAAAAAAAACCAACGAAAAGAAAAAAAAAATTTTGGAGCAATTGCTCCGCAATTATATCCACTACGTTTTCATTTTCACAATATTTTGAACCTACAAAAAAAAAAAAACAAATATGTTTAATTTTGTATTATTAAACAAAATTTAAATTGTAAATAAAAAGAATCCATATATTTATTTTTAATAATAGAAGTGGAAAAAGAACGCAAGAAAAAAAAATAATAAAGTTTTATACTGAAATTATATATAAACTAAGAAGGAAAACGAATTTATTCATAAAATAGTACTAAAGTTAAAAATAAGTGTGATGAATGAATTAACCTGAATTTATAGTACTTAATAAATCGTTGTTAAGTGTTTTATTTTTATTTTTTAGGTTTAAAATATTGTGAAGTTGATATCATTAATTTTACTGTGCTTTCAACAAGGATAATGTTATTAATATCGTGATTTTTTTTAATTATTAGTTAAATTGAAATATAGAAAATGGAGGGGGGGAGAAAAAAAGCAATGGAAGTAAAAAAAAAAAAAAAATTGCTCCGCAGAGTGCGGAGCATTTCTCCAAACACTTTGGAGCAAATGCTCCGCACTATCCAAAGCTACGTTCCTTTTTTTTTTTTTCTCAATATAACTAATAATAAAATATATATGTATATATTACATGTTTAATATAAAAAAAAACACTTAACAATGATATGTTTAATTTTGTATTATTAAACAAAATTTAAATTGTAAATAAAAAGAATCCATATATTTATTTTTAATAATAGGTGTGGAAAAAAGAACGCAAGAAAAAAAAATAATAAAGTTTTATACTGAAATTATATATAAACTAAGAATGAAAAAGAATTGATTTATAAAATAGTACTAAAGTTAAAAATAAGTGTGATGAATTAATTAACCTGAATTTATAGTACTTAATAAATCATTGTTAAGTGTTTTATTTTTTAGGTTCAAAATATTGTGAAATTGAAAACGTAGTGGATATGATTAATTTTATTGTGCTTTCAACAAGGATAATATTGTTAGTACCGTGGTTTTTTTTTCAATTATTAGTTAAATTGAAATATAGAAAATGGAGGGAAAAAAAAAAAAGCAATGCAAGTAAAAGGGAAAAAAAAATGATTGCTCCGCACTCCAAAGACTTTGGAGCAAATTTGCTCCAAAGTCTTTGGAGCAAATGCTCCGCACAGTGCGGAGCTATGTTCCTTTTTTTTTCTCAATATAACTAATAATAAAAAATATATATTACATGTTTAATAAAAAAAATACTTAACAATGATATGTTTAATTTTGTATTATTAAACTACATATTTAATAATCGAGCGTTCTAAATAACTTAAGTCTTTTGCAAATTTGAATGAAAAAATATATATAATAATCTAGATGAATAATTATATTAAATGTATATAAATTAAGATGAAAATACGTTTGATCTAAGTGGAAAATAGGTATAATAAATTACTCTGTAAATAAGCGAATAAATATTCGATAGTAAGAAATGCAAGTAATTGAATAATATTTGAATTTATATATGAATAATATATATATTAAATGTATATAAACTAAAATTAAAAACAGTTCATTTAAGTTAAAAATAAGTATAATATACATATTATTTTTTATTTACAATTTAAATCTTTTTTAATCTAGTAATCTAGATGAATATTTATATTAAATGTATATAAACTAAGATGAAAATAAGTTTGATCTAAGTGAAAAATAGGTATAATAAATAAATCGTAGAAGTATATAATAAATCAATGTTGAATTCTATTTTTTTTTTTCCTTCTGTGGCAAAAATATATTGAAAGTACAAGTGCAAAATTGGATTATCCAAGTACAAGCATTGCTTTTTTCGTTTTCTTTCTTGCAATGAATTAGAGGTGGAAAACTAATCTTTGAAAATTAAAAATTTGAAAAACTAATCATTAGCATCAAAACACATGGAATAAATCAGCTCAAAAAGGGGTTGGAAAAGTACTAAAAAAAGCTGAAAAAAGGTAGGAAAAAGTGGCAAATCCGGTGGGTGTAATGTAAATACGGTAAGAGTATTGTATATACGGTTAGTTGAGTGAATATACAGTGTGTACCATGTTTCCCTTGAAAACCCAGTACAACCCTTGCAAAACCGGTAAGAGAATAGCATATACGGCATTTGAAGTGCAAATACGGTTATTAAGTTGCATATACGGTAAGCTCTCAAAAATTCGGTAAAATCAATTTTTTTGAAAATCTAGTAAGGAGAGTAAAATCCGGTAATGCCAAATACGGTTTGCCTCATGTAAATCCGGTAAGAAGAGTAAAATCAAAAATTTCTTTTTTTTTCGAAAGTAGATAGGGATTCTTTTTTTTTTTTTTTTTTCTCATACCTATATAAAATTAAACATAATAAAGGCCCGTTCGGGAGGGATTAAAAGCTAATTAAAATTGAAAATATGGCTGTTATTGGGTCCCACTCGTCTAATAAAAGTCAACAATAACAGCTATATTTTCAATTTTAATCCGATTTTAATCCCTCCCATACAAGGCCTAAATGTTCCTATTATTAAACATACAGTTGCTTCTTCTTTTTTTCATACCTATATAAAATTAAACATAATAACTACGTTTTAAAGTTGTCTTCATTTTTTAAAATTATTAATTCAATTGAAATATAGAAAATGGCGAGAAAAAAAAACCAACGAAAAGAAAAAAAAAATTTGGAGCAACTGCTCCGCAATTATATCCACTACGTTTTCACTTTCACAATATTTTGAACCTACAAAAAAAAAAAAAACACTTAACAATGATGTGTTTAATTTTGTATTATTAAACAAAATTTAAATTGTAAATAAAAAGAATCCATATATTTATTTTTAATAATAGAAGTGGAAAAAGAACGCAAGAAAAAAAAGTAATAAAGTTTTATACTGAAATTATATATAAACTAAGAAGGAAAAAGAATTTATTTATAAAATAGTACTAAAGTTAAAAATAAGTGTGATGAATGAATTAACCTGAATTTATAGTACTTAATAAATCGTTGTTAAGTGTTTTATTTTTATTTTTTAGGTTCAAAATATTGTGATGTAGAAAATGTAGTTGATATCATTAATTTTACTGTGCTTTCAACAAGGATAATATTATTAGTATCATGGTTTTTTTTAATTATTAGTTAAATTGAAATATAGAAAATGGAGGGGGGAAAAAAAAAGCAATGGAAGTAAAAGAAAAAAAAAAAAAATTTGCTCCGCAGAGTGCGGAGCAAATGCTCCAAAGACTTTGGAGCAAATTTGCTCCAAAGTCTTTGGAGCTGCGTTCCTTTTTTTTTCTTTTTTCTTTTTTCTCAATATAACTAATAATAAAATATATATGTATATATTACATGTTTAATATAAAAAAAAAAACACTTAACAATGATATGTTTAATTTTGTATTATTAAACAAATATTTAAATTGTAAATAAAAAGAATCCATATATTTATTTTTAATAATAGGTGTGGAAAAAAGAACGCAAGAAAAAAAAATAATAAAGTTTTATACTGAAATTATATATAAACTAAGAAGGAAAAAGAATTGATTTATAAAATAGTACTAAAGTTAAAAATAAGTGTGATGAATGAATTAACCTGAATTTATAGTACTTAATAAATCATTGTTAAGTGTTTTATTTTTTAGGTTCAAAATATTGTGAAATTGAAAACGTAGTGGATATGATTAATTTTATTGTGCTTTCAACAAGGATAATGTTGTTAGTACCGTGGTTTTTTTTTTCAATTATTAGTTAAATTGAAATATAGAAAATGGAGGGAAAAAAAAAAAGCAATGCAAGTAAAAGGAAAAAAAAAATGATTGCTCCGCACTCCAAAGACTTTGGAGCATTTTGCTCCAAAGTGTTTAGAGCAAATGCTCCGCACAGTGCGGAGCTACGTTCCTTTTTTTTTTCAATATAACTAATAATAAAAAATATATATATTACATGTTTAATAAAAAAAAAATACTTAACAATGATATGTTTAATTTTGTATTATTAAACTACATATTTAATAATCGAGCGTTCTAAATAACTTAAGTCTTTTGCAAATTTGAATGAAAAAATATATATAATAATCTAGATGAATAATTATATTAAATGTATATAAACTAAGATGAAAATACGTTTGATCTAAGTGGAAAATAGGTATAATAAATTACTCTGTAAATAAGCGAATAAATATTCGATAGTAAGAAATGCAAGTAATTGAATAATATTTGAATTTATATATGAATAATATATATATTAAATGTATATAAACTAAAATTAAAAACAGTTCATTTAAGTTAAAAATAAGTATAATATACATATTATTTTTTATTTACAATTTAAATTTTTTTTAATATAGTAATCTAGATGAATATTTATATTAAATGTATATAAACTAAGATGAAAATAAGTTTGATCTAAGTGAAAAATAGGTATAATAAATAAATCGTAGAAGTATATAATAAATCAATATTGAATTCTATTTTTTTTTTCCTTCTGTGGCAAAAATATATTGAAAGTACAAGTGCAAAATTGGATTATCCAAGTACAAGCAGCTGTTTTTTTTCGTTTTCTTTCTTGCAATGAATTAGAGGTGGAAAACTAATCTTTGAAAATTAAAAATTTGAAAAACTAATCATTAGCATCAAAACACATGGAATAAATCAGCTCAAAAAGGGGTTGGAAAAGTACTAAAAAAAGCTGAAAAAAGGTAGGAAAAAGTGGCAAATCCGGTGGGTGTAATGCAAATACGGTAAGAGTATTGCATATACGGTTAGTTGAGTGAATATACAGTGTGTACCATGTTTCCCTTGAAAAACCAGTACAACCCTTGCAAAACCGGTAAGAGAATAGCATATACGGCATTTGAAGTGCAAATACGGTTATTAAGTTGCATATACGGTAAGCTCTCAAAAATTCGGTAAAATCAATTTTTTTGAAAATCTAGTAAGGAGAGTAAAATCCGGTAATGCCAAATACGGTTTGCCTCATGTAAATCCGGTAAGAAGAGTAAAATCAAAAATTTCTTTTTTTTTCGAAAGTAGATAGGGATTCTTTTTTTTTTTTTTTTTTTTTCTCATACCTATATAAAATTAAACATAATAAATGTTCCTATTATTAAACATACAGTTTCTTCTTTTTTTTTTTTTTCATACCTATATAAAATTAAACATAATAACTACGTTTTAAAGTTGTCTTCATTTTTTTAAATTATTAATTCAATTGAAATATAGAAAATGGCGAGAAAAAAAAACCAACGAAAAGAAAAAAAAAATTTGGAGCAATTGCTCCGCAATTATATCCACTACGTTTTCACTTTTACAATATTTTGAACCTACAAAAAAAAAAAACACTTAACAATGATGTGTTTAATTTTGTATTATTAAACAAAATTTAAATTGTAAATAAAAAGAATCCATATATTTATTTTTAATAATAGAAGTGGAAAAAGAACGCAAGAAAAAAAAGTAATAAAGTTTTATATTGAAATTATATATAAACTAAGAAGGAAAAAGAATTTATTTATAAAATAGTACTAAAATTAAAAATAAGTGTGATGAATGAATTAACTTGAATTTATAGTACTTAATAAATCGTTGTTAAGTGTTTTATTTTTATTTTTTAGGTTCAAAATATTGTGAAGTTGAAAATGTAGTTGATATCATTAATTTTACTGTGCTTTCAACAAGGATAATATTATTAGTATCGTGATTTTTTTTTTTAATTATTAGTTAAATTGAAATATAGAAAATAGAGGGTAAAAAAAAAAAAGCAATGGAAGTAAAAGAAAAAAAAAAAAATTTGCTCCGCAGAGTGCGGAGCAAATGCTCCAAAGACTTTGGAGCAAATTTGCTCCAAAGTGTTTATTCTCCAAACACTTTGGAGCAAATTTGCTCCAAAGTGTTTGGAGCAAATGCTCCGTACTATTTGGAGCTACGTTCCTTTTTTTTTTTTCTTTTTTCTCAATATAACTAATAATAAAATATATATGTATATATTACATGTTTAATATAAAAAAAAAAACACTTAACAATGATACGTTTAATTTTGTATTATTAAACAAATATTTAAATTGTAAATAAAAAGAATCCATATATTTATTTTTAATAATAGGTGTGGAAAAAAGAACGTAAGAAAAAAAAATAATAAAGTTTTATACTGAAATTATATATAAACTAAGAAGGAAAAAGAATTGATTTATAAAATAGTACTAAAGTTAAAAATAAGTGTGATGAATGAATTAACCTGAATTTATAGTACTTAATAAATCATTGTTAAGTGTTTTATTTTTTAGGTTCAAAATATTGTGAAATTGAAAACGTAGTGGATATGATTAATTTTATTGTGCTTTCAACAAGGATAATGTTGTTAGTACCGTGGTTTTTTTTTCAATTATTAGTTAGTACTTGCATTGCTTTTTTTTTTTCCCTCCATTTTCTATATTTCAATTTAACTAATAATAATAAAAAAAAAACACGATACTAATAACATTATCCTTGTTGAAAGCACAATAAAATTAATCATATCCACTACGTTTTCAATTTCACAATATTTTGAACCTAAAAAGTAAAAATAAAACACTTAACAATGATTTTTTAAGTACTATAAATTCAGGTTAATTCATTCATCACACTTATTTTTAACTTTAGTACTATTTTATAAATCAATTCTTTTTCCTTCTTAGTTTATATATAATTTCAGTATAAAACTTTATTACTTTTTTTTCTTGCGTTCTTTTTCCACTTCTATTATTAAAAATAAGTATATGGATTCTTTTTATGTACAATTTAAATTTTGTTTAATAATACAAAATTAAACATATCATAAGTTTTTTTTTTTTTTTTGTAGGTTCAAAATATTGTGAAAGTGAAAACGTAGTTGATATAATTAATTTTATTGTATTTTCAGCGAGGATAATGTGTTAGGATCGTATTTTTTTTTATTAATAAAATATACAACATATAAATAATTTTGTTTTAATATATTATTTGTAGTACCCAAAAGAAAGAAAAGTAAAAAAAAAATTTCACGTAGAGTGTGGAGCAAATGCTCCGCACACTTCACTGCCAATTGGTTTTTTTTTTTTTTTTAAATTAAAGTGAACAAGTGTAGGCATATTATTGATTGAAAAATGATCATTTATAATTAGGAAAAATAGTAAAGTCAACAATTGTAGGCAGGTTAAAACCTACTCCAAATTAACCTTCTCCCACGTGTGAATAATATAAGATAGATAAGGGCAGTTGGGGTATATTGCAGTGTATGGATAGAGGGTAATTTGGACTTATGAAAATGCGTCAAAATGAACAGTATTCAGCAGGGTGAGGGTAATTATGGAAATCAAAATGACGTTCAAAGTCAACAATTGTGACTTAAGATATTATAACAATTTCAACCAATGACAATGCTTTGGAATGAACGGTAGGTAGAGGGGGTAATTAGGGAAACTAAAATGCTTCAAAATGAATAGTACCCGGCGGATTCGCTCTTTTATTATAGTAGGGATAATAGAGAATTGCCAGCCTGAGCCTAGGGCCCAGTATCCAATATAGCCCCTATTTGTTTTTTTATTATAATCTGATTTTAATTTTAAGTCAAAGTCAACAATTAATTTTAATCATGCATTTCATGGGGTCCACAACTTTTTAACCACACATTTCACTTTCTTTTTTTTTTATCAAAATCTACTAAAAAATTGATTTTAATCTACAACAAACAAGGACATAGACTTATCTTGTGCTCTATTCCAGTTTTTGTTTGGTTTAATATATTTAAAGAACTTCATTAGCTTTTAGCCCCGGTTTCTTTCCATCATTTCGAAATTCTTTTTTTATATACTCATTTTTAATTACACATTCACATAATAAAATATTCTACATGTAAATTCAAAAAAAATTCCTACTTTTTGACCACTCATTCTCCAAACATTTACTATTCAAAACAATGTTTTTCCAAAAAAAAAAAAAAGGCCACCAACTAGGGACTTAATATATATGTTCAAGAAAATAATCAAATAACTAAATCAAAGCGGAGCTAGGAATTGACTTTTTTTTATGGGACTAACATATTTACGTATAAAAAAAAAAATTGTTTGAAAAACTTTGTGGTATCAGGATTGCCCCCTTATCTCCGCCCATCGATACGTTATGTGTCCGAACTATTGGTGTAAAAAAAAAAGTGTAGTTGTCCATGGATAACACGGGATGTGTACTCGTTAAATATAGAAAAATGAGGAAACGTGTCTTTTTTAATGTTTTGTAGCATTGTTTGAAGGGAAAAAACACGTGTTTGCATTTAAATATTAGATGTAAATTGTATAAATCTTTGGAAAACGTTATCACACGTGAATTATTTTTGTGAAACACTACCTCAATTTAATAGACTTTCGCGTACATAATATCGCATTTTGTGAGTATCACCGCTCTCCTTCACATAAGGTACTACAGATCAAGTTGCCTTTATCAAGTAAACTCGACCATAATGTCTTTACTCAACTTCAGGCGAGTGAGTTTGCACTACTTCGCCCCTTACACACCTCCATCACTAGGAGGTTGGTGGGTGTAAAATATTTACCATTAACATAACCTTTACCAACTTTGCTTCACTCCTAGAGTCCCCAATGGTTTCAAATATAATATAAATGCATTTACAGCTCACTTAACGTGCATCTTGAAACATTTAATTTTTATTTTTTTGATCGATAAATGTAAAATTCTATTGATCAAAATTCATGTACAAGTACAGCGGGTATACCCAAGCAAATCAACATCAAGTGACTCATACAATTACATCAGGCATTCCTAAGCGGCAAAAGGAAAGATGTACAAACGATATCATCTATGAACAAATGCAAAAGACTCATATTGAATCAAAACATTTGAATACAAAGGAAACATAACTTTGTGTATGTATGTTTTGATTCGTCAAACAATGCTATCCACATGTGGTCTTAGATTCTCAAAAAATTTCATATTTCTTGCCATCCGAATATGTTAGACGACGGTTGCCAATGCAATCTTTTTTACCATACTTTGCCAAGAAATTCCTTTAGCCTCCTTCTTCATCCACTTCAATATACTAGCAATAGTACTCATTGCTCTTGGAATGCCCAACCAAACCTTTATAGTCTTCCAAACATTAGAGGAGACATGGCGTTGAAAAAATAAGTGTTGGCATGTTTCCTCCTGCGAACCACAATGTTGAGATGCGGGAGCCTATCCTTAAAATTTGGATTGCACTCCCAGTTAAATGATGAAGGAGTGTTTAGGAGTAATGTACGGTCTCCAGACTTCAGTTGTCCATGCTTTCTTAACCCCCAACCTGCCTAAATAACCCATACAAAAATTGCTAGATTCTATCCATTCCAACAACCTATAGATAGCAACATGTGTGCTCCCGGCCGGACCAGCAAGCTGGTCCTTGATTTCCAGCAGCCTCTTGAATAGAGGCGAGTCCCCTTTGTGGACTGTCCGTTCCCAGAAATTTGTCCCCTTTAAGTACACATACACTTGGCCCAAGATGAGTCCTTCCTATGAATATTCCGAAGTGACTTCGACAGTAGGTAGAATTCCAACATTTCAAATATTTAAAACCAAATCCTCCATCGTCTTTCAGTAAGCAAACGTTGTTCCAAGCAACCAATGGTTTCTTAGACCCCCAAAAGAAATTGCGGCATAGACTAATGACCATTGAAATCACTGTAGCGGGATAGGAAATATAGAGAGCCGAAACATTTAACTCCTTGAAGGACGGCTCTAATGAGTTTCGCCTTCCCCTCATAGGATAAAGATGCTCTAGACCAAGCACATATATAGGCCAAAATTTTGATAAGAAATTAATCATAAAAGCTGATTTTTGGCTTCTCCTCCACTAAGGTAATACCCAAGTATTTGAAAGGCATAGATCCCTTGGGCATACTATTAAAGCCATAAATGTTGTCAAGCTCTTGCCCATGCACTGCTGCCGTGTACAAGCTAGATTTATTAACATTCATCCTAAGGTCCAACATGTCTCTGAATGTAGGTAAACAATCCATCAAGATGTCCACCGAAATTCCATCACCTCTAGAGAAGAGCATTAAGTCATCCACAAATGCCAAATGAGTAATCTTTAAGGAACTACATTCAGGATGAAAATTATACTCACTATTCTCTGTTGCACACGTCAACATCCTTGAGAAGTTTTCAAGGCAAATCACAAATAAGAAAGTGGAGAGAGGGTGGGGTCCCTATGACGAAGCCCCTTCTTCCCTTTAATGAATCCATGAAGACAACCATTAAGAGTAATAGAATGTGCTGGCATGGTAATACATTACATCACCCAATCAATGAATTTCTTCAGAAATTCCAACCCATGAAGCACACTTCTGAAAAACTTCCAATCTGCCGAATCATAAGCCTTCTTAAGTCAGTTTTAAGCAAACATCTAGGAGCAACCCTCTTGTGATTGTATTGTCTCAAAAGCTCTTGGGCAAGATGGATATTCTCAATCATACTTCTACCTTCCACAAATGCAACTTGTGCTTGATCAACAATTGTCCCAAGTATAGGTCTTAATCGAGAAGCTACGATCTTGGTAATAACTTTATAGAACACATTACGTCAAGCAATTGGCCTAAACTCTCCCACCGAGGTAAAATGATTGCTCTTAGGAACCAATGCAATAACCGTGTGGTTAGTTTGCTTAAGAAAAGAACTAGAAGCAAAGATTCTTTCACCGCCCTCATGAACTTGTTACCAACAATACCCACGACTCTTAAAGAAACAAGAAGTATATCCATCGGCCTGGTGACTTATCATCCCCGATGCTACATAGTGCCTCCTTGATCTCTTGCTCGGAAACATCTCGAACTAGGGCCAAAGTATTCTCTAACGATGACACATGACCACTCTTCAAGATGTCAACATCAATAGGATGCCCCACACAATTTTTCCCCGTAAGTTACTTTAAAAATGAAGGAATTCATTGGCCACTTCTTCCAAAGAGGTAGTATATGATCTATTCCCTTTAAGCAAGGTAGAAATGTAGTTCCTTTTACTATTCCTCTTGACCACCGAGTGAAAGAACTTAGTACATTTGTCACTCAACTTTAGGCACTCGCACTTAGCTTGTTAGTAGAAACTCCTCTCCGCTTTACACAAATCCATAGCTACTTTCCTCAAAAGCGCCACCTTACTTTGAAGTTCACTATTAAGGGGATAATCATGCAATGTCAATTGTGCTTCTTTCAACTCCATAGTAGCCATTTTAGTTCTCATGGAAACATGTGAAAAGTGCTTCTCATTAAGCTTTTTAAGCTCCCCTTTAAGACTCTGTAACTTCTTGCAAAGCTTGACTTTTTTTCGTACCCCTAATCTCTTGTTGTCAACAATTTTGCACAACCTCTTGGAAGCTACCATCATTAGTCCACATATTGAAAAATCTAAACAGTTTCCTCTTGCTTTCCTATTGGTCAAAAAGAGAGATAATGCACGGCGAGTGATCGGATAAGCACCCTGATGGAAGAAAACGAGCCAAGTTATTAAACCCCATTTGCAACAAAACATCATTCACCAATGCTCTATCAAGCTTGCTCCAAACCGAGTTATTAGTCCGTGTAGAAACAACCAACGGATCTCATATCCATAAGTCCAAGACGAAGGCAACAACTCTCAAAGTCTTTCACTTCATATGGGGTAACATCCGCACCATTACTCTTTTCATCAAATTTTAGCACATTATTGAAGTCTCCCATAATCAACCATGGTGAGGAGCACTTTGAGCCAAAGTTCAAGATGCTATTCCATAGCGGTCTACGGCTAACACTTGTATGAAAATCATATACAAAAGTAACAAGAAATGTAAGTGAACTAACCTTGCAAGTCACGGTACAATGGATAACTTGCGAGGAAGTTGGGATCACAATTTTACACCCTCTCACATGCTTCAATAATTTTTCTTCCAAGTTTTTCACCAAATATTTTATGGCTCCATATTCGAGGGTTGTGATATGAAAGCAAATTATGACCAAGGCTCACACACTCCCAACCCCCTCCTACCCCTGAAAGGAAAATGTAATAGAAAACTAGAAACAAAATAAAAGAAAAGAAATAGGTATTGATGCCGAAAATGCACAACGTGAAGATTAGTATGTTCAAGTTATTCAATCAATACCTGTGAAAGATCAAGAGAATGTTGAATCTATGGATTTGCAAGAGATAACTTGACGAATTGAAACATCTTAGTACTAAGAGAAAAAGAAAGCAAAAGTGATTCTCGTAGTAGTGTTGAGCGAAATGGGAAATTAAGAATTCTTGATTGTACCTTTGACGTTGGAATAGGCATTTGTATAATAATAAGAATGTTGACGCTTTAATAACATTTCACGTTTCAAAATAAAGGTTAAAGTGATTTTATACGCTGAGTTTTTTCGCGTGTTCTTTACCCAAAATAAGCTTCCTTCAAGGCTTCAACTACTTTTCAATTTTCTCTTATCCTGTCTCATCATTTAGCCATTGTTTGAGCTCCATTATTTAAAAAAAAAATGATTTTGGAATAGTATTTTTTGGAGAATGTGTTATAAAAAGTAAGATTTATTTATGTGTAATTTAATTTTATTGATAGAATGTGAGGCTGATAAAACGAGAGAAATGAATTAAAATTTAATGATGGTAAAATAGGGGCATAATTTCCTTGTCACACGCTAAAGCATTCTTTGAACGAGCATTCTATCTTTGTGGGTTGCAAGCCCAAGTTTCACGGGTTACCTTTCTTCTTAGCACAGAAAGGGATACCGTGCGGCAGTAGTCTGCTCCGCTAGACTACCTTCCGCCTTTTCTCGGTCCGTCTCGGGACAAAAGTAGATTTGATCACAATTTAAAGAAAGCTTACAACACGAGATTGAAATGCATTGAAATAAACTTGATCATTGATTGCTGGAAAGCTTGAAAATTACAATTGATTGAAAGCAGGAAATTACAATGGCTAGTGCAGGGGGCGAACACTAGAAAAGCTTGAAAGTCATATACCCCCTATAATAGACTTAGCAACAAAAACCCAAATGACGGGAGTAGACGTCTTTTGGCCGAGGAATCATACTAAAATTTTCTAATTATCAACTATTTTACAATTAAATGAAATATTTACAAGGTGCAGCGACTGCAATAGCGTCATGGGGCTTAAGTAAGGCTGCTGCCCGTGACATTCTCCCCCATTTGCTTTGGCGAAGTCCTCTAAGCCGTTGGTTGTTATTCTCGTTGTTGAATCCGCTCCATTTGACCAAGTATTCTTGAAGATAATTCCTAGAAGTTCGATGGCCAAGAATCTCTTGAACCTTCATTTACGATCTTTTCAATTTAAACACAAGTCGCCGGATCTTCGACTTCTTGTCTGCTTTCGATTGATGTACGCGAGTATGAGGGGAGGGACGGAGTCTTTGGCGTTAGAAATCTCAAAAGGACTCTTGTTGGGCGAAGAGGTCTCTTGAGCATTGAAATACATCCGGGCCACATCCGAAAGTTTTACCCAAACTTCATGCGGAGCAGAGATGAAGTGCCGAAAATAGTCTTCCAGCATATATTTGAAGCGCTCTGTCTGTCCGTCTGATTGAGGGTGAAAACTAGAATTCATGCTCAAAGTTGGGCCAAGATGTTTGAACAACTTGGTCCAAAGTATGCCAGTAAATCGAGAATCCCGATCATTGACGATGTCTTTAGGCAGTTCCCAGTATTTGACAATATGCTTGAAGAAGAGTTGAGCTGTCTCTTCGGCTGATGTATACTTAGGCGCTGTGGTAAAGTTTGCATTTTTAGATGAACGGTCCCTCTTGACCGTGATAGTGCCAAAATCTCCTAATTTCGGCAATCCACCAATGTAGTCCATCGATCTACTCTCGACTGGTCTACTTGGGACGGAAAGGGGCTCCAGTAAGCCTGCCTTTTTCTGATGACCTGCATGAAGCTCTTCAAGCTTCGACTGAGTTGTACGGTATGGTGCCTCGCTGGGAGGCTTGGTACCTGAATCAAGTTCAATCCCGCGATCAATCGCCCTCCTTGGCAACTCATCCGGTATGATGTCCTCGAATTCCTCAACACTCTTTCTGACATGCTTTGGAATAGGACTAGTCACCTCTTCGATCTCCTCTGATCTAAGAGTGCACAAAAGTGAGGGTTCATTCCTTTCGGAACCCTTGCAAAATTGCACGGCTGAGATACTCTTCTCGCCTCTCTTCCCAGTTTGAGTGGGGATGACACACGGTTTGCTACCCATCATCATTAGTGAATTGAGGTACGGCAACACCGCTGTTTTAGTATCCCGAAGAAATTCCAATCCCAAAATAAGATTGAAGTCTTCCATCTGAACCACAGACAAGTTAGTCATTCCCTCGAACTGACCAACTTTGAGTAAGACAGATTTGGCTACTCCAGCTATTGGTTGAGCAACAGAGTTGATTGCTTTGACCTTTCAGTGGCTCTTCTCCAAAATAAGTCCGAGTCGATCCACTTCGGCACTTGCGAGGTAGTTGTGGGTTGCACCAGTATCTACCATAGCCCTGATTGGCTTTCCATTGATCTTCACATCAATGTACATTAGGCCTTTCGCCTTACGAATGCAAGCCTTTGATTCTTCCATCTTCGGCTCTCTCAAGGGACCTTCGTCCCTTTTCGTAGCTCGATGCAATAGTGTATTGCACCGATGTGAGATTGCACCAACTACATCCTCATCCCCGTCGGAACTGGTCTCACTATGGCAACTAGCTTGTGGGGTACCTTGCTTCGATTTGGTCCTGCCACTTGCTTGTTGGTAATATGCATTCACCATCCGTTTACGAGGACAACTGTGCCACCCGATGTGGTCCTTCACATAAAAAGCATTTCAATTTAAGAGCGACATCGATCCGCCCTCCGTTGCTTTTCCTTTGTTCCGGTTATTCTTGTTGCTCCCGTTGTGACTTCCTGCGAAGTTACTCGACGGTTGCCTTGATAGGGTTCTCCCCTATTCGAGAGTAACGCTCTCCCCCATTTGAGCTCGAGCTAGGTCTATGAGGTCTATTTCCACCTCCGATAGATGACTATTTCCCGAATATTGATCATCTCTCAATTCCGGTTGATAGTCACTCAAACATTCAAGCCTCCAATAGCTACGCTTAAATCGGTGACCTTACGTCTACGAAGTTCCGTGCGTGCCCACGGTGCCAACCCTTCCATGAAGGTGAATAGCTTGTCCCGTTCCGACATGTCTCGAATATTCAGCATATGCCCGGAAAAGGCTTTCACGTACTCCCTGATGGAGCTTGTATGTTTCAGATCTCGCAGCGCACGTCGTGCCTGATAGTCCACATTCTCTGGGAAAAATTGAGATCTGATCGCTTCCTTAAGAAGCTCCCAAGTATCTATTCGGACCCTGTTGGCCTGAATATCAGCATACTTCGTCCGCCACCACAGTTTTGCATCTCCACATAGATACATGGTAGCTGTAGTAACCTTTCTCGCTTCGTCCTGGATCGAAGCCGCAAGAAAGTATTGTTCCATGTCGAACAAGAAGTTCTCAACTTCTTTAGCATCGCGTGCCCCTCCGTAGGTACACGGATCTGGAATTCTGAGTCTATGCATAGACTCTTGCACGGTGGCTTGCCCATTGCCAAACGCGCGTTGAAGAACTACCAGTTGAGCTCTCAACATTCCCACTTCCTCCTGCAGAACAGGTATGCTAGCAACAGCTTCAGTCATAGCTGCGCAAGCTTCTTGGCATTCATCAAGTTGGATGCGTACCTCTCGAGTTTCCGTCTCTGCCACTTCGACCTTTTCTCCAAGGCCCTCCATGGCCAAACACAACCTAGTGTTTGTCACCTCCAGCGCCTCCAAATGCTGTTTCGTAGTCCTCCTCTGAGAATCCACCACCTCCGTGGTGTCCGGTTCCATTGTATCCATCGCTTTCTTATCGAGGGTCTTGAGCCGCAGCTCTGATACCAACTTTCACGGGTTACCTTTCTTCTTAGCACAGAAAGGGACACCGTGCGGCAGTAGTCTGCTCCGCTAGACTACCTTCCGCCTTTTCTCGGTCCGTCTCGGGACAAAAGTAGATTTGATCACAATTTAAAGAAAGCTTACAACACGAGATTGAAATGCATTGAAATAAACTTGATCATTGATTGCTGGAAAGCTTGAAAATTACAATTGATTGAAAGCAGGAAATTACAATGGCTAGTGCAGGGGGTGAACACTAGAAAAGCTTGAAAGATGTTTGAAAGTCATATACCCCCTATAATAGACTTAGCAACAAAAACCCAAATGACGGGAGTAGACGTCTTTTGGTCGAGGAATCATACTAAAATTTTCTAATTATCAACTATTTTACAATTAAATGAAATATTTACAAGGTGCAGCGACTGCAATAGCTTCACGGGGCTTAAGTAAGGCTGCTGCTCGTGACACCAAGGTAATATCTTTTGTACCGAGCAGAGTAAATCAATAGCACAGAGGCTCTGCAAGACTGCAACAAGAGAAACAAAAACAATTGTAAAATGATACCGAGAGATTATACTTAACTAAGTAGTTGTTTCGCACTCATTAAATTATAATTTCTTTTTCTTTTTCTTTTTATTAACCATAAATTCTCCAATAAAATAATATTACAAGTAAATTCAAAAAAATTTACTTCTTTTTTAATTACACATTCTTCTAAGAATTATTATTTCTCTCATTACAATGTGAAATAATGAGACCAAATGGACGCTAATAGTAACTTTGCTTTCTGGTTAAGAAGCAATTCAAGCTTCATTTTCAATGGTATATGAACAATAAGGGTCCGTTTAATTGCAATGGTGAAAAATTGGTGGAAAGAAAATGATTTACAGGGAAAGTAATTGACTAAAAATTGTTTTGTAGGAAATTGTTAATTAAGTGTATTTGATTGTATAATTTTCCACCCAAAAAATTTTAAAATTTTCTATTCGTTTGACTTTATTTTATATGGAAATTGTTCATTAAAGTGAAACTTTTTTACCACAATTAGATATAAAATTTGTTTCCATTGCCAAAAAGTTAAAAAAAAAAAAAAAAATTGTTTCCAAAAAATCATTTTTTTCATCAAAATTTAGTGTTCGTTTGACTTTATTTTTACATGAAAATTATCTATTAAAGCGAAATTTTTTTAACAATTTGTTATGACATTTTTCAACAAAAACCCGGAAAATAAGCGCGTGGGGGGTGGGGAGGGAAAACATTTTCCGTGGAAAATTTCGTCTATCAAACAGTTCAAAAAGTGAAAAATGAAAAATATTTTTCTAATTTCATGAAAAATTTCGTCAATCAAACGGAGCCTAATAGGTTAAAAATGAGTAGTCCAAAATAGTTTGCATCGGACATCAGAGTAAGGCACCTCACAACGTAGAAATAAATCCAACCTGGCATTATCCATTTTCAATGGGCTATCTTGACACCCCACGTATTCATTCTTCTCAGAAGACTTAACTGTACGAACCGTACCTTTTTACAATTTAAGCCCCGTTCGAGTCACGTTCTCATTCTTCTACACATTTTTAACCACACATTTTTCAATAAAATAATATTTTTCATCAAATCAATAATTTTTTCTTCATTTTCAATCATATATTCATTATCACATCACAAAGAATGCATCCTCTCCCAAAAAAAAAGCATCAACACACTCTAACCATCTCTCTACAGTGCACCTAATTCTAATGGAAACAGTCCTATCCTCCATTAATTTTCCACTGCAAGAGAAAATATAGCTGGATCCAGCTGTCCCCATACCTTCGTTTGTAGAGTTAAAAATCAATTTTTTTAATAAGAGCAATGCTACATTTATCGAAAATTGTTGACAAATACTTTTGATCGAACACTCACAATAGGGGAGGGCCCACATTTTTTTAGAATTTTTTATTCATACGGGACCCGCATTCATGTGAGAGGTTGTCAAACTCGTTGTCATCAATTTTCGATACAAATGTAAAAACCCTTTTAATAAACATCTATACAGGTTGATAAAATTAATTTGAGTAAATGAGTTTTAGAAAAAGAGGATCAGACTTCGTAAAAATCTTATGAATTATCTCGAAATTTTCACGTACGACCCTAATAGAGATACACAACCTGATATAGATACACATGCCGGTGACTTATATTAGTCTAGTACAATTAGCATTTTTAATTATTTGATGTCACGTGAACCGCCTCAAATATATTTATGTATAGTATGTGACCACCGACAAGCGCCAATTGGGGTAAATGTCAAACGGTGGAATTTGTTGACCAAATCACTTGATTTCATTACCTTAGTTAAATGTAACAATAAATCGTTGACAAGAGAAAATAAGTAGAACAAATTAAAGATTAAGTTCGTCGAGTCGAATCATGGATTAAATCGAAGGGCCATTTTTAACAAAACTAATGTTGTTTAACGCACCATTCTAAGTGACAACAAATACCAGTCACTAGACAAGAATATAAACCTCGACCATCGCTTAAGGGCCTGTTTGGTACGGTTCAAAATCTAATTAAAATTGAAAATATAGCAGTTATTGAGTCTCACTCATCTAATAAAAGTCAACAATAACGACTAATTTTTCAATTTTAATCCGATTTTAATCTCTAACAAACACCCTCTAAGAATGGTTTTAAGTGCAAGAAGACCCAAAATAATAAGGAATGCACATTCCTTATCCTATTGCATGGTCTCGCTCACTCCCCCACGTTCCCATGCCCCCTTCTTCTTTGTCCTTCCATTGTACTTAACCCTATTTCAACCCCTTCATCCCTCTCCAGAACTCACTGCCTGGAGAACTCACCTCCCTATAACAGTTAAGTCAGTGTGATAATAAATGGATGTATATGGAGTAACTGGAATGGATGATCTTTTAGACTTGTCTAATGATGAGATTTTCGCTTCCTCCACAGCCACCCCCACCACTCATTCAGACCTCCACTGCCACGCCTCCTCCACCGCCGTCGCTGCCACGGCCACCGGTAGCTTTGATGCACCTACTGCTGACTACTACAATTTCCCCGATGTCTTCTGTGTTCATGTAATAAACAAACAAGATTTCACTAAATATGGAATTACTAGCATTAGCTGCAAGCCTGCAAATGTATATTGATTCTCAGTTTTCACTCTATATAGAGCTGATTTTTTATTTATTTGTTTGTCTAGAGCGATGACGCGGCTGAGCTAGAATGGCTTTCGAACTATATGGACGATTCAATCACCGATTGTCCGGCGAATTCCATTACCAGCGCCGCTGCAGCATTTCACGGTAGCTCTCGGAGAAGAAATGGCGCTGCTGCCGGCACCAACACATGGAGTTCTACATCACCACCAAATGACAATGTAAACCAGAGAGAGAGTTCGATTACTAGCGGTTACGAGAATGCTGAAAAGGCGCGTAGATGCACGCACTGCTCATCGGAAAAGACACCGCAGTGGAGGACCGGCCCGATGGGCCCGAAGACGTTGTGCAATGCCTGTGGTGTTCGGTACAAGTCGGGCCGTCTCGTGCCCGAATATCGGCCAGCTGCAAGTCCGACATTTGTCCTCACTCAACACTCTAACTCACACCGTAAAGTCCTGGAGCTCCGTCGGCAGAAGGAGCTCCTTTGTCAACAGCAATTACAGTCGCAGAGATGTAATGACATCACTTTCAGGTCTGTGGCGTCATGTGAAAAACATGACTGAAATTCTAATGCCCTTATTTTTTTTCTCCTTTACCCTAAAAGTTATGAGAAATTTTAGATTTTATGTAACTTTATATTTTTCATTGCATTTTAGTCCTCTTTTCAACTGTGGAAGAAAAGTTTCTTGCTTTCCACTTCCATTTTGGGAATTTTTCTCTTTCTTCGGTTAGAGCTTTTATTACAATGCACGTGTCTACAACTACCATCGGCCCAAACTCCGAGGAGAGAGAGAAAAGATGGGGGGAGGGGGAGGGGGAGGGGGAGGGGGGGACGGGGTGGTTGTAGGGCTGTAAATGGATCGGATATGGATCGGATCTGTCTATATCCGATCCGATCCGATAAGAGATTTTTTTCGATACGATCCGATCCGATAATCCGATGGATATTTAATTGTTAAATCCATATCCGGTTTGCTATGTTATCAGATATCCGATCCGATAATCCGATCCGAAATCAATAAAAATTAGAAAAAAAAAATTTGAATTAACTTGAGGCCCATGTTTTTCCTAGCAAGCCCAATAGTGTCTTCTATCATCATGTTCCTTTTTAAAGGAGAGATTTCCTTCTACTTTTCTATTGACATCCGATGTGGGATAAGGTAAAATTGAATTTCAATTCTAAATATAAATATTTTATTTCATTATTTCCATTAACAAATCAAATTATTTGTTACATATTAATTATTAGTTTTAGAAATTGTAAAATAAATTACAATAATAAATTTAATTAAGAAAAATATAGATATTTATTCACTTTAAATTAGTAAACTAAAATTCCTTCTTGTTTCTTTTTTTTTTTCAAAATTTTCAATTCTTAAACATCTTTAATAATGATAATTTTTAAATTTTTATGTTTTGAATTTGATTGCCTTTTTATTCCAAATTTATTTATTTTCTCATTTATTTATTTTAGTGACATAATATGTCATAAAAATATTTTACCGACTCGACTATTTATAATAAATCGGATCGGATTGTTATCGGATCGGATTGACCTATATCCATATTTGATCCATTTAGTTAACGGATTATCGGATTCGGAACTTGATCGGATTATCGGATTGAGACCCTAAATCCATCTCCCATTTATTTCGTCGGATTCGGATCGGATTCGGATCAAAATCCAATCCATTGACAGCCCTAGGTGGTTGTCTCACGTGATAGGGATTAAAAATTAGCAATGCTATTTAGTCCTGTTGTGATTGTTATCTCAATTTAGATAACGCTAGATAATACGTTAAATGAAAAGTGAAATTAAATAAGGTTGCAATCCCAATGTAGATAGCGTTAGTCTATCATTTAGCGCCACCTAAACTAATCAGATTGTAACCCTAATGAAATTACATAGCATTAATTATTAAAAATAGAAAAATTTTGCTACATGTACATGAATGTTTATATAAGGGATTACATAATATCACATGATATTATTTTTGTTTCTTGTAAAAGAGATTATTGAGAAAATTACTTTATATGAACTTCTAAAAAAATTTAATCAGACAAAGTACTTTTAAAAAGTTATTTAAACATATTCAAAAATAACTTATTGATTTTAGAAGCAACATTTGACTTTTCAATAGCCTTGTGACAAAAGACCCATATTCCATGTAATTATATAATGTGCGTCTTATATTATCCAGTATTTTCTATTAGATAAGAAAATATTTGATAAATAATGCTAATTTTTTACTAAAGTAATAGAACGAGCTAAAGAGATTAGGAAAGTATATACGTACTGTTGATCTCGAAAAATGGCTCCAACACGTGGCCAACGGAAGGTCTTCTAGTCAACTCCTCCCTGCACACGTGGAACACCGTCAGTCGCTCGGGGCCTTTCCCAGAGGGGTTGGGAGCGACCACAGCACTCCGACGGTGAAGTCAGTCTGAAATTCAATAAAAAGGGGTTCACCGGCGATAGAGTACTCGTCGGGAAGTGATTGAACATACAATAAAAATCCCAACAATATGGGGGAGAAGATAACTCAAGTGTTTGGTGTAGTAGTGTATTGAATTCCAAAAAATCCATGCCCTCTTGAGGCATAAGGAGGGAGCATTTATACCAAGGATGGGAAGATGATGGTTGTTGGATGAGGAGACACGTGTTGCTAGATCTCCAGAACTCCTCCCATCCTAGGTGTCAATCTGCTCATCCATAGGCTGGCTGGCATTGAGTATTTCTGACAAGAGCGACTGATTTGACTGTTTGAGATCTTTGTACAATAGAGCTTTGATGAGGCGGGGCGAGGCAGGTGAGGCATTGTAGCGTTCTGGACGCGGAGTGCTGGCCTTTGCATCCGTGATGTGTTGGCGGATGAGTCCGGTTCGTTTGCTGGCGCTTGTTCAGTTCGTTCCTTACGTAATCACTTCGGTATATACAACCAGCTCGTCCCATGAGGTAATAACCTCGGCACCAAGTGTCGGGCGTGTGGGCCATCTTTACTGACACGTGGTGTCGAGGTGGAGGGTCTAACACAGCACCGTAACAATAGTCCTGCAAGTCCATGTATGAATATTTATATAGTACGAGGACTTTTAACTTCAATTGCTGAGTTGGGAAGCATTGGGACGAGCATTTGAGCGTCGAGCGGTGAACATTTGTATCTGTCAGATGCCGATGCAAGGTATCCTGTGGAGCATCCTAAGCGATGGAGGTTGGAAACATGAGAAGAGCTGCCGCAACGCGAGTCTGTATTGGCCGAAGCGATACAGGTTGGCAACTCTATGGAGAGCTATTGCAACGCTGAGCTGTACTGGCCTAGGCGGTATAGGTTAGCAACTCTGTGGAGAACTGTTGCAACGCAAAACTGTACTGGCCGAAGCGATATGGGTTGGCAGCTCTGTGGAGAGCTGTTGCAACTCTAAGCAGATGCGATTGAGGGCTCTGAAGGGTAATGATGGCGACGGTTCTCGTTCCTCAAAGTGACGTGTCTGTGTTTTAGAATTTTTATCAAGAACTTTTCGAAATTAACATTATATCGTCGACTCCATAATTCTAAAAAATTGATCCTGTGTTTTAGAAATATAGAACATATTTTTTTCAACGAATTTGTGATGAAAATTTTCCCATCTCAAATTTGTAGCCATTTCTTTATTTTAGTTATAGGGGATCAGCTTTGATGGGCTCCTTCAGCCCATGTGGAGTAGTCAAGTAGTAATCCAATAGAACTAATTGTGGACCAAAAAATGATTTAGCCCATGTTTGGCCTTTATTTTTCCAAAAATAGAGTTTTGGGAAAAATTCACTTTACCTACTTTATCTTTACCCTATTTCAAAAATAACCAAACAACTTTTACATTTCAAAAATCAGATTTTTTGACCTATATATACACATATTTATTTATTTATTTAAATATATAAAAAGATATATATATAAAATTAACCCACCCCCACCACGCCGGCGACTGCTTCGGCGACGTCTCCGATTCCGGCGACTGCTCCGGCGACACTCCGATTCCAGTAACTATTCCGGTGACATGAATTTTTTTATACGGTCACAGTCCAGGTTTCAAGTCACAGTCCGGGTCACAACCCAGGTCACAGTCCAATTCACAAGTCACAGTCCAGGTCACAACTCAGGTCACAGGTCACAGTCCAGGTCACAACTAAGGTTACAGGTCGCAATCCAGGTCACGGGTGCCTAGGTCACAACTCAGGATTTTGTTCATAATCACGGGTTATTTTCAAATGATCGCACAGGTTACAAAAATATTTTTGCACATGGCTCAGATTAATATTTAGTCACAAATAATCGAATTTTAAAGTCATAGTGCGGTCACAATTAGTCCATTATGCAGTCCCAGTTGGTCACGAAACACAACACAGATTCAAACAACTGCCGCCCGCACCTCGCCAGCATCGCACCACCGTCAATAAAAAAAAAAAAAAACCGCCGCCTCAGTTGCCTGCAAGCCGGCACCACCTCACCGTCAAACCGGCACCATTTACAAACTACCACCAACTACCGCACCACCACCCAAACACCATTAAAATCACAAATTCGCATGGGGGAAATCAAATTCACACTCAAAACAACAGTGGGTACAAATTACACAGCATCGATCTCCATAGAAATCTGCCTTACCGCTGCAACCACCCCAACTGCCATATCAACCACTACAGCCACCACTACAAAATGGTCGGTCCACCACCACACAAAACACCACCCGAAAACATAAAATCGCATAAACTGCTTCTGCTTCGCGTGAGTCGCCGGAATGGGTGGTCTACTTCTCCATCGCCCAAACTGCTTCACCTTCGACTCGGATCTGCAGCCACAACCAGACATCCTCCACCACCTACCCACCGCACACATCCTCCGCTTAGAGGCACGCGACTTTCGCTTAGTTATTTTCCCCGTCGGCGGTTCAATCCGGCGTTTCGAAACCGGAACTCCACTTCCTAAACCTCTCGCCGCAGTGGGTGTCTGTACAGGCGAGAGGTGGCCGTAGATCTGCTTCGCACGGCGGGCGGCGTGGTGGCGGTGTGAAAGAGAGAGAGGGCGGCGACCGGTTGAAAATGTAGAGAAAGAGAGACGGGTGAGAACTAGTGAGAGAGAGAGAGAGGGAGGTGAGAATTAGGGATTTAGGTTAAGGGTGGGGTGTATATAATTTAAATTTCATAATATTTTTATTAATATTTAATTAAATATAAAAAATTTGTATCTATACATTAAAATATTTGATTTTCGAAACTTAAAACATCAAATCTGATTTTAGAAATTGAATCTTCAAATGTAGGGGATTGTGTAATTTCCACTAGATTTTTTCCAAAATTCTTTTTCAACAATACATTCTTTCATAAAACAACATTACACGTATATTCAAAAAAAAATTCTTATTTTTTAATCACACATTTTTCTCCAAAATATCATTTGAATGGAGCCTAAACAGGAGCTTAGTATTCGTTTGGAAGAATTTCAAAATTTTAACTGAAAATAATTTTATTTTGTAATGCTTCTTGAAGAGGAAGATTTTACATTCTTTATTACTCTTGTCATTGTGTTAGACACAGTTCTCGCCTATTAATCAAGAGTTAGTAAATAAGATTAAAGAGAATGGAGATACTATTCAAAATAAAGTAATGGTCGAGAATCAATTGATTAATGCAAAACTGAAATTGTTGATGTCGGAGGTCCCGCACGTGTAGTGGTGGCAAATGAGCCGAGCGGCTCGTCGGCTCGCCCGCTCGGCTCGTACTGTTCACGCCCACGAGCTGTTCGGGCTCGTAAAAAAACGAGCCCGAGCACGAGCCGAGCGGGCTCATAGGCTAGACGAGCCGAGCCCCCTCGGCTCGTCACTGTTCACGAGCGGCTCGGCGAGCGGCTCGTCGAGCCGCGGCTCGTGGGCTCGTCTTAGACGAGCCCAGGCAGCCCAAGTAATAACAAAAAAAAAAAAAAATTAAATTGGCCGCATTTGCGGCCGGTGACAAACGGTCATTTGAACCGATGTGGTCACAAGTGACCAAACGGTCACTGGTTCAGTGACCGTTTGGTCACTTTTTTTCAAAAAATTTTTTTTTTTTTCTACTTTTCTCCAATTCTTCTCCTATAAATACCCAACCCATTACAACATTTTTTTCCCACCAAACTTTCATTCTATACTCTCTACTCTACAATTTACAATTTACAAATCATTATCAACAATTCTATAATTCTCTTCTACATTTTTTTACATTATTATCTTCATTTTACAACTCATTTTATACATTAGCCAGTAGTACATAATCGTCATTTCTATATTTCTACATTCTATTTCAACAATTCACAAATGGATCCACGAGCATTTATTGAAAACTTGTTCGGTATGGAAGGTGAAACACCTGCCCAAAATCAATTTGGGAATGAATTTGCCGGTCTCAACCAACTACCAATTCCAGAAGACATTGACGATTTCGACGTTCGTGAAGTCGATGCCGATCCGATTGATTTGGATGACGTTGATGTTGATCATAGTGTTCCTATTGATTTGGAACAAGATGAAGAACCTGCACTAAATATTCCCGATGCAAGAGGGAAGAGAAAGGGGAAGAAGCAGGCAAAATGTTGGGACCATTTCAAATTGGTTAACACTGGTCGTGTGATCGATGGAGTTCCGAAAAAAAAGCAGTATGTAAATACTGTCAACAACGACTGGCATGGCAAAAAAAAATTGGAACCACTCACCTCAACCGTCATCACAAAGCATGTGCGGCCAAACATGGGCTTCTTGAACGTGGACAAACGCAACTACAGTTTGGTACTAGTAGAGACGGTGCTACTACTTCGCCACTTTCTACGTGGATGTATTCGGAGGAGGAAGCACGAAAGGGAATGGTGAAGTTCGTTGCCGCGGCGGAGTTGCCACTAGCAATAGTGGACAACGAACATTTCGTAAACTACGTCAAACAATATCTTCAACCAAGGTACGTTGGGGTAAGTCGAAATACTCTTCGTTCTAATACAATTGAATATTTTCTTAATGCAAAGCGATTATTGATTGGAGATTTAGAAAAATACGGGGGTGTCATATCTTTAACTTCGGATTTATGGGAAGGGATTAATAAGAGAGGTTATATAGCTGCAACTGCACACTATATAGACCCACTTTGGGTTATGCATAAAAAAATTATTGCTTTTAAAATAGTTGAGTATCCTCATAATGCTAACACTATATTTAATGCAATTATGTTAATAATTAAAGAATATAAATGCGAGAGTAAAATTCGTTCTTTTACTTTTGACAATGCTTCTGTAAATAAAGTAGTTATCGATAAATTGCATAGAGTATTTCAACCCGATTTTGGTGGTTATTTATTCCATATTTGATGTGTGTGCCATATTTTTAATTTAATTGTACAAGACGGTTTAAAACATGTGAAGGACGAAATTAGTCGAATTAGGAATGCACTTACGTATATCGCGATTACACCTAGTAGAAAACAAGCATTTGAAGAATTTTGTGAACAAGCTGGGAACTCTAATACAAAAACTTTTATTACTGACGTAGGTCATAGGTGGAATTCAACTTACTTATTATTAAAATCATGTGAAGGTTTTGAACCGTTTATCACTGAATTTTATAACAATAGGCATATTAGAGACGACGACGATGATATTTTAAATGAATCTGATTGGAATACGGTTTTTAAAATTAAGAAATTTTTGGAAAGTTTTTATACGTCTACGAATATATTGTCTGGTGTTTATTATCCAACTAGTTGCATGGTTCTTGAACGTCTTTATATAACTGCTAGGGCTTTTAATAGATATCAAAATGACCCTGATTTTCATGCTGTTATATATGCTATGGAATTAAAATTTAGAAAATATTGGGAAGAATTACCTATGTTATTTCCTTTAGCATGCGTCATGGACACCCGATATAATTTATCGGGTACTAAATTTATAATTGACCAAATTTCAAATACTTTAACTTTTAATATGCCTATTACTTATAGGAATTTGGAACAAACGTTAACTGAAATGTATGAATTATATGCTTCAAAAATAGGTACACAAGTAACTCGTGTACCTACTCCTCCTCCCACTAATATAAATGATGACGACGCTGAAGTAATTAATTTATTAGAAAACATAGACTCAATTAGATATGATTCAACTGCATATGCATATGGTTCCTCTAGTAGTAGTAGTATGTCTTCCACTGCATGTACTCAAACTTCGAGTAGCGGTCAAATGCGTTGCCATACGAATTAATTGATTACTTTCGTTATACTATGCCTAGTAACAAATCGGTTAAGAAAAGTTCGAGAAGATGTAATCGAATTACGGCGAAATAATGAACGTCGATGGCCAATTGTTTACGCAATTGCAAAAGATCTACCGACACCTCCGGTTAGCACCGTAGCTTCGGAGTCAGCTTTTAGTGCAGGGAAGAGGGTTCTCTCTGAAATTCGAAGTCGACTAAAAGAAGATATTTTGGAAGCGTTAATGTGCGTGAAGGATTGGGAAGACGCTAATTATCGAATTCAACATAAATATGCCGAAATTGCATGTAATCAAGTAAGTGATATTTAATTTCAATACATTCATTACAAAATTTTATTTTCATACATTTATAATTTTTTTAAAAAAATTGTACATGTAAAAAGTTTTTCGTGTACAATTTTAACTCCGCCTACACGAAATTGAAGTAGCCGGTCCCAATCCAGGATAAAGGAGGAGGGTTTATCATTTTTTTTAAATAAATGTATATTTACTATTTTAAAAATTATAAATGTTTTGACGAGCCCCGATAAATGTTTTGGAAAATATATATTTAAAAAAAATAGAAAAAATAGACTTGTAGTGTAGCGTTATTTATTTATATATAAAAAAAAAAGGGCGAGCCGAGCTTAAGCTCGGCTCGCCGAGCCGCTCGCTTTGGGCGAGCTCGGGCGCGAGCCGAGCTCGCCCAAACGGCAACGAGCCGAGCTCGAGCTCGGCTCGTTGCCGACGAGCCACGAGCTCGGCTCGTGCGAACACGAGCCGAGCTCGTTCGTCAATGGGCCGAGCCGGCTCGGCTCGGCCCATTGCCACCACTACGCACGTGTATGCAAAAAAGCTAATGATGCCATTAGTTATATAATCATATTAATGGAGTACTCATAAATCATGACATTTAGGCGTTGAACCCTACTAGTAAGTCAATTCAGTAAATATATATATATATGTACACTAGGTTTAATCAACGTGCAATGCACGTTTGCTTAGTTTATATATAATTTTTTTGGTTAATTAAATAACTAATGATGTAATGTTTATGTAATTGATAAATAATTACACATTGTGATATATTAAAAAAATAGCATTAATAGAATCTATAGCATGGTCTTATAAATAAACATCGCTCATAGTTTTATGAAAGCCGTTTGAGATAATTTTGATTCTAAGATAATGATTCAGCATTTTCCCCATCTTGCATTGTTTTTCTCCTTTAGTTTCTCCTTATCTACATAAACTTGAATCTTTCAAATTTCTTTTGATAATTTATCTGCAACGTTTTTAACATATGGTCGATTTTCCTACAAAATAAATTTTGAACATGTTTACATAATTGATAAAAAAAAACCCAATTATTTTTTAAATAACTCATTATAATAAAAATCAAGTTTTGAAGAAAAATTTAAGAAATACCTCTCCAACATGTTTCTCCAATTCAACTGTTGAACAACTAAGCGCCTGTTCTGCTATTTCACCAAACATAGTGGCAGCTAGTTTTCCAGTATTATCGTCAAGTTCAACATATCCACTAACACTTTAAATGCGTTGAATATATTAATTTTAATTTGAATAGTGTTAAATTCTAAATTAAATCAGATATCAATTTTAAATTAAAATTGTAAAATACATACCGTGGTTTGCAGACCCCTTGACTTTTGCAATATATACAAACAAAGATTCATTGTATTTATATTCAATTCCTTTATTATAGTCAACGCATGACATGTAATAAAATACTTGGGCAAACTCAATCACATTTATCTTCGCCTATATCCAGAATTTTGCTCTCTACATTAAGGGGCATGTTTTTTTTTATTCTCAAATTCTACAGTAAATCAATTCTCATTTTCAACCACACATTTTTCAATAAAATAATATTTTTCATCACATCAATAATTTTTTATTCTTTTTCAACCACACATTTCCCATCATATCACTATTCAAAAATCAATTCTTTCTCCAAAAATTCCTACCAAACAAGCACTAAATCATAATCAATTTTTAGAATGAATATTAGTGTAAAGACCAAAAAAATATATAAGGTTGTGTTTCGTACTATTATATTATATCAAATTTTGCACTTAATCATGAACATTTTGTACATAATAAAATAATATATAACATTACAATACAAAACTAAATAAATAAATATTTTTTCTTCATTAAGTTCAATGTACCTTACCAAATAAATTATTAGCATTTTTAAATTGATAATCTCCACGTCCATTTTGTTTTTTTAGTTTAATTTTTTCCTAGTGACTAAAATGTAGTAGTACAAAACCTTTTGCATTTCTCATTCATTTATTATTAGATAATGAAATTCCAACAGACACAACATCAATGGCTACAAACAGTGACTTAATTGCTATTTAATGGAAACAATAAAACTAACGGTGAAAAAAGATTTTCCGTTAGAACAACCAATTCTTTTAGATTTTCCGTTAAAATAAGAATTTCCATTTCATATGCACTTTCTATATATATATATATATATATATATATATATATATATATATATATATATATATATATATATATATATATATATATTAAAAGTGGCTATGTAACGGAATTTCTTGTTTTTAACGGAAAAACTAACGGAATTTGTTGTTTTAACGGATTATATAACGGAATTTCTTATTTTAAACAGGCAGTTGTACCTTCTTTCAATATTTTTATCATAACTTTGTATTTCGATGTTCGATTGAGGCGATTCAAAATGCGTTGGAAAGCTAACTCATTTTGCTACAACTTTGATTTAGATATCATTCTCCAATTCGATCACTTTCTATGCCAAAAATAGGTCTTAATATGAGACTAAAACATCGTAGCATAACTTTTCGGTTGAAAATTAATTTGTGATCATCTTTTGACTAAATTTGATTCCATTGACGTCTTCCTTTATCCAATTGACTCCGAGCACTTTCAAATCTTCATCGTGAGGTTCGGCACAACTTTTAATTAGATGTGTGATTTTGATGTTGTGATGTAAGTTGGTGAGATCGAAGAAAATAAGCAAAAGTTGACAAATTTGGAGAAATTGCTAAATTGTAAGGGATCCAAAGTTCGAGGACTAAAATATAAATACTTAAAAGTTGTGCCGAACCTCACGATGAAGATTTGAGAGTGGTCGGAGTCAATTGAATAAAGGAAGACGTCAATGGAATTAGATTTAGTCAAAAGATGATCACAAATCAATTTTCAACCGAAAAGTTATGCTCTGATGTTTTAGTCTCATATTGAGACCTATTTTTGGCATAGAAAGTGATCGAATTGGAGAATGATGTCTGAATCAAAGTTGTAGCCAGATGAGTTAGCTTTCCAACGCATTTTGAATCGCCTCAATCGGACATCAAAATACAAAGTTATGATAAAAACACTGAAGGAAGGTGCAGCTGCTTGTTTAAAACAAGAAATTCCGTTACATAGTCCGTTAAAACAACAAATTCTTTTAGTTTTTCCGTTAAAAACAAGAAATTCCGTTACATAGCCACTTTTAATATATAGAAGATATATATATATATATATATATATATATATATATATATATATATATATATATATATATATATATATATATATTGAATTTGATTGTGATGTGCAACTAGTCCATGAGCATCCAATCTTGCTTGCACGGTTGCACCTTCCTTAGTAAAGTTCGTGTTTAGAATCAATCGGAAATTGCAATAATTGATTAAAGAATATTCAATTCCCTCCTTAAAAAAAAGGTGGTACTAAAGCCCAGCAAAATGAAAAATATAAAAATCAATCATGCCACATGTAGATCATATTTGACATCGTTGTTTACATTGTGTCACTTGACAACACATCATAAGCCAGTTTGAAAAAAAAAACTGTTTTTCCGCCCATTTCTTATTGAAAATACAAAGAATGTTTAACAAAATATAACCTATGAAATGTAGACTTAACATTATTCGTATAAAAATTGTACAAAATTGTTGGTGCATTGAATCTTGAAACCAAGTTAAATGGATAAAACATCCATGTCCAATAATTGCTACTTTGGCCTCGTTTGTTGACACAAACTCAATCAAACAGGAACCTGTTGACTGTGTAGAAAAGGATTAAAAGCAATGTAAAATGAAATAATATTTGGGCCCAATGAGTTATTACATGGTCCATATCGTACAGCCTGTATGGTGGGCCCAATAATTTTATTGTAAATATGGTTGGTACTCGTGATATTGTACAAAATCGTACTTGATTTGATCAGGCACCTATATTCTTCTTTCAAGTGGACATGTCAAGTGTCACAACTATTTATTTATTTATTTAACCGTTTAAGTACGTTGTAATTAATATGTAACTTTAGATGAGAGTTAATCATCTAACAAACGGGGCTAATTCAGACCCATTTTTAGGTTGACTCGAACTCCAATTTGTCAGTCTAGTTCAAATAGTCAAGACTTCAACGAATCTATGATAAAATCGTTTATTTACAATAGAATGATATGCGAAGTCGACATATCTCAATTAATACAATACGATTTATGGTTACGCGAACAGTTGAGGACAATTTTAGGTATGGTACAAGATGAACTGTTGTAAGGATTTCGTTAAAATCACTGGATTCTAAATATGGTAAGGTAACTTTCGATTGAGAAACGACTTCTGATGAGTGTTGCAATGACTATAAGTTTATTTTGACACTTTTAAATCAACTTGTCCGACCTTTGAAATTTTAGAGCATGTTTGGGTAAACTTAAAATTCAATTAAAATTGAAAATATAGTCGTTATTGGGTCCAACTGTCTAATAAAAGTCATTAATAACGACTAATTTTTCAATTTTAATTTCTACAGAACACACCCTTAATTTTAATTTTACGAAGTGAAGAAAGTCACAAGAGGTTTCCAAGGAAATTCTTGTAACCCACAAGAAATTTTATTTGGGGCACTGCACGTGTAACTTGTACTTTAATCAATCTGAAATTAATTTGACACAAATCTCAAGACTTTTTAATGATGAGGGCCCCATTTGAAGACCTAACAGATTTGAATGAATGCTGGCCTTTCTACTCTTGATTTCAACCCACTGTCGGCGGCTGGTAAAAAGTCAAAATAATTTATTTTTACTGGTTGCGTTTTGTAAAGATGAAGGAGAATCTCCATTTGAGTCATTTGTTTATTTATGTAAGAAGAAAATAAATTATTATCGACGCGTCAAACTATTGAAATTAGACTAGGGGTGACACGTAAGTTGACTATTCACTGTGTGTAAGTTGATTGAGCCTCGATTATTACCCTAGTAAATTTTGGAGTTAATTTATTATCAGTGTCACAGATAGGACATTATAGCGTCAATAAAATTGTACGTATTGCTTATTAATAAATTATTATTAATATTAAATGTGATCCTGCATTAATTTAAAGATGAATGCAAGCTGGTGTGTCTCTTCATTGCCTTTACAATGAGGAGGCAAATATCTTGAAATTTGATATCATCCTCCCTTCCTACTACCTTCCAGATGCCCCCCAAGTTTAATTTACTATATTTCACTTGTACCAACTCCCTCCCTCCCTCCAGAATAGGCTTATATTGAAGAAACGATTTAGGCCATGTTTGGATTAAAATTCAATTTAAATTTTAAATTAACAATTAATAATTAATTTTAACCACAAATTTTATAGGACCCACAACTTTTCAACCACATATTTCATCAACTTTTATCAAAATTTACTAAAAATCCGATTTTAATCTCTTCCAAATAGGGGCTGATATATAACTGCGTAGTGATTTAATTGTTTAAACTTATAGATAAAGTAATTAAAGATTGTACAGAAACAAGCAAAAGAGTTAAGTTCTAGTCTTGATGCTATCTGTTTATAAAAGTTGAAGATGGAATCGAGTTTTCGAAGAAAAATTGAATTCTACTTGCATACGAAGGTACACATCGAAAAACTTGAAACTTATAAATCGAGGTAAACATCTCCTCTCCTATATATAGAACACAAATCCCGCCTCTTCCATCTTGTGTATCAAGCCACATTTTGTACCATCTCTCTCTCTCTCTCTCTCTCTGTAAGTCTATCTATAAATCTCACTTAGAACTTCTCTTGTATACTTACATAAACACAAAACCCTGTTGTTCCATCTTCTCTATCAATCCAAATTTGAATACCAAATGGCCGTAAATTCAATCCCCAATATATCTCCAAGAAAACTAAGACATGATCTCTACTCATATTCATACCAACAAGACTCAAACATCCCACTAGTCATCTCTGTTCTTGCTTCCCTCATCGAAAGAACATTGGCCAGGAATGAAAGAATTGTCAAAAATTGCAATAAATGGCCATTGTCAAAGGATGCTAAAACCCGGGTTTTCGACTACGATGAGGTACCAGACATGACGATTCAGTCCTATCTAGAGAGAATTTTCAGATACACTAAAGCCGGACCATCTGTTTATGTTGTTGCCTATGTTTATATTGATCGGTTTTGCCAGTTTTATCCCGAGTTTCGACTTGGTACGAGGAATGTGCATAGGTTGCTCATTACCACCATCATTGTGGCATCCAAGTATGTAGAAGACATGTGAGTGATCTTTAACTTATAATTACATTGTTGTGTATTTGGGGATTCGACTCATTCTTCTTAAAAGTGCACTTATAGCTATCTCCACTTCAATAGAAACCGACAATGAATGTACGAATACTTCGAGTAGTGTTTTGGTACAGGTTAATCACTGAAGTTAAGAATTAGTGAATCTAGTCTAGGAAGCATGCCTTGCTCTAATAGGAGGTTAGCTAGCTTAGATCGAGTAGAATTTTCTAGGTACAATTTTAGAGAGTACATTTTTACGTAATTCAGTACTATTCAATTTAACGTTAACGCAACATGCCATTAACAATATTTCACAACCACCACATGCTTCATTGGAAAAACATTGTCTCTCATATTTGTCGGTGGGCTTTTGTCATATGGCTTCAATTTTTCTAGCAATAATTTAGTGGGGTGAGACTGTGGTCTTGGAACTCCACACATACTATTTAAATTTTGTACACTATTGCCCAGTATTTATCTCTCTCCTTTGTAAAATCGACCTTAAATTCATGGGAAAAGCCATTTGTACTGTACACGCCTGGGTACACGACCCCACAGCCCCTCTCACAATGAGGGGGGCCTGAGGTGAATAAAATAATGCCCCCCCCCCCCCATTGTGAGTGGGAGGCGTGGGGTCGGGTACACGGGCGTTTAAACCCTATATTCATTGATACTTAACTTTTAAGTACTTTTTTTTTACCGTCGATCTAAATTATTCTCTCTTATTTTGTACAGGAACTACAGAAATTCTTACTTGGCTCGAGTTGGTGGAGTAACAACAAAGGAAATGAATAAATTGGAAGTTGAATTTTTATTCATGATGAAATTCAAATTGCATGTAAATGTCAGTGTTTTTGAGAGTTATTGCTGTCACTTGGAGAGAGAAGTTAGTATTGGAGGAGGTTACCAAATTGAGAGGACTTTAAGGTGTGCTGGAGAAATCAAATCAAAACAAAGAGAAGAAACGAGATATAATCACAATATTGCTCGAATTTTACTGTAGATTGATAGATTAATTCGTGTTTGTACAGAAATGGTACGTTTGGTATGTTGTAATCAAGGTATGAACAATACAATGGGCCGAATTATTTTGGCTTCTTTTTTTCGAGTAATGTCTAACATTGACCTTACCAAACATGTTTAAACGGGGAGTATAAGTTAATGATTTTCGATTTGCTTCCAAAATGAGAAGTTTTAACATAAACACACTTTTGTGGCAAAAACATTTGTGGCAAAAACTTTGTGATTCCCACATATTGATGGGTTGGTAATTTATTTGATTTCATTAGATCTTTTACTATATGAATCTATCTTGTCGACGATAGATCTTCTAACGATGACCAGTCTCATAAAAAAATTGGTTTAATTAATTGATTTGATCAATTTTTGACCAATTATTTTAGTGGATCTCGTTAGTTAGACAAAATATTTATTTGGCTGAGTGTGTTCTACTCTATGACTAGTTTAATTTAATGTATTTATTTTCTCAAAACTAATTTAGGGTGAATGAGAAATTAAGGTCAAAAGATGACCACTTGAAGTTGAAATAAATTGAGAATAAAAGTTGGTGGGAAATTGAAAAATAACAATCCCATATAGAAAAAATAAAAGAACAGAAACCACTTTATATCGTTCAAGTTTGAGACTTGAGTTTAGACTCTAAGGGGTATCAGTAGTTTTTGGAGAGGGAAATAACTTACATGCTAGTAGGTTGAGTCAAAACCCACCCGCGCGCCATCGTTGTCCGTCCGACTCAACTCGGCAAAGGTCATGTGCTTGGACCAAGTTGGTATATACTTTTTTGGTAAAATAATGTTTGAATTTTATTATTTTATTATTTAAAATAATAATATATTTATTTATATTATTTATTTTCCTCGAATTTTCTGTATGCGACACTTGACTTCTTCTAGAATCTGGCGGTGACAGTTGAACTGCCTGTCCAAACGGGTTGTGTCTGTTAAAGACACAACTTTTCGATTGTTGTGTCTTTTAGACACAACTTTTCTACTTCTACGTAAAGGTCCTCCTACCCTCGAATTTTATTCATTCCAAATATCAATTCTGATTTTTCTCTCTTGCAAATTATATTCATTCATCCCTGCATCATTACATATTTTGCATTTCGCTCTCGAAAGTTATTTTCATGTATTTTAATCCTCCAATTTTAGAGGGATAAAAAATGTGAGTAGGTTCGTTAGGTCTTTTAATTTGGAGTGCTACTATTATAAGTCGAGATTGTTGTATCTTGGAAGACGAGTGTTGGAATACCGTCAGCACTAGTGCTTGCACGATAATATCATTATTTGCCGACAATCTTAAAACGATAATGAAAGCCCAGGATTGGCTAACCAAGAGGGGGGTGTATTTAAATTTTTTCGTTAATCACTCAAGAATTTAATATAATGAACACGCAAATGATAGAAAATAATCTAAACATAAGAAAACACGTAAATGGAGCAATGTAGATTTGCTTGAAGTAAATGCGTTAAATAAAAGGGATAGAGAGTGTAAACGATACGTTATGGAGGTTCGATCAAATGTAATAATCTACGTCCCCCGTTACCAATCTCTTCGGTAAGAGCAATGTCTTTTTCACTATGTTGATTGATTTATGGTGCAATCCAACCCTTTACAACGCTTTCGGTGACTTACAACCAAGGAACACCGATCATTTTACAATGTTGGGCTTTCTGGGACTTCAACAAGACCCACAATTAAAAATGAATTTACAAGATGAGTCTTCCCTTCTTTGTCGAACAATAAATTCAAAATTGAGAACAAGAAGAGAAGAGGCAAACACTTCGATAGATGGTAATGAGTGTAACTCAAAGTGTTGAGTTGAAAAACTTGTTAAAGATTTTAATAAAATTAATCACTCAAAAGTTTTTCGAAAATTTAATGCTTTTGATCTTTTAAGGATAAAGAATAATGGTGGTTGTGATCAATAAAAGCCTCACTTTTATATTCAAGAAAACTTGTTGCAAAAGAAGAATGAGTGATGTATTTATAGCACTCAAACGATCAAAAACTCAGTCGTACCGGATGCACCGTACCGACGTCAGGTATATACCGGATAATCAAATGGCCATTTTTTGTCAGAAAATCAGAATGGTTAAATTTTTTACCGTTGGACCCAAAAAGGTCATACCGAACGTCTGGTACAGCCTTTTTGGCTCCGAATGTTCTCCTTTTTAATTTTTTATCAAATGTAGGTATTCGAGTGACGTTTAAAAAACTTTTTCAAAGTACTTGTTATACTTAAAATACGTGTTTCGATTTTTACTTTTGAAAACATATTTTTCGAGTAAAACATTTTTTGTCGTGATTTGTAAAATAAAAACTTTGAACTCGTCACGATTCATTACCGAGTATTAAATTGTTTTACCTTTACATATGATTGTGAAAAGTCCAAATACTTTATTTGGAACATCTTGACTTGCATTTCTTGACGGTACTTTGACTTTTGTCTGGATTCACGTTGAGGCATTTTTTTGCGAGTTTTTACAATATCATTCTCCATAACCTCGATTGATTGATTTTGTTTCCACGTTGCTTATTGTATACAAATTACTTGACCTTGAACTTCGTGTCATCAATTTTATTCATGTGCAATAATTATTATGGACACTTGAAATCAATTCGTTAGTAATAAATATAATTTGTTTATGATAATCCAAACGAGATGTCAACCATAGGTCAACAGATAATGGCAAGTAATACACATTTGTAGTACCCATTAACAATGCTCACTGAGAGAAATCGAAAAAAACTCATAGGAGTGGATTTTGAGAGATGACAGTATAAAATGTTGTTTTATCCCACAACTCTGAATTTGACAAAATTCTTGAGTGAAGATGCTCCAACTGTTGAGTAGAAGGAAACAGATTCTCAAAAAACGATTACATATGCATTAGGTGTGATTTTAATATACATTTATCACACTCGTTCATTTTAAAACCATTTGACGACATAGTTTTGTCAAATTTTACATGCCATTGTTTTGACGCTTGTTTTAGTCCATATAACGACTTAACGAGCCTACACACATTTTTCTTCTGTCCATGAGCAATAAACCCTTCGAGTTGTTCCATATAGATTTCTTCTTCTAACTCACAATTTAAGAAAATTGTTTTGACGTCCATCTGACGAATTTTCAAATTATGCAATGTTGCGATTGCAATTAATACTCTAATAGATGTTACCTTTGTCACAGGTGATTATGTATCCAAAAAATCAAGGCCTTCTTTTTGTTTAAATCCTTTAACTACCAATTCGGCCTTATATTTATCCACTGATCCACCAGTTTTTAATTTTTATTTGAAAATTCATTTATAACCTAACAGTTTGTTACCGTAGGAGATCCACCAACTCCCAAGTATGATTCTGCATGATAGAATCAATTTCACTAATAATAGCCGCTTTTCATAAAGGAGCTTCTAGACTAGATATTGTTTCATTGAATGTTCTAGATTCATTTTCTTACAAATAAGTTAAAAAATTTGAGTCAAAAGATGTAGACGTTTTGATCCTTTTGCTATGTCTTAATTCTTCATTACTTTGGAACTTGGGTTCCCCTCTTTTTCTCTCTCCCTGAACCCTTTCCCCCTTAACCCTTGTTTTAGCTGGCTTTCGTCCAGCTAGTGGCCTTGGGCCACTTGTTCGGTTTCCTCTAGGCTCCTCGGAGTCCTAGTTCTCTCTCCCCGTCTCGGCGATGGAGTTTTTTCCCTTCCCGGCTTCGGTCGGTGGAGGTTCCCTCCCCGGCTTCGGTCGGTGGAGGTTTTTACCTCTCCGATTACGACAGGTTGAGGGCTTTGTTGTTGTGTTTTCTTTTTGTGTGCGTGCTCTGTTGTGGGTTTGTTGAGGTGGTGTGTTGATGGGTGTTGGTTGGGTTGTGTTTCGGGGAGGTGGTGGTTTAGGTGGTGGCAGGGTCTGGGAGGTTTGGTCTCTTTTGTGGTGATGGCGTTTCGATCGGTGGCAAGCTGGAGCTATTGGAGGTTTCGGGTTTGCTGTGGTTGGTCCAGGCTGGCTCTCTCTCTTTTGAGAGGGGCCGAAGTTTAGACAATGCCAGTCCTTGTGCGGGTGTACTTTAGTGTTGATTGCGTTAGTTGACTTATTGTCGGGTTTACCTGTATGTTTAAGTCACAGCTGTAACTTCATTGTATTCTGGATTGTATTTCAGACTCTGTCGATCAGGCCTTTGAGCTTGTTTGTCTGTAATCGGTTAATCCGTTTGATTGTTGAAATGAAAGTTTCTTATAAAAAAAAAATAAAAAATTCTTCATTACTTCGATGATTTTCAATTGCAATATCAATCTCTTTCTTATCCTTATAAGGAAAATTGTCCTAAAAAAATACAGGATTCCTAGATTCAATGATAGTATTTTGATGTACATCTGGAATGTCAGACGAGGAACCGATAAGTATTATTGTTATTAGCATATCCAATGAATATGCAATCGATGATTTTATGTCCTATTTTAACTCGTGACAGCCTTTATTTCTATAATTTTTATTATTAGATTTCAACTGAGCTCGTGTTATTATTCTAAGTAAGGCAGACTCTACATCCCCTCTTTAATACATACATACATAATACACACACACACACACACACACACACACACACACATATATATTAAAAGATAATTGATTAGCGATAATGATCCTACAATATATTAGAGTGTGTTTGATTGATTTTATTTTTCATGAAAAATGTCATTTTCATCCAAATTCTACTTTTGGAAAGCTCGATTGACTATTTTTTTTTATGAAAAATATTTTTCAACCTTTTGCCATGTGACCATATTTTCTTCGAAAGCATTGAGAATATTTTTTTAGGGAGACATGATTTTTATTTTTCAAGTAATTCACTCATGACAGCGGGTTAGGAAGGTGAGTCAAGGTTTAAAGAGCCTGACGGTCAGTCAATCACTCATCTAGGGCCTTCCTTGCGGTCTCTTTCTTCATCTCATCTACCCATTAATAAAAAATAAACAAATATAATATGTTTTAAACTGAAAAATAAATCAATTAAACACATTTTATTAATAATTTTCATATAAATAAGTTTTAGACAATTGAATTGCTTTGAATTAATTTTTTTCATACAAATTTCAATATCGTAATCAAATGCACTTTATCGTAAATAATTGTGTGGAAAAGCAGCTCAAACCAACCGACAGACAAGGAGGAACAAGGATTAGTTTTCTTGGCTTGGATTTGAAGGGAAGTCAATAGTTTTGGCAGTTAGAACCACTGTCTCTTTTACTCTTTGTGGACGAATGAATGAGAGAGAAACACTCCACAGTCAGAGAAATTATGTATGTATAGGTTATTGACAGGCGGCGCCACCACTACATGACTCTGGAAAATGTCTAGTTCTCACTATATATCATGCCCTCCTTCCACTTGTCACCAACTCACCATACTCTCTCACTCCTCTTTCTCTCTCATCCACAAACTATCACTCTTAACTAAAAACTAGGAGTAATCTTTTTTTCACCATACAACCCTACAACAACTTCTACTTTAAGAACAAACTCCATCCCCATGCATGTTTTTTCACAATTCATATTGGTTTTTCTCTTTCTTTCTTTATTTTTGAGTTCAATTTTCTTGTATTCATGGATTGCATTGAGGATCAACCACCAAATTTTAAGCATTATTGTAAGGTATGCAAGAAAGGCTTTATGTGTGGGAGAGCTCTTGGTGGGCACATGAGGGCTCATGGAATTGGGGATGAAAATGGAAATCTTGATGAAGAAGATCCCACAAGTGATTGGGAGGATAAGAATGATAGGACAAGTAACAAGAGAATGTATCAATTGAGAACAAATCCTAATAGGTTGAAAAGTTGTAGGATTTGCGAGAACTGTGGGAAGGAATTCTTCTCTTGGAAAGCTTTCTTGGAGCATGGAAAATGCAGTTCCGATGCCGAGTCACTATTGTCGTCCCCGGAGTCGGAAGCCGAGGAGGACGAGGGAGGCGGTAGACGAGCCGGAGGAGGATGGACCAAAAGGAAAAGATCATTGCGTGCAAAAGTGGGAAGTTCTACTATTAGTTCAGCTTATCCATCAAGTGAAGATGAAGACCTTCTCCTTGCAAAATGCCTAGTACAATTAGCCAACACACGAGTAGAGCTGCCGACAATGGTGGCGGAAATGGAGTCCTCCTCCACCTCCGCCAGTCGGGAGGTGGAACGACGGAATGCAATGGCCAACTTTTTCTCGCCTCGAACATCAACTCCCTTAGACAAGGGTAAAGGGGTATCATCCAATAATTCCAAAGGCATATTTGAATGCAAAGCCTGCAAAAAAGTGTTCAATTCTCATCAAGCATTAGGGGGACATAGGGCAAGTCACAAGAAGGTTAAAGGGTGTTATGCAGCCAAACAAGATCAGGATCATCAGCTTGATGATCATAGTTTAGCTGATGATGATGTGATCACACGTGAAGAATTTTTCCCTGCATCCCAATCACCATATAATTCCCCTACTATGCAATTTGAACAAGGCCTTACTGGATTAGTAGGTGCAGCAAGAAGGAAATCAAAAGTCCACGAATGCACTATTTGTCATAGGATTTTTTCCTCTGGTCAAGCTTTGGGTGGACATAAAAGGTGCCATTGGATCACTTCAAATTCACCTGCAGACACTACAAAACTCCAATTTCATCATCATGTTGAGCCCATCAATCACTACAAGCCCAAAATCAAGAACTTTGACCAGGCCCTTGATCTTAACCTTCCAGCATGGACTGACGACATATCGGGTTTAAGACGGGACCCACATAACCCTTTGAGCTTCGAGGTCTCGACCGATATACACCTACATCCATGGATAAACACTGGTGGTGACAAGACAGACACCAAAAATATCGATAACCATCCTCATGAATACTATCAGAGAAATGTAGATGATAACAATAACAAAAATAATGCGTCCCGAGCTGACGGAAACAACAATAATAGCAATAGCGCATCTCACAGTGTTGATGATGAAGCAGACAGTAGGTTGAAGTTAGCAAAGTTGAGTGATCTAAAGGACATGAACCCAAGTGGAAGTTCATCCCAATGGCTTCAAGTTGGAATCGGTTCAACAACTGATGCTACTACTGACCCATAACATAAAAATAAAAATAAAACAATTTATACACAATTTCAAATATAGACTGTATAATATTTTTTTTATCGGCACACTGTAATTAAATTATGATTCAGGAAATGCATTGTTCTTTCCCCTTCTTGTGTTCGTACAAGAATTTATTTTACTGTAAATTTTTGTTGAGCCCATAGTGACCAATTCACTTGTCTGGCTCCTACTCTACATTTTAATTGAGCACACATTTTTAATAATATGATATTGTAAAATCTATTTCTTTCTCTTAATTTATTTTTCCACTATGCCCCGGTCTGTTTATTCAACTAAAAAAAATTAAAAATTTACATCAAATTACCACATATTTCGTCAGCTTTTATCATATCTGTTAAAAATCTGATTTTTAGCAAAACTAAACATAAGATAAATTGTCATGTTGAGATAAATTGAGGTCTCGTCTTTCATTTCCGAAATTGATTCACGATCTTTTTACTTCTTGAAATAACTTTGCAGCCTGTGAACAAATTTATTTGTTAAACAGGGCATTACTGCGGATTTTTTTTTTTTATTTTTTTTTTCCTAAGGTTAGATCCATCTACTTGTAATAAACCAATTTAGAGGTATAGCATGGGCCATGTCTGGGACCTTTGAACAAGTTAGTATATAGCCGACAATGTGTAGGTTTTTTTGTTATCTTCAATTAAAGAAGTAAAGATTGTTTAACAATCCAAAGAGAAGAAGAAAAAAGAGGTTAGAGTTTTATTGATTCTGCATAATGTAATTGAATGAATAAAACCTAGATATAAAGATACTATATATAGTCTAAAATAAAGAAAACTTAAAAGACTATTCTACCCTTAATAAATAATGTTAACAAAATAATCATATATTTCTTAACATCTCCCCTCAAACTCACGATGCAGCAGCTACAAGCATCCAGAGTTTGCCAACAAGAAAACGAAAACGAGAAATAGAATGCGTCTTGGTAAAGAAATCTGCAAGCTGCAAAGAAGAAGAAACAAATGGCAAAGTAATTGTGCCATGCTTGAGATGATGACGAGTAAAATGACAATCGATCTCAATGTGCTTAGTTCGTTCATGAAAAACCGAGTTGTGAGCAATCTGAATGGAATAGGGATGTCAACGGGGCGGGTTCGGGGCATCACCCCACCCCGCCCTGTGCCCCGCCCCGCCTTAAACGGGGCGGGGCGGGGGCTTGCCCCGTTAAACCGCCCCGTTTAATTTTTTTTTTTTTTTTTTTATTTTTTTTCCTTAAAAAATCCACATATATATTTATTTATTTTTTTAAATCTTTCACGGGCCGGGTTCGGGGCGGGGCATTCCCACCCCGCCCCGTGCCCCGCCCCGCGACGGGGCACCCCGCCCCGCCACCCCGTCGGGGCGGTTTTTTTCGCCCCATTCGGGGCGGGGCGGGGCGGTTTTTTTTGCCATCCCTAGAATGGAACTCTGATTATCACAATACATAGGAGTGGGATGTGAAAGAAAAACTCCCATATCTGCAAGTAACCAACGTAACCAAACAATCTCTTTGGTAGTGGATGCCATAGCACGATATTTTACTTCGGTTGAAGATTGAGACACAATAGATTGCTTCTTGCTCTTTCACGAAATAAGAGAATCACCCAAAAAGATACAGAAGCCAGTAACAGATTTACGATCTATGGGATCACTGCCATGATCAGCATCAGAGTATGCACGCAGCTCCAAGGAAGATGTGGATGGAAGTAAAAGACTCTGAAAGACTGTACCCCGAAGATATCGCAAAATACGAAGAACAGGTGCCCAATGAACTGTAGTAGGAGAAGCAACAAACTGACTAACAACATGAACAGCATATGCAATATCTGGACGAGTAATAGTGAGATATACCAAGCTCTCAACAATAGTACGGTATAAAGTATGATCTGATAAAGGCAAACCATCAGAAGAAGAATACTTTGCGTTAACCTCAATGGGAGTATCAACGGTCTTATTATCAGTAAGTCGAGCCCGTTCAAGAATATGTGCAACATATTTCGACTGAGAAAGAAGATAACCTCTAGGTGAGCAGGCTACCTCAATACTCAAGAAATATCGTAGAGAACCAAAATCCTTCATTTCAAACTGTCTAGCCAACTCTGTCTTCAAAACCGAAATACCATCAATATCATCACCAATAATAATCATGTCATCAACATATAAAGATAGAATGATACGACCTGCATCAGTGCACTTAACAAAAAGAGCAGAATCATGACTACTAGAAGCAAATCCAAGAGAAGAGATCACAACAGAAAATTTCTCAAACCAAGCACGAGGTGCTTGTTTGAGACCATACAACGCCTTCTTGAGCTTGCAAACATACCCAGAATCATGTGGAACACCAGGAGGGGGAGCCATATAAACTTCTTCTTGAAGATCTCCATTCAAGAAGGCATTTTTAACATCAAGTTGAGAGATACGCCACTGACGAATCGAAGCTATTGCAATAAGAGTACGAATAGTAGTCATTTTTGCAACAGGAGCAAATGTCTCCTCATAATCCATGCCATACTGTTGAGAGTACCCTTTTGCAACCAACCTAGCTTTGTATCGCTCAATTGATCCATCAGAATTAGTCTTGATCTTATACACCCAACGACAACCAACAACACTCTTACCAGGAGGTAGAGGAACCAAATCCCAAGTACCAGTCTTATGCAAAGCAGAAAGTTCCTCATCCATAGCTTGCTGCCAAAGAGGATCAAGAATTGCCTCTTTATAGGAAGAGAGCTCAGAGAGACAGTGAATAGAAGCTAAAAAGGAAGTAAAAGATGAAGAATAACAAGAATAAGCAAAATCTGATAACTTTGTAGACTTACGAATGCGTATGGATTGACGTAAAGGTGGATCCACAGTCTCAGACGGCGCTTGAGGGACCATAGGAGAAGAGGGAGCTTCAGGTGTGCCGGAGAGTAAAGTGTCAGTACATGCAGAATGATCAGTATTTGAAGTGCTAGGAACTTGAGATGACAAACTATCAGAATCAGTAGAAAAAGGATCTATACGAATAAGATCAAATCTAGTCAAACTATGAGTAGTTGATGGAATAGAAAAGAAAGGTATATGCTCGAGAAACACAACATGACGAGACACATAAAGTTTCTGAGTTATTGGATCAAAACAACGATACCCCTTTTGACCTTCACCATAACCAAGAAAGACACAAATAGCAGATCGAGATGACAACTTGCTGCGTTCTACATGAGGACGAAGAACGAAACAAGTACAATCAAAAACTCTAAACAAAGAATAATCAGGGGCATACCCATACAACTTTTCGAAAGGAGAAAAACCCGAAATATGAGAAGATGGAATTGTATTAATCAAACTTACAGCAGTAAGAACAGTTTCACCCCAATACACACTAGGAACTGAAGTAGACAACAAGAGAGAGCGAGCAGTTTCAACAATGTGCCTATGTTTTCTTTCAACAACACCATTTTGCTCGGGAGTATCTGTACACGAAGTTTGGTGAATAGTTCCATCTAAGGCAAGCAGTTCACAAAATTTTTTAGAAGTGTATTCCCCACCCAAATCACACCTAAAACATTTGATAACAGTAGAATGTTGAGTTTTGACAAGAGCACGAAATGTTGTGTATATCTCAAAGAATTCAGAACGATGTTTCATTAAATAAACTCAACAATAATGAGTATGATCATCAATAAAAGAAACATAATACCGGAACTCTCCTTTTGTGGCAACAGGAGAATGCCCCCCATACATCAGAATGAATCAAATCAAATGGAGAGGAAGAAACAGAAATACTTCGATTAAAAGGTAAAGCTAAAAATTTTGCCAGTTTACATCCACTACAATCTGAAATATCATAAGGTTGCAAATTTCCTAATACCCCTGTAGAAGCCAAACATCTCAAACGAGAAGACGAAACATGACTTAGGCGAGAATGCCATAAATAAAAACTAGAAGAAGAAGGACTCAAACGAAAAGAAGATAAATCAACACTAGTAGCAACAGCAATTGGTACTTTTAACTCATCCAAAACATATAGTCCCCCATTCCTCCGGCCTGTCCCAATCAGCTTCTGAGACTGGAGATCCTGCACATAACAAGAAGAAGAAGAAAATGTGACTAAATTACCAGAATCACATAACTGACCAACAGAAGCAAGATTTAATTTGAGTTTCGGAATATGATAAACATTAGGGAGAGACAAGTGAGGTGTGACAACAGAACCAACACCTGCTAAAGGCATATGAGTGCCATCAGCAGTCATTACAGGAATACAAGACGAATGAGACACGGAAGCAAAAGATGAAGAATCTGGAGACATATGATGTGAAGCACCAGAATCCAAGACCCAGATAGAATGTGACATACCTGAAGAACTATGAGGCAACTGACCTACAGAAGCAGACATAGCTTGTGGCTGTAAGGAGAGAAACTTCTGAAATTGCTCAGCCAGAGTACCAGGATCTGTGAAAGGACCCGATGAAGCTACTGCTGCAATATTGAACTGTGGTGGTCTATAACCCTGAGGTGGTCTACGATCATTCGATTGTGATTGATTGCCAGGCTTCCAAGCTTGGAATTGCTGCACGGTACGATTCTGCTGTCTCAACTTAGGACACTGAGCCTTCCAATGACCTTTCTCCTTTGAACCGCACTCATCACGGGCGACCCTTGCGTGAAACATATTATGATTATTAGACGATGAATTTAGAAGGCATTGCTAACACAGAAGGATTAGGAGTAGAAATAATTCCCTTTTCAGAATAAGACTTAAGACGTATTTCTTCAGCCAATAACTCACTGACAACTGAATCAACAGAAGGAAGTGGAGAACGATGCAAAATTGAACCTCTAAGTCCTTCAAAATCATTGCGAAGTGCCGTTAGAAACTGTACCAACCGTTGTTGCTCTCTATGAACAATAAAGGTATTGCACGCCTTTAATTCTGCCGATTCTGTAAGAGCCAATTGATCCCAAAGATCTGTTATAGCAGAATAAAACTCCTGAACACTCATATTTTTCTGCTGAAGAGCTCGTATGTCATTCTCTAATTGATACTGTTTTGCAAAATTTGACTGAGTGAATAACCTTTGCAGATGTTCCCAAACCTCCTTTGTTGTATCATACTTTGTCAACTCTCTACCTATGTAATGCTCAACAGAATTGTTAATCCAAGTAATAATTTTTGAATTGTTTGCTTCCCAAGTATCTATTGAAGCAGCATAACCCTCATCAATATCCGTAGGTTTTACAGAAGTTCCACTAATATATCCCCACATCTTTTTACCTTTAAGAAAATTTCTCATCAAATAACTCCAATACGAATAATTCTTTTCATCCAACCTCACACTCACAGATTGAAGCGAATCGTCTCTTTCAGTAGCCATAATAAAAGAAAAGAAGAAGGAAACCCAAATCGCAAAAGTAAGGGAAACGAAATACCAGATTGCAGAAACTGAATGAAAACCCTAACGAAATACCAATTGCAGAAACTGAATGAAAACCCTAATGAAATACCAGATTGCAGAAACGGAACGAAAAATCCTCCCAAAATCGTCTCTTCTAAAAAAAAAATTTTCGGGGCTCCCAAAAGTCAAAAGAATGATATTCGGTATAGTGATTTTTTTTGATAATTGGAACAAATTCTAGACACGATGGTAGAAAAAATTATCACTTTAATGAACAATTTTCATAAAAGCGAAGCCAAACGGACATCAAACTTTTAAAATTTTTCAGATGAAAAATTATATTTATCAAATACAATTAATTACAATTCTCAATAAAATATAATCTAGATAATTCAATTCCCCGTGACGGGGAGAAAAAAACGAGGGTACATAAACGCAAAAACAAAAAAGGGAGGAAGATGAATTGGAGCAAACTCCGATGCCCCTAATTTTTCAACAGCAAATGAAGAATTCGAACAATTCCGTTTTGTAATTTGCAGATTTTGTTGCAAATTGATAACGCAACCCTAAAATCTCTATACAAACACACACAAAAATTCAACATAGGAACAAAAATCACAGAGCTTCAATGGATTACCCTGCTAATTACCAACAACAGGCGTACGATCCCTCATCTCAAATCCAAGCATACGATCAATCCACACAAGCTTATTATGCACACCATCAATACAGTAATCAACAGCAGCACGCCTATTACGGTTACCCTCAGCACCAACAACAAGGAGAACCCACCCCACCTGGGGTTACAGTGCCGCAGCTCGTAACACAACAAGCCACAGAACAAGCCCAGAATTCTTATTACTACCCACATGCTGTTGCTTTGAATATGGATCCGCAACAAGGAGGAACAAGTGGATATGGAATTGGGGCAATGCCCACTGGGTCCCACCAACCGGTATGAGTTTACTTTGTTTTCTTAGATATAAGATGTTAATTGCATTTTGGGTTTGGTTTTACGTTGGTGGACCTTGAGTTGATGCCTGATAGGTGTTAAATAGTTGTAGTTTTTTAATTTTTTGTTATTTGTTCCTGGATTGATTTATTGTATGTGCTTTCTAGAAATATAACAGCTTACTTTGTCACAATATTATAATTTTCCTGCCAGTGGGCATTTGCACGTCTATTACTTTATCTTGTGCTAATTACTCCTTTAATTTTACAAATTTTATCACTTTGTGCTATTAATTTGATTTGGGTAAATGGAATGACAAATGACTAGATGTGCAGGTAGTCTTAGTAAACGTAGATAGAGGAATCAATTATGGATTAAGTTAGTGGGTTATAGATAAGAAAGAGCCACCATTGTGGTATTAACGGTTTTGATTATGTAGAAAGGAGACGAGAACTGTATCATAAAATCTGGAGTAAATGGTTCTCAATAAGAATATATATAACTTGGTATGAGAGTATCTGTGGAACTTGTCCTTGATACCTTCATCTACTAAAGAACGTTAATGCTATGGGTCTAGTAAGTGAATTCTTGTTAATGCTATATATATGGGTGTGCGTGTGCTGTGGTATATTATATTGATTGAAATCGTAATATCTTTTTCATGAGAATGATATGTCGAATAGAACTGCTTGAGCTTGGTATGTGTTCATTTTGTTCTAAGCTTGGTCTCTTGCCTAAGGGAACAGAGCTTGAGTAACTCCGAATTGGCACTTTTCTGCTCAGTTAATTATGCCTTAAATCACACAAGTTTATACTGCTTTATATGAGCTTTGGATAGGAATTTGGTAAGGTTCAAATTGAGAACGTGTTGATTCTATCTTCAAAGCTTCTATGAAACAGCATACCTGAAAAATATCATTAGCTGAGCTGAATAGCCTATCGTTTAGCTGGAAAGGTGAGCTTGAGCCTAAGCTACTAAATAGTTATTGTCTTGGTCCAAACTCAAGCTAGACCCGCTTGCAAAATGCTATAGTGTCTCACCAAATCAAGCTTGGACAGCGTATTGAGATTTCTATTGCCTCATTATAGCTGTGCTTAAATCTGTTTTTGTGCTTTGCAGACGTGCTTAGTTACAAGAGTCGGGCCTGGTTGAAGATTTTGCGAGTGAGAGTATGCATTTCTGCTTTCCCTTTTTCCTTTGCGGGCGGTGTTATGCCTGCTCCTTAGCAATAGGTTTCAGCATATTGGGTTGTCTAAGAAGCTCGACACGTACATGGATGACACGCTGACACATGAATTTTCAGAAAATTAGAATGTAGAAACTCTGTGAACACGTTCATTAAATATTGGAAAAATTAAATTATTTTTTAATTACTTTTTTATATCAAAAAGTATTTCTCCCATAGTTTTAATCAAGAATTAATTAATTCAGTTAAAATAACAATTGAAGTCCGGATCCAAAAGCATCCCCCAATTAAGTGAATTTCCGTTTCATCTCCATTTGCCCAAAACAGACCGAAAGCATTCCGGTCCATTTTCTCCTTACCAAACCCAACTAACTCAATAGATGAATAATTTGAAATCCATTTGACCTTTCCCACCTCTGCATACATCCACAAAATTTCCAATTTCCCCGAGGCCACCCTCCCTCCCCGTCTTTCCATCTTCCTCGATTTCCCCTTTTCTGTCACTCTTTCTGTCACCTATTGACATAGAAAAGTATGGCTCTAGAGCTGTTTCATATTCATGCTTGTTTTAGGCTTTCGAATGGTCAACAATGGTGAATCGTTCATCTCTATCTTCTTCCTTCATTTGGGCATTTAGATTTTCTCCTTTTGGAAATTTTTGCTTCGCACACCACATGGTTTGTGTGAATATGTCGCATGTGTGCTGGTGTGTCCGATACGTGTCCAACACCGACACTCGCACATTCACAACGTGTCCGTGCTTCTTAGTTGGTTTTGCTATTTCATGAGTAAAAGGAGAGGATAATGTCAACTTGGCCAGTGAACCTCTTAAAGCAGCCACATTGAGGCTAGGATGACTTGTACATCAAAATGGTAGTCGCTTTAGGTCTGTTTGGTAATTGCTTTAGAGTTCAGTTGGCCATGTTGGTATCCAGGCTGTAATACTTTATATCTCCTCAAATAACTTCTTTTGCATTAACACTGTTGATCTGCAGCTCATGAGTAGAGGACATTGAGCTACTTCTTTGTTTCTTGGAGCCTAGCTGTATGGCCTCGTTAGGTTACATTACATAGTGTTGTTTGCAGTTGAACAGGCACTCAAACTCTCTTCTTATAGATGATCTCTAAGATGAATTTGGTAAGAGCTTTGAAGTAAATTATGTGCTCCCTTTTTTGTTTTTTGGGGTGGGGGAGGAGAAGATATTTAGATGGGCATTGAGCCTTATGCGGGTTATTATATTGAGGAGTATCATACCTTCCTTGCTAAGGGAGATGGATGCTTGACAAATTCTTGCTGGAAATTATTAGTGGGTCAATCATTCTGCAATTGGCTGTGAGTTCTGATTAACTGGTTTGGACCAAAAGATTGTAACATGAGTATATAATGTCTTTGGATATACTATAAGAATTAAAACTGTGCATTTTTTATCAACTAGGAATCTCATCTTTCTCAAAAAGATGGGCTCTTACCTCCTTGCCCATTGAAAAAAGCTATTGATCTGCTTCACAACCTCATATCTCGGAGTTTAATTGATGAAAGGATGTTAACGCAACCAATGCATTGATAAAGTGAAAAAATTGCTCATATAAAATTATTTTTCCTTAAAAGGTTACATGTGGATGCATGCCCTAATAGGAAAAATTGAGAGGATTTTTAAATAAAGATATTAAGCAAATGAAATCTAATTAATTTTTGATGTAGTTGAATTGTTTGTGCAGTCAATATTTGTATAATTGCATTGACATAGCTTTCTTTTGCATTTCATTAGCACATAGTGGATTAAGAATATCCATGGCAAGAAAACCGGTCGAAAGTAGTATTAAGCTCTTAAGAAATTACCCCATAGTCATTAGCACTCTAGAAATTTACCTCGTAATCTGTCATTAGTCGGACTCAATAGTCAGCACCTTCACATGTCTGGTACTCTTCTTAACTCTTAAAAGGGCCAACTAATATATTTATGCTTCCCAGGCATAGATCACAGAATCGAACTTGTCATTCAGTTATTCGTTTCATATGATAAAACAGTGTTTTTCTCCTCTTCTCATCAAGGTTTAAAAAGGCGAAACTAAGTACTGAGTTGGTTTTTCTTTATGAGGCGCGGCGTACGCCTCGAGGCGTTACGCCTCACAAAAAACAAAAGTCTAAGTAAAAAAATTATAAAATAATACAAAAAAAAAAAAAAAAGTTGGAGCATATAGTAAATAGGTTATATAGCCATTAGCATATTGAGATATAGTCCACCTAAAGAAAGAAAATGTTTAGCAACAAAAAAAAAGCATTACAAAAGTTAGAAATCACTCCATTTGCAATTGAAAAAAAGAAGCAGCTTAAACTAAAAAAAAAACTTAATAGTCTGCACTATCATCACTATTACTAGTATCGTTAATGGAATCATCATCATATCTAATTTTCTCATCATCTTGGCGCACGCCTCAGATTTAGAGGCGTGAACCTCATATTTTTAGCCTTAAAAATACCGTCTCGAGACATACTACATGCGCTTCACTACCGTCTTTTTAAACCTTGCTTCTTATTACAGATTTAGCCATTTCTTTCCTTCAGGTCTTATCTATTGGTAGAAAGCACATGTTTGGAAACTCTTTATAATTTGATTATAATTGGTTGAACTACTTATCCACGCGGGATCCATAAGTACTACCTACTTATCTAATCACTCATTTTAGGGGTGTGATAATGGGAGCGCCGCTTCGCACCAGCCCGTTCCGAATTTGTTTTCCTGTTATTTAACTGATTAGCATTGCCATCTCATGCTATTAGTTATCGATTTGGTTTTGCACGCTTGCTTGCTTGTTCAGAACAGTTATTTTTTCCGTCTGGGTTGGCCATCGTATTTAGGCATTTACCACACACTATTGATTGTCATGCAGTGTTATAGAAAATTTCTTGTAAGAACTTTCGTGCAAGTCGAGTTATTTACTCTTCTATCTGATTTCACACAATGCTACTGATTTCCTCCAGTACAGAGTACAGTTATGTAATGTGTTCGTACTATCATGTAGCTTTCCAAGCACAGATCCCCCCCCCACCCAAACCAAAAAAAAATGTATATATGTATATATATATATGAAACACCATGCAAAGGCCGTAAAAGTAGTAAGGTAAATTCAGTTATATTCTTGAAAATGCATTCACAAAATTTTGCAGGTCATGCAAGCTTCATATGGGGGTCCTGGCATATTGGATGGTGGACCCTCTCGGGGAGCTCAAGGCCAATTTGGTCCTAAACCAAAAGTTACGGGCCGTCCATTTCATGTTCGAGGACGAGGCAGAGGCCGTGGTAAGCATACATCAATTTCAACTCAAGTGTCCATACCTGTCGCTGGTGGTCATTCAGCACCAGTTTGGCCACCTCCACAAATCGCATGGTGTGAACTTTGTAGAGTTGACTGCAACACCCTTGAAATTCTTGAGCAGCACAGGAATGGGAAAAAGCATAAAAAGAACTTGAAAGTTTATGAAGAGTTACAAAGACTAAACAAAGACCTGACTGGAGGACAGAATGAGCAACCATTGACCTTTGAAGTGAAACCAGAAGGTTTTTCACAGCCTGTTGAAAGTGAGGGAGATGGGACTAAACAACCTCCACAAGAGAATCTACCCTCTCAACCTGTCAGAGAAGAAAACAGAGTCTTAACTGAGAATCAAAATGTTGAAGAGGTAGAACCTAGTGAAGAATTGGCACAATATCCGAGAATGAACCATTATGAAGGTCGAGGGCGTGGTTTCAAGCGTAATACGAGGGGTGGTGGTAGAGGGGGTAAATGGATGAGGTTTAATGATGGATCTAGAAGACCGATTGAGCCTCCTATGCCCAAAGGATTTGTTCCCTTGATATGTGAATTGTGTAACGTGAAGTGTGAATCTGTAATTACCTTCCAAGGTCATTTGGTGGGAAAGAAGCACCAGTCAAATGCTAAGCGATTTCAAGGCCACCAAGATGTTATTGGACAAGCAGCCCTTCAAGCACTATTCCCAGCACTTCAAGCACTTTACCCACAGCTTCAGGTTCTTTGCCAGCAGAACCCAAATGCTTCAACTTCCCTTGCACCTCAAATTCACCCGCAAGGTTTTCCGGGACCCGAGGGTAATTTTTCACAGCCAGAGCATTCCAGTTGGACTCAAGGTCAAGCATCAATGACAGAGCCATTAGCTTTAACAGCGATGCCTCCACCTTTGTCCATGGAAACTCAGGACCCACAGACCAGCAATCTTCAAGGTTTGGCAACGGAAACTGGTACTCAAAATGCTGCTGTGGAGGAAGCATCAAGTCATGTGCAGTCAGACATCAATTGTTGCAGTGATAGTTTAGGTGTGGCAGCAACAGAGAATGTGGCTGCTGGTTCAGAGCTTGTTTCATCTGGAACACACACGGATTGAGCTAGTTCGATTTCACAGTGAGCACCTGCTGTCCGATCAGGTCACTCCAGGTCAGATAGCAGAACAGGACCGGTTCACTAGAAAGGTGATTGAGGTTTTGCAGAGTGCTAAATGGTAAGATACGGTTATGCAAACTGCTGCTTTTTTCCTCCTTTTCGAATTACTTCTCCTTAAAAGAACAAAAACAAATTTACTTTGTACCTAGTTGTCTAGGGGGCCTATGCAGAACATGCCTTAACTATTGTCTCAGACTTAACTTCTTCGGATTTCAATATTTCTAGCTATTACTCCAGATTTACAAATGTTCGACAGACAATAGTTTGCATTTTGCAATGGTTGTCAATTCATTTTGTAATAACTTAGCTTTCCGATCAATGCACTATACTTGGCATGTTTGGTCAAGTTCGCCGTTCACACATTCAGTTTTTGGATGAGATACTAGAATAAAAAGGCTTCGGGTCGAGACTGTCACTTTCCATGAAGCTCTAGGATGTTGACAAATAGTTTTTGGGACGAGCAGCGGATTTTCGTGTTTAGGGGGCAAAATCTACCTGCATTATAGGTTGAATTTTGTACTTTCCAAAAAGAATTCAAAATGTTATGGGGACGACTGTCACCCTGTCCCTTTGGCTCCGCCACTAGGGATGGAGGCGAAGGCGGAGGACGAAGCTACTGATTCTGTATATATTTTTAAACGCTAACCATACAATCTGAGTGCTAGAGTCTAACATGAGGGGCCATTAGTCAGAATATTTTCACACACTAAGGGCCAAAAACTAAAGGGGACTTCATTTCACCGACAAATATTGGTCAAATATTTATTCCATTTTCAAACTACAATGATGCTAGAATCATTATTTACTTGCCTTCTTTAATATGTCATTTCACTCTTTTTACCTAAAATTGATTTCAGACACAGCATTATTCTTGTTGGATGGGAGGTCCATTTCGTCTATAATTCTAAAATAACTAAACTACCCTTTATCAGAGCAGGTTTTTTGACATTAGAGATTTTTGAAAGAAGGAAAAGAAAATGATAAATAACTTAATTTAAAAGTTTTTTTTTTTTTTTAACAAATATCGGACTTTTCCCTTAGGGTTGATAATTGATAGATACGTAAGCACATACAGTAGTGATAGTTGAGATTTTGAAAAATGTGAAGGTAAGAAATGAGTTTTTATAGTTTGTTTATGAATTTATGCGTCTGGAAAATGAAGAAAAATGACTCAGAAAAGAAGAAGAATAGAACTTGTAAATGTAAACATAGATTTTTCATCAACTAGATATCTAGATTCAATTACTGTAAGGATCGACCAGGTCAATTTGACACAGACGGACCATGTCAAGAAAAAACTATATTATGATAGGATTAGAGTGGGTCGAACGGACAATTTAATGGATTTTATAAGCAAAAAATGGCCATTTTAATTAGAGATTAGTCCCAGGTTTCTTCCCAAGGGCAAATAGGTCTTTTCATATAACGCTTTAATGAATAGGGTGGTGGCCCATGTGAGCTGGGTCAGCTTATCCAGCCGTTACACCTATCTACCATTTGAAAAAAAAAATCACAAAATCTTTTAAAAATGGAAATGACCGTTAAGCATCTAATTCCCTATTCAAAAATACCTCAATCAGCTCCAGCTACATCTGCCTCTATAATCTACATATCTTCAAAGAAGTAGCTGATACATTTCTCTGAATGGCGACTGACCTCATGTTCACGGACGAAGAAATGTCGATCGACCAAGCACTCGGGTACCCAGAAGCCTATGCCAAGCTCAGTCGAGACCGGAGTTTCAGTCCCTTTAACAATGGCCCTCCTTTTACTTTCACTCCCTATTCTCTCTCACAGCAAGAGGTAACAATCTATGAAATTTAGACTTATTTGTTGTTTTGGAGGTAACAATTCGTATTCTGATTTTAAGACATAATTTACATTAAATTCAACAAAAATAAAAAATAAAAAAATGAAGTATTCTAGGCTTTGCTTGGTTTTTAAACATTAGAATTTAAGGATACATCTGAGTGTAATCTTAAATCTCAGGTTTTAAAGAGAAGTCTCTTTTTCTTTTAGAATTGTATTGTATTAAGAAATAAGCAATTTTCTAGCTAAACAAGATTTTTAATGCTGAAAGTTTAATAAGTTACTTATTTTGATGGTAGAGTAGCATTTACTGTCAAACCAAATAACCATTTTTAATTAAAAGAAAGAACATATAATAATGAACCAAATTTAGTAATGAACAATGTTAAGTAGTGCGTATTATTAAATTTCTTAAATTCTTCTGTTACTTTTTTTTTTTTTGGTTTCAAAACTTTTATCTCCTCCCCTGTTACTGACCCTTTGTGGTGACAGGATTCAAGAGCGATGGAATTAGATGAGATGTTCCCAATCATTGATCCCAAAGCAAAACCCACAACAAAGCCCAAGATTTTTCTCAGTCTTCTGTGGAAAAAGCTGAATCATCTTGGGTAATCAGATTTCATTTTGCTACATTATTCTTTGAGATGAATAATCTGTAAGCATAGAAAAATTAAGGTTTTTTTAACAATTTCTTATGATTTGAAATTCCAGGAATGCTGGTTTTGATCCAGAAATATTTCGAGTAGATCCATATGGAAATGTTCTATTCTATCATGCAGATTCAGCGTCACCTCTTGCATGGGATATTGACCATTGGTTCCCTTGCTCAAGTAATTACTACTTAGTTGTCAATGCTTATAAATATTTTTTAGCATGCAGTATTAGAACATATAATGAATATAAGCCCCCGTTTGAGCCACATTATTTTTTTTATTCTCATTTTTCTACTCATTTTCAACCACATATTCCTCATCACATCAAACAAAAAAGTGCATTCTTGGACTCAAAATGTGCACCAAACAGGGAAGTATTTTATTTCTTGATATCATCCTGTACTATCCAATTGTGACTTGTTCGTACAAAATACTGGACACTGTAGTGGATAATTTAACTTTTTTTTTTCCCAAATATTGTCCAATCCTCATTATCGTTCATGCCAACAACGTATATGAAAGAGGTTTAACTTGTGGGCTTCAACTGAAAAACTTGCAGGAGGGGGTTTGACTGTTCCAAGCAATCTAAGAATATTGCAATGGCAAGTGTGCAAGAGAAAACATAATAAACTAGAATATCTTATTCCCTGGTGGGATTTTCAATTGGGCATTTCAATCAATCAGTTCATGTCCATCTTTGCTTCATCAAATTCAGATTTCAGGTTGGTAGTTTTCAACTTTAGATGCAAATATGAAGTACTATTGATGATGATGATGATGGTGATTCGTGTATATGTATTTTATGTATGTATAGGCACAGGGCATTTTCATGGTTATTTTCTGAAGGTGAAAGTGAAGAACTGAATGCTTCACAAACAGTTGATTCACACAGTTTCCCTCAACATTTCATGGAATCCAAAGAAAAACTAGGTTTGGCTCCTGCTGCTGTTGTACTATCTCGAAGGGGATCTTACGATGCTCCATGGAAATCAACTGATCTGACCAAAAGACCACGATCAAGTACCCCGATCATAGGTTAGTAGAGTGAACAAAAAACTCACCTAATCAGTTTGAGAATATAGCAAAATATTCCACAAGCCCTGTGCGTTTGGTACACAATATATAACTGGATTACAATTTTATCTTCTTTTGCTTTCTTTGCATAGTCTCTCGTATCCAATCTCCCTATCAAACATGCTATAATTGCTTCACATCTTCACTTGATTATGGCAGCTGCAAGGAAATTGAATCCTCTTCTGAAAGAAAATGAAGATCCGAATATGGTGAGCAACCCGTATCAGGCCATTGTTATGGCCAGAGATTCGTTGAAACAGAGAGAGGAAACAGTAAAGATGCAAGCAGAAATAAGGAAATTAGATAATGAAGTCAATGGATTGCAGCAGAAGTCTGAGGAGGAGAAAGTTACAATCCAAGACCTGGAATTAGCACTGATAAAGAGAAGAAGACGGGCTGAAAAGTGTCGAAGGCTAGCTGAGACACAATCTTCCTACAGAGCAATGTTAGAGAAGATGATTCGAGATGCCATGCACCAGTAAGCTCATTAACAACCTAAAACGCTACTTTTGAAGGTTAAATACACTACTGACCGCTAAGGCACTTTCAGCTAGATTTCTTGTTGGTCACTAATGGAGTGATCAATTCTTAACAAACAAGTTTAGTATCTTGAAATAGAATATAAATAAAATACACTACTGACCGCTAAGGCGCTACACTTTTCCTTTATAATTTAGTGACCAATAGTATTTCTAACGTCCATTATTTGAATGTTTTTCTTCTTCTAGGAGTATTGGAATGAAATTGTTATCATACTGAATTTTGAATTGTTTTTCTCTTGCAGGAGTGTTGTCTATAAAGAACAAGTGAGGCTGAATCAAGCAGCAGCTAGTGCCCTTTTAGCTAGACTTGAAGCTCAGAAAGCAATTTGCGACTCTGCTGAAAGAGAACTACAAAGGAAATATAAACAAAGAGACGAGCTAGAGAAGCAGATAAGACCCGAATGGGAACAGGCAAGGAAGAGATCAAGAATGGATGATACCCTTGAAGAAGAGAAAGACGATAGGCTTGTTTTGTATTCGCCAAATAACAAGGCAAAAAGGCAACTACAGATTGAGACGAATGATTCCTTGGCCCCTTTGCACAAGGAACTGTGGAAATTCTTGGAGGAAGAACAAAAAGCTTCGGATGCAAGTTTACTAATGATTAAAGAACGAGAAGAAGAAGAAGAAGAAGAACTTGACAAGGGATGCAGAGAAAACGGTGACAAAATTAGCAAAAAGAAGCATGAGAAAGGTAACAAAACCATGGTTGTGGAAGAAGATGGTACTCCAATTGAAGAAAGGCTTGAAAAGTTGGATAGACGGCAAGGGGGGACCGTTTGCAACATTCAATTCCCAATTCATCATGAACCGGATGAAGAGAAGGATGAAGAGAGCAGAAAACAAGAAGGGAAAGGAAATATAGAGAAGTGGCTTCAGTTGCTGTTAGAGAATACGCTAGAAGATGATGTCTCAAAGCCTAAAAATGTCAACGAGAATGAAACTGATGAATTAATTCGGAAGCTGGATCTCATGTCTGCAGAGAAGGAGACTATGGAACAGTTGGAGCAAGAAGATGATCTCTTAAATCCTAAAATTGCCGATGAGAATGAAACTGAAGAATTAATCCGGAGGCTGGATCTCTCGTCTCCGGAGAGGGAGATCATAGAATCAAGAGCCAAGGAATCACAAACTAAAGAGAGTACAGAACAGTTGGACAAGATAAGGAGGATGGAAGCTATGAAGTCGCCCTCAAGCAACGAAAAAGAGGATGGGAAAATGAATGCAATTGCTAATGTGACCAATACAAACACTCCCTTAAAGAACCCTCCTTACAGAGTCGAACCACAGAGAAGAAGCTACACGAATGAATCGGGTTCGACTGGTACAGGAGTCGGACAACCTGGTAGCTGTGAAGAGAATGCGAGAATGGGAAAAAGCCGAAAGGGAAGGGAACTTTTGAGGTCAGAGAGTGCCAGGGCATTTCGGCGAATCCCATCTTCTCCATCTCTGATATTGGGAAGCATGAAAAAGAAAGTGGATTGCATGAGAAAAAAGCCTTCGGTACTCGATGACAATGATATCGATGATGTTCGTGTAGCCCGTAACAGCTTCATTAAATCATCAATCAAGACAATAAAGAGAGCAGTGAAGATTTAGGGGTGTGTATTTCATATAGTATATGGTATTATTTGTTGAGAGTGTTGAACCCGTTCTGACTAAATATTTATGTGAATTTAGATGTGATTTTTCATATTCATGTTAATTATTGGTTGTGGGATATGTAATAACAGCTTGTTGATTATTAGTCTCATGTATGAAGCAAAGATAGCAGTGGTACATAAATACAGCAAAATGCCTCGGGCCAATGTTCGAGCACCAGGTGCTACGGCGCTGGAGCAACCACGCCATACTCATGGATACCTGGGCAAATTACATAAAACCAATTACATGAATGATGAAGGGCAATACTGCATTGAAATTTATTTAGATTTCTAGAGATATGTTGGCTAAATTAAAGATTCCAATCGCGCAGTATATACAAATAGAAAAATAAAATAAAGAGATGAAAAGTACGAGCACAGATCACTGCCACACGATCGATTTACTGTACAAAAAGGGTAATCAAACCTGCATCAAATGCCAGTCATTTTTACTCATAATCAGTTTAAAGAAACAAGAAGTTATTTTGAAACTAACAAAAGTTGATGGATTCAATCGACGACTATATAGGAAGGTCATGGATTTCATTCCAACATAAAGCAACTTGAATTATTACAGTTGGATGCAATATGACCTTGAAAAAACAATAACAGATCTTGAAAAGGAATGGATCGGGTAATTAATTAAAATAGATTAATTCAATGTTGTTATCACACCCCAGGATATTACAACAATTCTCCTAACATTTAGATGGGACAAAAATAGCATGTTATGCAAGTTGGGCAGTACGTTGGTCAATATTAAAAAAGAAAATGAAGTTAAAATTGTTCATTGTAGTGTCAAGTTGCTAGAAATATGCCATTGGTGGCTTCGAGGTTTGTTAACCTCGTCTGGCTTAACCTCTGAACTCACCACTCTATCAAATAGATCAATGACAAGTGCACCTTGCCCCCCGCTGGGAGTAGCCAGTAAGTAGAATATTCCAAGAAGCAACACACTGTTTCTGTATACCAAACTGATTCCACGCCAGCTCAATCCTCCCACACCTCACATGCATGTCTAGCAGTGCATTAGGTAGAAAACCATAGAATCCAAACCCATTCCTTAATACATGGGCATGGATCTCCTTTCCACACATCAATGTTCCCATCCTCGCACACACAGAAAGGGCAGAGACCAAGGTAACATCATTGGGATTCAAACTGAGTTTCATTTGCCTAAAATAAATCAAGGCCTCAAAGCTTCGGTTGTTGATCCGTAGCCCAAGTGTAATCGATGTCCAAAAAATCACATTTTTATCAGGAATCTGGTGGAAGACTTCCAAGGCCTTGTCAATGCATTTGCCCAAGAGTGTTTGCAACAATAACATAGGCTATTTGACCTGTCCTCCTGGCAAGCTCATGAAGCTTGAAACCCCTGTCTAGAAGACCCAAAGAAGCGTATGCAGATAAAACACTAGCGATAGTGATCTCATCTTGCATAACACCTTTACCTCCTAGTTCCATCATCTTATAAGTTTCAACAGCCTTCTGATCAGGGAACTCATTGTCCTCGTAATCTGAAATCATAGCCATCCAGGACACAACATCTTTACATTCAATCCGGCCAAAATTTTTTTATGCTTCCCCGCAACTCCCAAACCTCGTGTACATCTGAATTAGTGAGTTATCCACGGAATCATCATCCCCATACCCCATCTTCGCCACGTACCCATGAACTGCCCTTGCTAGCCTTCCATTACCAACAACCTTACATGCTGAAATCACGCTAGTCATGGTCATCAAATCCTGTTCAAAACAACACTCCCTCATTGAAAAGTGTTAAACAATCCAAAGAGAAGAAGAAGAAAAAGAGGCTAGGGTTTTATTGATTCTGCATAATGTAATTGAATGAATAAAACCTAGATACAAAGAGATTATATATATAGTCAAAAATAAAGAAAACTTAAAAGACTATTCTACCCTTAATAAATAATGTTAACAAAATAATAATATATTTCTTAACATCTCCCCTCAAACTCACGATGCAGCAGCTACAAGCATCGAGAGTTTGCCAACAAGAAAACGAAAACGAGAAATAGAATGTGCCTTGGTAAAGAAATCGTAAGTCAGAAAGAAGAAGAAACAAATGGCAAAGTAATTTGTGCCATGCTTGAGATGATGACGAGTAAGGTGACAATCGATCTCAATGTGCTTAGTTCGTTCATGAAAAACCGAGTTGTGAGCAATCCGAATGGAACTCGATTATCACAATACATAGGAGTGGGATGTGAAAGAAAAACTCCCATATCTGCAAGTAACCAACGTAACCAAACAATCTCTTTGGTAGTGGATGCCATAGCACGATATTCTGCTTCGGTTGAAGATTAAGACACAATAGATTGCTTCTTGCTCTTCCAAGAAATAAGAGAATCACCCAAAAAGATACAGAAACCAGTAACAGACTTACGATCTGTGGGATCACCGCCATGACGTGCATCGTAGTATGCACGTACCTCCAAGGAAGATGTGGATGGAAGTAAAAGACTACGAAAGACCGTACTCAAGATATCGCAAAATACGAAGAACAACCTGCCCAATGAACGTAGTAGGAGAAGCAACAACCGACTAACAACATGAACAGCATATGCAATATCTGGACGAGTAATAGTGAGATATACCAAGCTCCCAACAATAGTACGGTATAAAGTAGGATCTGATAAAGGCAAACCATCAGAAGAAGAATACTTTGCGTTAACCTCAATGGGAGTATCAACAGTCTTATTATCAGTAAGTCGAGTCGTTCAAGAATATCCGCAACATATTTCGACCGAGAAAGAAGATAACCTCTAGGTGAGCAAAGCTACCTCAATACCCAAGAAATATCGTAGAGAACCCAAATCCTTCATTTCAAACTGCTAGCCAACTCTCGTCTTCAAGACTCGAAATACCATCAATATCATCACCGTAATAATCATGTCATCAACATATAAAGATAGAATGATACGACTCGCATCAAGGCACTTAACAAAAAGAGCAGAATCATGACTACTAGAAGTAAATCCAAGAGAAGAGATCACAACGAAAATTTCTCAAACCAAGCACGAGGTGCTTGTTTGAGACCATACAACGCTTTCGAGTTTGCAAACATACCTAATCATGTGGAACACCGGAGGGGGGAGCCATATAAACTTCTTCTTAAAGATCTCCATTCAAGAAGGCATTTTTAATATCAAGTTGAGAGATATGACACTGACGAACTGAAGCTACTATAATAAGAGTACGAATAGAAGTCATTTTTGCAATAGGACAAATGTCTTCTCATAATATATACCATACCGTTGAGAGTACCCTTTTGCAACCAACCTAGATTGTATCGCTCAATTGATCCATTAAAATTAATCTTGATGTTATATATCCAACGATAACCAACAACACTCTTACCTGGAGGTAGAAGAACCAAATCCCAAGTACCAATCTAATGCAAAGCAGAAAGTTTTTCATCCATAACTTGCTACCAAAGAGGATCAAGAATTGCCTCTTTATAGGAAGAGGGCTCAGAGAGACAATGAATAGAAACTAAAAAGGAAGTAAAAGATGAAGAATAACAAGAATAAGCAAAATCTGGTAACTTTGTAGACTTATGAATGCGTATGGATTGACAGAGAGGTGGATCCATAGTCTCAGACTGAGCTTGAGGGACCATAGGAGAAGATGGAGCTTCAGGTGTGCCGGAAAGTAAAGTGTCAGTATATGCAGAATGATCAGTGTATTTGAAGTGCTAGGAACTTGAGATGACAAACTATCGTAATCGTAGAAAAAGGATCTATACGAATAAGATCAAATCTAGTCAAACTACGAGTAGTTGATGGAATAGAAAAGAAAGGTATATGCCGAGAAACACAACATGACGAGACACATAAAGTTTCGAGTTATTGGATCAAAACAACGATACCCCTTTTGACCTTCACCATAACCAAGAAAGACACAAATAGCAGATCGAGATGACAACTTGCTGCGTTCTACATGAGGACGAAGAACGAAACAAGTACAATAAAAAACTCTAAACAAAGAATAATCAGGGGCATACCCATACAACTTTTCGAAAGGAGAAAACCCGAAATATGAGAAGATGGAATTGTATTAATCAAACTTACAAAGAGTAAGAACAGCTTCACCCCAATACACACTAGGAACTGAAGTAGACAACAAGAGAGAGCGAGCAGTTTCAACAATGTGCTTATGTTTTCTTTCAGCAACACCATTTTGTTCAGGAGTATCTGTACACGAAGTTTGGTGAATAGTTCCATCTAAGGCAAGCAGTTCACAAAATTTTTTAGAAGTGTATTCCCCACCCAAATCACACCTAAAACATTTGATAACAGCAGAATGTTGAGTTTTGACAAGAGCACGAAATGTTGTGTATATGTCAAAGAATTCAGAACGATGTTTCATTAAGTAAACCCAACAATAACGAGTATGATCATCAATAAAAGAAACATAATACCGGGACCCTCCTTTTGTGGCAACAGGAGAAGGCCCCCATACATCAGAATGAATCAAATCAAATGGAGATGAAGAAATAGAAATACTTCGATTAAAAGGTAAAGCTGAAAATTTTGCAAGTTTACATCCACTACAATCTGAAATATCATAAGGTTGTAAATTTCCTAATGCCCCTGTAGAAGCCAAATATCTCAAACGAGAAGACGAAACATGACCTAAACGAGAATGCCATGAATAAAAACTAGAAGAAGAAGGACTCAAACGAAAAGAAGATAAATCAACACTAGTAGCAGCAGCAGCAACTGGTACTTTTAACTCATCCAAAACATATAGTCCCCCCTTCCTACGGCTCGTCCCAAATCGCCTTACTCGAGATCGGAGATCCTCGCACATAACAAGAAGAAGAAGAAAATGTGACTAAATTACCGAATCACATAATCGACCAATGAAGCAAGATTTAATTTGAGTTTCGGAATATGATAAACATTAGGGAGAGACAAGTGAGGTGTGACAACAGAACCAACACCTGCTAAAGGCATATGAGTGCCATCAGCAGTCATTACAGGAATACAAGACGAATGAGACACGGAAGCAAAAGATGAAGAATCTGGAGACATATGATGTGAAGCACCAGAATCCAAGACCCAAACAGAATGTGACATACCTGAAGAACTATGAGGCAACTGACCTACAGAAGCAGACATAGCTTGTGGCTTAAGGAGAGAAACTTCTGAAATTGCTCAGCCAGAGTACCAGGATCTGTGAAAGGACCCGATGAAGCTACCGCTGCAGTATTGAACTGTGGTGGTTTATAACCCTGAGGTGGTCTATGATCGTTTGATTGTGATTGATTGCCAGGCTTCCAAGCTTGGAATTGCTGCACTGTACGATTCTGCTGTCTCAACTTAGGACACTGAGCCTTCCAATGACCTTTCTCCTTACAGAAACTGCACTCATCACGGGTAGCCCTTGCGTGAAACATATTATGATTATTAGACAGTGACTTAGAAGGCATTGCTAACACAGAAGGATTAGGAGTAGAAAGAATTCCCTTTTCAGAATAAGACTTAAGACGTATTTCTTCAGCCAATAACTCACTGACAACTGAATCAATCAAGGAAGTGTGGAGAACTATGCAAATTGAACCTCTAAGTCCTTCAAAATCACCGCGAAGTGCCGTCATAGAACCGTACCAACCGTTCTGTCGCTCTCTATGAACAATAAAGGCATTGCACGCCTTTAATTCCGCCGATTCTCGTAAGAGCCAATTGATCCCAAAGATCCGTTATAGCGAGAATAAAACTCCCGAACACTCATATTTTTCTCACAAGAGCTCGTATGTCATTCTCTAATTGATCTTGTTTTTGCAAAATTTCGACCGAGTGAATAACCTTGCGATGTTCCCAAACCTCCTTTGTCGTATCATACTTTGCCAACTCTCTACCTATGGAATGCTCAACAGAATTGTTAATCCAAGTAATAATTTTTGAATTGTTTGCTTCCCAAGTATCTATTGAAGTATCATAACCCTCATCAATATCCGTAGGTTTTACAGAAGTCCCACTAATATATCCCCACATCTTTTTACCCTTAAGAAAATTTCTCATCACATAACTCCAATATGAATAATTCTTTCCATCCAACCTCACACTCACAGATTGAAGCGAATCGTCTCTTTCAGTAGCCATAATAAAAGAAAAGAAGAAGGAAACCCAAATCGCAAAAGTAAGGGAAACGAAATACCAGATTGCAAAAAACTGAATGAAAACCTTAACGAAATACCAATTGCAGAAACTGAATGAAAACCCTAACGAAATATCAATTGCAGAAACTGAATGAAAAATCCTTCCAAAATTGTCTCTTCTCAAAAAAAAATTAGCTCTGATACCATGAAAGCTGTGTTTGAGATTATGTCAAATCCCATGAAACTTAGCTCTGATACCATGTTAAACAATCCAAAGAGAAGAAGAAGAAAAAGAGGCTAGGGTTTTATTGATTCTGCATAATGTAATTGAATGAATAAAACCTAGATACAAAGAGACTATATATATAGTCAAAAATAAAGAAAACTTAAAAGACTATTCTACCCTTAATAAATAATGTTAACAAAATAATAATATATTTCTTAACAAAAAGAACAACCTCAACCTTTCTGAGCACTCCCAATTCTCAAAATAGCCCGATATCATTGCATTCCATGAAGTCCAATCCCTCCCGCAGATACCATCAAAAACTATCCTCGTACTCCCCTCATCGCCACACTTCACGTTCATAGTGATCAAACCATTTATAATGTCCATATCAGATGACCATGGATTTCTCTACCCCGTTTCCAATCCCCTAAACCGCCACAAGTCTTCAACACACACGGGAAAGTATACACATCAGTCAATTTTTCAAAACATAGCTCTAAGAATGAGTTCAAATAATAACTCTAATGTGTCCATAGACAAAACTAGTAAATCTTGATTTAAATGTGATTGTGTGTTTGAGGTTGTATACTCCATGCGTGTACTGATTTATAGAGTGCAATTCGTGTAAGATGACTTGTCGTCTTTATTCTCCTTTCAGTGTGGCACTTGAGTTCTGTTCCCTACTCCTATTTTGCAAGGTTTTACATTAAGCACTCGTTTGTCACCCATTAAATAATAATTCATTTTTTTCTCTTTTTTTATCAATCACACATTATTCAGTAAAATATTATTACACATAAATTCCAAAAAAAAAATTCTTTTTTTTTTTTTAACAATACATTCTCCAAAAAATTAATGTCGATTTCATTATAATGTGGAATAATGGGTGGCCAAACAGATGCTAAGTTGTTTTGTATGTGTGACGAAATGGAAATAGTAAACTAACCTACTCGATCTTAGTTGGAAGCATCCTTGTTAGTTGAACTAATTTATTTGATCTCACTCATTTACCAACTGGACCGTAATAAACATTTTCTTTGAGAATGGCTTCACCTAGGGTCACCTGGGCAATGACCCATTGAGTCTAACCTCGAGAGTGGTTTAGTATTTTCAAATTGTTATTCAAAATTTTCAATTAGCCTTTAAGATGGAGCTATTCTTAATGCTCTAAATCTTCGTATTCAAACTAAAAACTTCGATGTTGATGATCGTTCAAAAGCTTTTGCTTTAATATATAGAGTATATTACAAACTTTTGAACACTCAACTCAATATTCGTGCTCTTAGATCTTTTCCAAGAGATGAAAGTCTATTGGTAGAAGTCAATTCACTTCAATCAAATGTTATGATTCCTAAGAGAATTCCTTGTAATCTTCAAGAAAGAGGTCATGCTTGGGACTTCGAAAATGCTCAAAATCTTATTACTACTCCTGTTTGGAGAAATCCAGAACAGATCATTCATTTTCCTAATGGTAACATCAGAGTTATCTTTGATAAATCATCATCATCTTCAAGTACTTTTCAAATATCTAATTCATCCAGATCTGAAGACAAATCTAAAATGAATTCTTTTCAATCTGCTAGATTTTCTACATCCTCTATCAAATGTATTAATTTTAATCCAAAAATTTCAAAACCTCTATATCAAAATGACGAATCTGATAAAGACGAAGAAGAAGTAGAACCTCCTACTTCTCATAGTCTGTCAGATATGGTACCTCTTCCTCCTTCTGAGAAGCTTGGTTGGTAGTGCAACAATATTTCTTCTAAAATTGACAGAAGAAATGAATCTAAAACTGACCAAACTCCTGAAGTCAAAAAATTAGACATCTTATCAAAAAATCTTTTTCAAAAGAACAAATTGAATCTTATTAGGAAGAATTTGATAATTCTCCAGAAGATATTAGTTTTTATGAATTGACTTATTTCAAAGTTTTTAAAAATTTCCTAAAAGGGTTAAAACAAAAAGCATTCAAAATATTTTTTTCTTCCAAGAAATCCTGGAAGACCCCTTCAGGTGATACTATTCATTCTACTCATCCTCCTTTACAAGAAATTGAAATTTCTCATGGATCTATTGAAGTTATTGCCTCTCCTTTCAAGAAAAATCGAAAGAGCTGATGACTCTTTTGTTAATTCAAAAGATATCAAAAGGATCATTTCTCAAAATAATTATTCCAATATTGCTCTTCATTCTTTATGCACTCAGCTAAACAGAATTGAAAAAAATTATGAGTCCGAGTATTCTAAGTCAAATTCTGATTCTGATCCGGGTAAAAAGAAGAAGGTTGAAATTCTAGCTTCTTCATTTTGTCATTTTCATGAAGCCACTCCCAAAATATTTCATTCAAAAGAAAGCGTTCTAAAAGAACTTACTACTCAACTATCAAAATTATCAACCTCATTCTCTTCACAAAATATAAATACTATTGATGAACTCGAATCACAATTTATTGAAGAATCTGATCTTCAAATAAATAAGATTCATACGAAAAACACTCAATTTTCAAAAATACTTGCCTATTATCCCCGTCAAATACCTCCTAATTTACTTTTTAAAGAAAATGGTAGATCTCAAGAAAGATACGATGGAGATTCTATTATTGAATGGAATCTTGATGGACTTTCTGAATATCAAATTATTCAACTTCTTGAAAAAATGGGTATATGTGTTAATGCATATGTGACCAATGGAACAAGTAATCTTGAATCTACAAGTAATATTATTCTTGATTTTTCTGGTCAACTCAAAAATTGGTGGTTTAATTATCTTACTCAACAAAATCGAAATCAAGTTGCTGACTCTACAAAACCAGATGGTACAAATAATATCTTTCAAAGTTTGGTTTTTAGTATTATCAAACATTTTATCAGAATCCCACTAATATTCAAGAAAGATATTCTCAAATTCTTATGAACCTCAATTGTCCCACTTTACAAGATTTTTGATGGTATAAAAACATGTTTCTTACTCATGTCTTACTTTGAAGTGATTGTGAACAATCTTACTGGAAAGAAAGGTTTCTTTCTGGACTTTCAAAGCTTTTTGCCAAAAATGTTAGAAATGCTATCAAAAGAGAAAATGATAATTCTATTCCTTATGATAATCTTACTTATGGAGAACTAATCAGTTTCGTTAATCAAGAATGATTAGCTCTCTGTAATGATCTCAAATTCAAAGTCAAATTGAAATCAGAAAGATCTGATTATCGTAAAGAACTTGGATCATTATGTGAAAATATGAATTTGAGAAAATCATTCCTCCTTCAAGATCAAAAAAAGAGAAGTTTCTTCCCATTTCAAGAAAAGATCTTCTCGAAATTATTTTGACAAGAAAAATAATTTTCAAAATTATCCTTTTAAAAAAAATTCAAAAACAAAATTTTTAAAGATAAGGACTTCAAATGTTACATGTTGGAAATATAACAAATCTGATCATTATTCAAACAAATGTCCTCTTAAGGGAAAGATTAGTAATCTTCAATGTGATCAAGATCCTAAGCTTGAACTACTCAATCTTATCAATTTTAATTTTGATTCTTCAAATTCTGAGTTAGAACAAGTTTTTCAAAATCAAGAAGATTCTGATTTTGAAAACAATTCAAATTCATCTTCATCTTCATGTCAAAGTAAAGAAGTTGGTGGTTGTAAAACTATAAATGTTCTTACTAAAAAAGAAGAACTTATTAAAGAAATTATTGATCAAATTCCAGATCGAAAATTGAAAAATAAGTTCAAGACTCTTCATCCTTCATCTTCTATTCCTGAATCTTTTAATATTCAAGATTTCATGAAAAGATTTCAAGAAGAAAAATCTTCAAAAGTTTCTATTAATGATTTAAGATTAGAAATCAATATTATGAAATCTCAAATTTCCAATCTTGAAAAACATATGCAAGATGTTAAGATGGAAGTTGTTCATCTTAAAATCAAAGATTTTGAAAATTTATCCTCATCATCTGATGATGATAGTTCTCATGCTTTTCATCCAAATTTTGATTCAAAATCTCATCATTCTGATTCAAATTCCAATTCCAAAAGTTTTCATTCTAAAAAGTCTCATTATTTTCAAACCGAAGAAGAAGAAAAGGTCAATGTTATTAACCGAATTCAACTTCAAAAATGGTATTGCAACATGATTATTGTTGTCAATAAAGAATTTAAACTTCATACTAGAGTCTTAATTGATTCTGGTGTGATCAAAATTGTATTAGGGAAGAACTTATCCATACAAAATATTTTCAAAAGACCACTGAGCAACTCTACGGAGTCAGTGGTAAAAAAACTCAATATTCAGTATCAACTTTCAAAAGCTCATGTTTGTAATTCAAACATTTGTTTCAAAAATATTTTCTATTTAGTAAAAGATTTAGATCAAGAAGTTATTGTTGGTACTCCTTTTATTGTTCAAATTTATCCTTTCAAAGTTGATTCAAAAAGATTAACTATTTTTGGTCAAGAAATCTTCTTCAAATTTACAAATCCTCATTCTTTTAAAGATGTTAATATGTTGAAAGAAATTTCTATTTCAAAAATTGTCAATAATATTAATTTCACAAAAAATCATATTAGATTTCTCAAAAAAGAAATTAAATTTTAATTTTCATGAATTAAATATTCCTACAAATCTCGTCGTATTCAAATGAACAAAGATCTCCTTGATCATTGTACAATAGAAATTCAAGATCTTCTTGATAAAAAAACTTATAAGGCCAAACAAATCGCCTTGGAATTGTTCAGCTTTTTATGTCAATAATTCTGCAGAAATTGAACGAGGAGTTCCTCGTTTAGTCATCAATTATAAACCTCTTAATTCTGCTCTTCAATGGATTCGTTATCATCTACCTCAAAATAAAGATCTGTTAAACAGATTATTCAAAGCTGTTATCTTCTCAAAATTTGATATGAAGTCAGAATTCTGACAAATTCAAATCAAAGAAGAAGATAGATATAAAAATGCTTTTAACGTTCCTTTTGGTCAATACGAATGAAATGTTATGCCTTTTAGTCTAAAAAATGTCCTTTCTAAATTTCAAAAAAATTATGAATGATATTTTTAATCCATTTCAAAACTTCATTATTGTTTATATTGATGATATTTTAATCTTTTCAGAAAGTTTAAAACAACATTTCAAACATTTGTATACATTCATTCATGTTGTAAAACAAAATGGTTTAGTTGTTTCAGCTAAAAAAGATGTTTTATGTCAAACAAAGATAAGGTTTCTTGGTCCTGCTATTTATTTAAGAACACTTACACCAATTCAAAGAAGTTTAAATTTCACCGACAAATTTTCTGATGAAATTTTAGACAAAAATAGCCTTCAAAGATTTCTTGCTTGTGTCAATTATGTAGGAGACTTTATCAAAGAGATAAGAATCCTATGTGCCCTCTTTTCAAAAGACTGCAAAAGCAACCCAACCCTTGTAGCAGTCCAAAAAATTAAAATAGCAATCAAAAGTGTCCCATATCTTTCAATACTTGACCTTATGGCCGCTATTATTATGGAGACAGATGCGTCAGACCTTCGGTACGGTGGTGTCCTAAAACAGGTCCTTTCAAATTCAAGCCAAGAACAGCTAGTCAGATTCCACTCAGGTGTTTGGACTAATTGATATGATTCGGGATAGGCAATCACTTGGTCGAGTTTTGAAATCCAAATTGAAGAAGTTGACAAACCAATGTTCAAGTTTCTTGAAAGGCTCGGAAGCCGAAACGAGTTGGATTCAAGATTTGGAAGATATTTGGAAAGAAAATGAGTAGCGTTGATGAAAATGGGCATAACTTTCAGCTCGGTTGTCGGATTTTCGCCCATCAGTACATTTCGAAAATGGCACGAAATTTTGCATAAGGTTGCGTGGGCTTATGGTACTTTTGGGCTTGCAATCGCACATAAACATGCTGAGAACAAGTTGGCGGAATTTTCCTATTTTCACAAGATTTTCTTGTTAGATTAGAATTTTATTTTCTTTCCAATTTTACAATATTTTGTAACATAATTATGTTTTTACTAGGTTTTCTGGCCATTAGTATAAATAGGAGATTTATTTCATAGTAAAACTAAAAACCTTTTTGACATTATGAATTAAATGAGATTTCTCTCTTTTTGTTCTTGATTGAACATGTACCAAATTTATCAAATATTGTTATATTTGTGGCGTTCAACCCTTAAAACTTATCAAATGATTAGGCACCCTTTGTGGCATTTACAAATCGAAGTTCGTTGGTTTTGTAATCAAGAGGTCATTCAAACTTTGTTTTTGTTTGGTTGCTTGGTTCAATAATTTGTAGGTCGAAATTCTACCGTCTACAACCTGAATTTGGACTTTCCCGGCATTTTCAATTAATTTCGCGATTTCTACGCTGATCCCATACCAAGGTTCGCATCATTTGGTATCGGCTCCAGATTCAGGTTCTATCATTTTTGTTCTTTTGAGTCTTTTATTTTATTTCTTCGTGTCCGTCGTAAGTTTTGAGTCTTTAATCTAAAAAATTTCAAAAAAAGAGTCAAAGTTATTTTTGGAGCTAATCTAGCATCTAAATCAACTTCTGTTTGTTTTATTGATATCGTAGTCAATTTTCAATTTTACAAAAAAAATTTTTTTTACTTGATTTATTTGTGAAGTTCACACTATCATATTATCTATCTAAAATCTATTTATATCATTCCAATCCAAAAATTCAAGAACCACTTTCTTGAATTTAAATATCACTCATTCAATTGTCCAATTCTTTTCTTGAGTCTTCTTGATTACGTCTACGTAAAGGATGTATGATGATTTGAGATTTATTTTTCAAATTCGGTGTTTTGTGAGTAGTATGGTATGCAGTCTGGCTATTGATAAGGAGTACATATCAGACTTGGCTAGTATCACGATGGTGAAAAAATTGGGATTACCTTTTCAACAACACCCTAAGCCTTATAGGATGACTTGGTTGAAGGAGTGTGGGAAGGTAGATGTGACCAAGCGGGTTTTATTGAATGTCACCATTGGGAGATATAGTGATGAAGTTTGGTGTGATGTAGTTCCATTAAAATCTTTTCATATCTTGTTTGGGAGACCTTGGAGATATGAGATGAAGACTATTTATGATATGGAGAGGAACATGTATAAGTTTCTTCAGGACGGGGTAAAAATCAATATGGCTGGGTTGGCACTAGAACAATCCTTTGCAGACCGATGGAATGTGAGAGGTGAGGCAGAATGGGAAAAGCAAGAGAGGGAGATGACCACACATAAGGAGAACACCGGAGTTGAATTGCAGGAGGAGTCCAGAAATAAGGAAGTTGAGATGGAGGACGGTGAATTGAAAAATGCAGTTGATATTGGGGAGAGTGAACCAATTAATGAGTCGGAGCACGAGCAGATTGATACAAAAATTGTAGAGATGGTTCGGCAAGAGAGTGAGCAAATAATGGCAGAATGTATTGAGCAAATTGTTGAAAATGTTTTGGGGAATAAAGAGCAGAGTTCCATTGTTAAGCATGATATAGTGGATGATGCATTTTGAGTACGAGGATCCATATCTCATTGAGGGGGAAGCTAACAAATTCAATCGTGTTTTTCTTAATTCTTTCTTTCAGGTAGATCGTTGTACGTGTGAGTTCATACAACAATATCTATGGGTGATTGTGTTTGTGCTGCAATACATCCATACCTACAAAATGGATGGGTACTGTGTATTGATCCTATGCGTGGAAAGAAAAAATTTCCATTTGATCCAGGTGGTGCAGTGATGAGTGGTGTAGCAGGCTGGTTATCCCCTACGCGATCACAATGCACGGATTCGAGGAAGAATCCTTTCGAAGAGAGAGATGATGATATGATTCGGGATAGGCAATCACTTGGTCGAGTTTTAGAGTCCAAATTGAAGAAGTTGACAAGTCAATGTTCAAGTTTTGTGAAGGGTTCGGGAGCCGAAACGAGTTGGATTCAAGGTTTGGAAGATATTTGGAAAAAAAACAAGCAGCGTTGATGAAAACGGGCATAACTTTCAGCTTAATTGTCGGATTTTTGCCCATGAATACATTTCGAAAATGGCACGAAATTCTGCACAAGGTTACAAGGGCTCATGGTACTTTTGGGCTTGCGATCGCACAGAAACATACCGAGAACAAGTTGGCGGAATTTTTCTATTTTTGCGAGATTTCCTTGTTAGACTAGAATTCTATTTTCTTTCCAATTTTACAATATTTTGTAACATAATTACATTTTTATTAGGTTTTCTGGCCATTAGTATAAATATGAGATTTATTTTATTGTAAAACTAAGAACCTTTTTGACATTATGAATTAAATGAGATTTTTCTTTTTTTGGTTCTTGATTGAATATGTACCGAACCTATCAAATATTGTTATATTTGTGGCGTTCAACTCTTAAAACTTATCAAAGGATTAGACACCCTTTGTGTCGTTCGCAAATCGAGGTTCGTTGGTTTTGTAATCAAGAGGTCATTCAAACTTTGTTTTTATTTGATTGTTTGGTTCAATAATTTGCGGGTCGAAATTCTACCGTCTACAACCTGAATTTGGGCTTTCCCGACGTTTTCAACTATTTCCGCGATTTCCAAACTGATCCCGTACCCGGGTTCGCGTCATTGGTCCTCAAAAGAATTACTCCACAATGAAAAAGGAGATTCTCGCAATCGTCCTTGTGATTTCAAAATTTCAAGATGATCTCATCAATAAAAAATTTATTCTCAAAACTGACTGTAAAGTTTAAAAGATGTTTTGCAAAAAGACGTTAAAAACCTTGTTTCAAAATAGGTTTTTGCAAGATGACAAGCAATTCTATCTTGCTTTGATTTCCAAATTTTATAAATACAGGGTTCTTCAAACTTTTTTGCAGATTCCCTTACGAGAGAATTCTTACACAACAAAGCGAGTGAAAAATGAGTTCTTCAGAGAAGAAGAATAAGAAGAAGAACAAAAGGAAAGGTCAAATTCCCCTTACTCAAGTTGATGATTATATTCAAAATTCCTTTAGAGGATCAAGAGAAGCATCATCTAGTTCTCAAAATACAACACTTGTATAAAAAACATTCCAAAAATCCACTCAAACAATTCCAGAAAATAAACCCTCAAACTATCACAAAGCCCTTCAAATTGGTTCAGGAAAATTACCAATTATTAATGGGTCGTTCTCTTCGTGTTTCAGTTTTTAGTTTTGAGTTTTGAGTTTTGAATTCATTTTGAATTTTGTGTTTTAAGTGTCCATTTTGAGATTGTTGAAAACGCGTTTTTTTTTTTTGTCATTTTGAAAAAATTGTTTTTGAAAATAAAAAAAAATAAAATTTTGGCTTGATTTTAACTTAAAACAGTCAAAACGACGTTTTTAGCGTTTTCCGTTTTCTTTGTAAATTTTAAACTCATTTTTGGAAATGCATTTTTGAAAATAGGTAAGTAAACGTGTTTTCAATGTTTTCGAAAACTAAAAACTAAAAATGACCTGAAAACAACAAAGAGAACATACTTTAACCCTCCAAAATCATTTTCATACTGTTTTCGAAATGAAGACATCATGGGCTCAAAGAATCTCTTCCCTCGAAGAACGCCTTAAAGATTTTTTCCCTCTAAACTTCCATTTTCTCCCCTCAAATATCAAAAAATCTCATGAGTATTATGAAACAATCCTCATCAAAATAGGATATGCCATTATCACTCTCACCCCAAATAATAAAAATTCAAAACATATTGATTTTTTAAAATTATCTATACAAAAGGGTTTGGTCATACGAAGTCTGGGGACTGCACCCTTGGGAAGACAAACGAATGAACATTTCAAAAACATATTCATTCTAGTCAAAATTTAATTACTTGGACTATAAAGAGGTGTGGTTCAATGTTTTCTTCTTTAGACCAGTGATACATTCGTGGTTTATACTTTTTCATTAAAACTGCCCGTCAAATTTTTCAAAATGGTTTCAAAACTGGTTCAAGTTTTTTGGTCTTGATTAGATAATTTTGCCCAGTCTTACTCGTCAAGGGTTCGAACACTTCAAAATGAGGCAAAAAACTTTTTAAAACCTCAAGAAAATCTTTTATTTCAATCTGCTCATAACCTCAAGGTCTCGTGGATATTCCGTTGGGATTTCCACTTAATTTAAAGTCAAACTCCGCCAGAATACAAGATTACAACGTCAAAAAGAATTGTTAAACGTTTCAAAATTAAATGGTGATCAAAATTTCATGAAACAAATTGTTGTCCTAAAGCAGTTTATTCATGGATTCAAGAATAAAGAAATTTTGGCATGCCAAAATTTTCTCAAAAAATCAAACAAAAAGGTTAATTTTCTTGCTGAAAAATTTAGGATTTTAGCAATGTTCTACACCAGATGAACTTCAAATGGTTTCAGACAAAATTGCAGCTCTTACAGAGGCATCTTCAAAGAAATCAAGTTCAAATTCTTCTTCCTCAGACTTAGAAAATTATGAACAAAGCAATAAAGATATGTGCTTTGGTTATAATATTGATGATCTTATTGAAGAAGAAACTCAAAGAAATTCCTTATCAAAATGACTACATGGACCCAGTTTTCTCGATGATCTCAGAAATTACTTGGCTCAAAAATCAAAAGAAATGTTCTTCTATATGTGCCTGCCAGCTAACAAATTATTTTTACTAGCCTTGCCGACGTACAAAGAACATTCTACTTTATTAAAGTCACTTTAATAAAGCATCTCGCCCCCAGGGCATATCTCCCAGTGGCAAAGGGGAGGGCGGTTAGGGCTCAGCGCGGTAGTGTGCAGAGTTCGATTCCCCGCAAGGTGGAATTGACTTTGTTGCAAGCGGGAGTTACCATACGGTTAATAGCCCAGGTCTATCCATAAGCTCTCCACCCTGGCTCCTGGGAGGCACATCCTGCGATTTACCTCCTCCACAATGGTCCAGGGCAGGGTCGGTGGGGGCCCTCAAGGTTGGGGTTCAACCTTTAATAAAGCATCTTTCAAAAAAGTCAAGAAGGAAGGACAATCAAAAGATGACAAATGGGTGGCATACAACACATGGGAGACAACTTCAATCAATCAACTATTCAATATTCTTATTTTATAATTCAATGTAATTTCAAGTCCGAAACATCAGCTATTTATTGAGCTTCATTCTGAAGTTTTAGGCAGAGCAAAAATAGCTAAGAGTTATTTTTAGCATCTCAAGAAAGTTTGTAATTCTTGTAATTTTATATCTCTTTGTAATCTTCAATATTTCTCAATTAACCAATTTCTTATTTCAATATTTCTTTTGTTATCATTGATAAACTCTCATCCCTTCTTCCACACGACCCCTAACCTGGGCCCGTTCTTAAGTTTGAAATTCTTGTAATTTTATCTTTCTTTGTAATCTTCAATATGTCTCAATTAATCAATTTCTTATTTCAATATTTCTTTTGTTATCATTGACAAACTCTCATTCCTTCTTCCACACGACCCCTAACCTTGGCCCGTTATATATTTGTCCAATTTTATACATGAATCTTTATCTACATTTGCTGCTGTTAATGAAATTTGTGGGTCAAAAGAAATGCTAGAAAGATGGTATGATAGCTTAATCATAGAACGACATGTTGCAAAATATTATGGTTTGCTTTAATATAAAGATTAAAGTGCAATGGCCCTAATAACCATCAACATTTTATTACTTTTTCTAAACTTATTTTGATAATTCCTCCTATCTGGAAAACTCTAACCGGCCATCAAACCAAATAAGAAGAATGGAATTATGTATGAATTAAAATTAGAGATGGGTAGTAGGGTTGCTAGCTTCCCCCCCCCCCCCCCCCTCTCTTATTTGACTTATTCTTACTAGGAAATTAAAAATAATCAGTAGTAAAGATAGAGATGAGTAGACGTGATTCACATCAAGAAATCAAAATGTAATTAAATTGTGTTGTAGCAATTAGCCTCCACCATTTAGAACAATATTGTAAAATTGAGTTTGAGAATTGCATGCTTACCAAGATATAACGTAGTCTCATTACTCTCTATTTACTTAATTATATCTCATGATAAATTTAAACCAAGAATGTTGGTGGAGTTTTTACTTGATTTAAATCTCATGATAAATCGCATTATTAATTCTAGCCTCCAAACCGATTCTTTTGCATGTTAATGATGTAACATTACAATGCTTTTCCCTACTAACACGTGAACTGCCAAGTTAAACGAGTGGATTGCATTCGTCAATAATAGAGACCATTTAACATATTCTTCTAACTATCTATATGTAATAGTTACAAAAACGAGACGGTGACATTCCCCAAATCCATTTATTTTCAGATTTTCTCTTAAATAATTATTTGAAGAAAAAAAAACTCCTCTCTTTTACAATTTTACTTTATTTATTATCATTATTTCACTCAAGCACTACCAAATGGAGCAAATTAATAATGCGAATCCCATGCATTTTAAAGGGTAATAAAATAAACTCTAACTTTAACCATCCAAAGTTGACTAAAAATAGAAAAGAGAGTCAAGAATATACCTTTATTGCTATTGATCCATACATATTGGTAATTGTAGTCTCGTGCTCAGTGGACACGATAAAACTTACTTTCTTATCACATTAGCAATGGAAAGTTTTTATCATATTCATTGGGGGCTAGAGATCAAATTCTATACATATTAAAATGATTGAACCATTTTCTTGATAGAAAGTGTAGATAAATCAATACTCTCTCTCTCTCTCTCTCTCACGTTCCCTATGGTTTTCTCCATTTGAGCAAAAATGGCATGACGAATTAAATGTGCTTTAAATTCTTACATTTAAAAAATCTATGTTTTAATGTCACATGCAAGGTTTTAAAAGGTGTAAGACGTAACATGGTCGAACCTTAAGCCTTATAAGCCTAAGTGTAACAAGATATTTCCTTATTTTTACTATTATTGGTTATTCTAAGATAAGTAATGACAATTCCTTTCATTTAATTAGTTCATCTAACTTAAACATAAAAAAAAAAAAAAAAAAATTAAGGTCATTCGCCTTTTAATGCTTAAGCTCGTATTAATCGTGCATTTTGGTGCATATGCTCACCTTAAAGGCAATCAATATAGGATTGATCATCTTTTCGTGCATTTTGTTTGTAAAACGTTATGAAGATGGTGCAGCGATGGTCTAAAACCTTTTTCAGAAGTATTATATACAGTCCCAAATGTTTTTTATTCATTTCAGCACAAGTCCTAAACCTTTTAAAGAAGTTTCAGCACAAGTCCCAAACCTTTTTTGAAATTTTTAGACAAAGTTTGAACTAATTATGAACATTTGCACACCTTTTCACTTTGAAAACATAAAACAAAAAATCGAAAGTATAACAATGAATTAAATGATTAAAATGTTGAACATTCGTTTCATTTTCAATCGGAATATACATAATCAAAAGAGCATTTCAATACAAAATCAGTCTAACATATCAAAAGATCATCATTGTACAAGAATGTTATTAATTTGACATTGCAAAATATCATGGACATAAAATCAGTCTTACATATCAACATATTATCAATAAAGAAGCTAAGTTACTTTTTCCTTGCTTGTTTTTTTTTTTGCCAGTGTCTGTGCCTCATTGGATGTAGATACTTTAATCTTGTCTTGTGATGTCGTAGAATGTGATTGTTGTTCAGTATCTGGTTGTGAACATAGCTGGGAACTTGCATTTGTAGGCAAGGAAGCTATGCATGTTCTTTTGTAATGGTATGTTCCTCCACACCTTCTACATGTCATCTTCATACCCGTTTTTATAATTTTCGTTGCAGCACGTAGCTCAACTTGGGACCTTTTTCTCATCTTTTTTTGGCTTGCCTTCCTGTTTTCTTTCATAGATAAATCAAGAGGATGTCTACCAAGTTCTGGCCATAACTCAATACTTGATGTTGGTTGGATGATTAGGCTGTAGATCCTGAGATAAGCTTCTTTGGTGTAGCATGCATCAACGTACTTGTATATGCCAATGTTCCTACAAAGCATACCGAGATTGCATGAGCATATGAAATTCCAGTTAGTTGCCATTTTCTACATGCACATTCGTGTCTTGCCAAGTCTACACTTCATTTATTCCATCTTTATTTCTGACCTCAAACTTCTCACTACCAGCATAATCTGCTTTCAAATATCTTGCATCAGCCTTGGCTTTCTCAATTATAGTCCTAATTCTTGGATCAAAAGCATGATCTCATCTTTGTGCTGCTTCCCTTTTTGTATTCATCCTCATCATCAGTTGATATCTAATCTTTTCCAATCGTGAGATAATGGGCTTTTCTCTTGCAACAAGTATGGAAGAGTTGAATGTCTCACATAAGTTATTAAATAGGATATCACACATTGAATCCTTCTGAAAATGTGGTTTGGTCCATTATAATGCTAGTTTCTCATTGAACTACTTGAAGGCATCTTTATTCACTTCTTTTATTTCATTCATTGCACTCCTCCACTTTGGCACAGTTGTTGCCCTAGCTGAAGCCCAGAATAGACTCTTCAGAGTGAGACCTTTATGTACTAAAGTGAAGTTGCATATGTGCTCAGCACCTTCATAAAAGAGGTTAACGGAGTCTACCAAGCCCTTTTATTTATTAGATATAACGGTCTAAGCCCTGCTATTGTACATTCCAATGTCAACTGTCAAAAGTTCTATAAACCATTCTCAATTTCTTTTGTTCTCAACATACACTATAGCCGATGTAACAAGTTATGCATCTAGTTTATCAATTGCAGGTTCATCACCTGCAGGTTCATCATTTTCACTAGAAATGGGTGCATCATCCTCCTCACCAGGGGCTGTATCATGCACATTTTCAACAAGGTATGCATCTGGTTTATCCGTTGTAGGTTCATCATTTTCACCAGCAATAGGTGCATCCTCCTCCTCACCATCCTTTAAATGTTTTATCCCAACATTAGTAGGTTTATCTATTTTAGCGTCCATATGAACTTCATTTGCATATACCTTATCAATGTGGTCATCATGTACTTCACCATCCATAACTTGACCAACATGATCACCATTCACTTCACTCCCCACATGATCATCAACTCGAGTTTCACCACGGTCAACATCTATGGATGCTTCCATTTCACCGCTTTCACCTACCTTCTCAACTTCATCCACAACATACAAGTCATCACCCTCCATGTATTCATCATACGCCTCCACAGCATAACATGCTAGCTACAGAACTTATCCCTTAACAACTACTTTTTCCTTTTTCTTCCACCTCTTCCAAAACCTCACATGTGCCAACATCAACAACTGAAATACCATGCTCTAGTTTGTCATCTCATGACAATTCAAACACTTCAACCGCAGGCAAACACCACAACTCCGCAATCCTCTTCTCACCAAGCAACTTCACTACATTCATAAAGTCCGCATCCCTCACCTATTGGGAAATTATTTAATTTACTATGTGGGCCGACATATGTACTTAATTGTGAATAAAAGCTATTTTAAAGTTAAGCCCAAAATTAAAGTGATCTAATAAAGAATTAAGTAACTGAGCTTTGGACATCTAAATAAAGTGTGGGCTGGTTATATATGTAAAGACCATATTCCTTTAGAATTGTATTTCATGATGGGCAAAATACATATGGAAACTATTTATAGGGTTATGGTCCCCAATTCATATGCAGTTCTCATTTTTTGTGTTATCCCATCAATATAAGAATTTAGAGAGTGAGCATATTGAAGAGAAATATCCAAAACCTAAAATCAAAAATCAAGAAGAAGATTTGAAACAATTAAATTGAAGAACAAAGCAATCAAAATTAAAAGCAAGAAGATAAATCAAGAGAGTATTACAAGTTGATCTTCAAGTCAAAAGAGTAAAACTTCAAAATTCATTATTCAAGATACAAATCAATAGATCAAGGAATGTTCTGCGTTAATTATTTTTCTTGGTGATTTGACATGAAGATTTTGGAAACTAGGTAAAGTTTTTATAGTTTAAGTTTCATAAAAAATTCAATAAGTGGTATCAGAGCCAATCTATATTAAAACATTGAGATTAAAGGAAAAATTTTAGGGTTGAAATTCATAATTAGGTTTTCTAAAATTTTGGGATGTGAAATTCAAACCTTAGATTTCAAAAATATGGAATTCTGGAATTCTTTTCGGATATAATAGCACCCGATTTTATGTGCGCCCAAATTTTGGGAGCTACAGTGCCAATTTACTTTTTTTTTTAAAGTTATTAAAACAAATAATAATAATAATAATAAGAAATTAACAATTAAATTCAAATCTTGGTATTAAAATTTCTTTTGAATTATTAATTTTCATCAATAAATTAATCGAAACAATATGTTGCCAAAGTAACATCCCTTGTCTAGATTAACTTATTTGGAATATTAGGAATGTTGTGTATTTATAATTTATGAGGATATTCACCGATCCAAAGAAGTGTAAATATTTGGCCGAATTACATGCACACATTTGGTAATAATTATGTGACAGTTGTAAAGTTTTTTTTTATGTAAATAATAAATCGGTCCAAAAATAGGTTTATTGTTTGACATAGTTTATTGTCAATTTTTGATTATTACACCAAGAGTACCACTTACAAATTGATATTTTTGCCCAAAGACAAATATCAATGTTGTGCTCGGTCTCTTGTGATAGGGTTTACCATTATTTGAATTAATTACTTATTTTAATACAAATTCTAATGTGAAATCATATTTCTTTGGCTTTGTTCTCTATTCAGTTAACTCTTCTACTTCTACAATATCTGTAAACATCAACTCTATTTCCGTGCAAAATGGAACCAACTTTAAGGATTGGAAAGAGAACATTCAGATTGTTCTTGACTGCATTGACTTAGACCTTGTGTTAAGGATTGGACAACCCGCTGCACTTACGGATAAAAGTTGCACTGATGAAAATGAGACTTTGATAAGAGAGATTGTTCAAACTGCATGAGTCTTATGATCATGAAGCATGGTATTCCAGAATTATTCAGGGGCGATGTGTCCATAAGGTAACTACATCCAAAGAATTTCTTAATGAAATTGAAAAACAATTTACAAAAAATGATAAGGCCGAAACTAATACGCTTTTGGTGAACTTAGTTTCGCTATGGTATAAAGGTAAATGAAATATTCGAGAGTACATCATGGAAATTTCTCGTATTACTTCAAAACTAAATTAAAGCTTGAGCTTTCTGATGATTTGCTCGTGTATTTGGTTTTGATTTCTTTTCTTGCACATTACAATCAATTCAAGGTCATTTATAACTGTCAAATGGAGAAGTTGGCTCTAAATGAACTCATTTCATACTGTGTGAAAGAAGAAGAAATACTAAAACAAGAAAGAACTGAAAGTGCTCACTTGACTAGTACCTATAAGGACAAATTCAAGAAAAAAAGAATAAGAAGGCTGCACCCAATCCAGCTCAAAAGAAACAGCAAAAACCTGAAAAAGATGAATCATTTGGCTGTTACTTTTATGGAATCCTGTGACACGTGAAAAGAAATTGTACCAAATACCACGCTTGGTGTGTAAAGAAAATTACATTTCTCGTTTTGGTTTGTTCTGATGTTAATTTAGTTTCAGTACCTAAAAATACTTGGTAGATTGATTTTGGTGCCACTATTCATATAAGTGTGTCTATGCAGGGTTGCCCGAACAACAGAAAGTCAAATGATGTTGAAAGATCCATCTATGCAGGCGACAGCAAATCAATTGAAGTAGAGACTATAGAAAATTTTAAATTATTATTAAAGACTGATTTTTATTTGGATTTGAAAGGGACTTTTATAGTACCGTCTTTTAGACGGAATTTGATTTTTATTTCTGTTTTAAACAAATTTGGTTATTTTTGTTCATTTGAAAATAATAAATTTAGTCTTTTTATTGATTCAAATCTTGTGAGTACCCGTTCTTTATCTGGATATGATAATTTATACTTGCTTAATTCAGTTGTCCCTTATAATGAAATATTGCATGTGAATTTACAAGGTATTAAACGTAAATTAACTAATGAGAATTCCACTTCATTATGGCGCAAGCGTTTAGGTCACATTTCTCGAAAGAGAGTCAAAAAATTTGTGTTAGAAAGAATTCTTGATTCCCTTGATTTTTCAGATTTAAATGTTTGTGTAAATTGAATTAAGGGGAAAGAAACAAATATAAGAAGATTGAATGTCCATAGGACTTCAGACATATTGAAACTAATTCATACGAATATCTGTAGGCAATCTCTTCAACTTCTTGGAATTGTCAACAATCATTTATTACGCTCATAAATGATTATTCCCGTTATGGTTACATGTATCTCATTCATGAGAAATTTCAATCACTGAATAAGTTCAAGGCTTATAAAACTGAAGTTGAAAATCAATTCGACAAAAGAATAATTGATGGACGAGATTGTTTGGAGATACTTTAGATTATGATAGCAAAAGTGTTGAGCTCATAAGGTTATACACATTTATAAGCTAACATATGTGTGAGATTGTTGATAAATTATTTAATTTGCCATATAGGCTGACATATGTAATTAATTGTATATAAAGATCATCTTAACGTTAAGCCAAAAATTCAAGTGATCTAACACAGAATTAAGTAATTGGGTTTTGTGCATCTAAATAAAGTATGTGTCGATTTAAATGTGTAGAGACCAGATTAATTTAGAATTGTATTTCATGATGGACGAAATATATATGATAACTATTTATAGGGTTATGATCCTCAATTCATATACAATTCTCATTTTCTGTGTTGTCTCATCAACATAAGAATTTAGAAAGAACATATTGAAGATGGAGATCCAAAATCCACAATGAAGAACCAAGAAGAAGATTTGAAGCAATTAAATTGAAGAACAAGACAATCAAAATTAAGAGTAAGATGATAAATCAAGAGGGTATTGCAAATAGATCTTCAAGACAAAAGATTTAAGCTTTAAAATTTATTATTCAAGATACAAATTAATGGATCAAGGTATGTTCCGCATTAATTATTTTTCTTGGTGATTTGACAGGAAGATCTTGGTAATTACGTAAAGTTTATAAAATTTAAGTTTAATGAAAAATTCAACATCACCAAGCAAAATGATGCCTCACTCAATCTCTTATTTTCAACCTTATAGAGATACCTCATTTTTCTCAAAATATCCCAACATTTTCAAGGCATTGTTAGAAGAAATCTATTAAACCAATCAGGATTCACGTAGTTAAGATATGTTATCTTACCATGCTCGTACACAAAATTATGTATATTGGCCAATAACATATCGCCATGGTGTAGTTTTATGATGAAATAAGTAGATTTTTTCCCTGTAAAACAAGTTCAAGACAAATGATCATCAAACCCAAACCCTAGTCTCACATTACACGAATGCACAGTGTAAATCGATAGCGATTACATGATTTATGCTACACCCAACTCAATAAAATAGTAAAAAAATATGAAATACTGCACTAAATGAAATCAATTCAACGCTGCATAACAAAGAGCATCTATATTTTCAGAAATTTTAAAGCACAACAATACTCACCATACACAAATTCGAGAAGATGGCCTCGTATGTGGCAAACAATATTTTCAACTTTTTCGTCAGATTCATGGCTTCTTCTTCGGACATTGTAGAAGATAACCGTTTTTTTCATGTTCTCTCTCTTTCTCTCTCTCTCTATTACATGAAAAGGAAATTGAAAAATGTAATTTCTCCTTTTAATTTTTAAAGAAAAATAATGTATGAACAAAAATGTCCCTCCTTTAAATGATCAAAATATTTCATTTTTTTTTATTTTTTCAGGTTAATTGACGGTGTTTTGGATGCTTTCCGTCCAGATGAACCTCAAGTGCATATTTATGAAAGGTTAGAAATCTTCACTGATACAAAATAAATGTCAGGATAAAGTTTGAAAAAAAAGGGTAGAAATTGCTACTTTAATTTTCCCGAGTAAAATGTTTGAATGGTCACTAAACTTTAACATGATCACGACTTACTCACTGAACTTCAAATTGTCTCTTAATGGTCACTGAACTTTCTGTCGTTGTACTACATCCATCACTCACCAAATTTCGTTACCATTGAAATTGACGTGAAGAACGGAAAACACACGTGGCAGGTGACGGCCGTTAAAAAATGACAACTCAGCGAAAATATTGTTTCATTACTCATCCAACTTACATTTTGTCACATTTCACTCATCGAACTTCAAAATGCTTCCCAATGGTTACTCATCTTTGAAATGTTGCACTCTATTCATCATCCGCATATTTTGTCCCCTTCATTCCTAATGTTCGCACAAAAATTCCACGGGTAAGTTACAAATGTTAAAAAAATTGCAACTCAACAAAATTTAACTCACCAAAATCATCATATAAGAAACTTGACTTCCACAGCCTCATCAACTTTTAGAAATAACAACAAAATTATTTTTTCTAAAAGAATCGTTTTTTCTAAAAGAATAATTTTTTCAATAAAGCGTCCCCAATGATTTTTTTAGAAATATCAGATTGAAACCTATTTTTTTGCATAGCAAACGTTCAAATTAGAAAAATGATATTTTTAAAAGAATAATTGGGGACGCTTTATTTAGTTTTAAAGAAGTTGATGGGGCCGTGGAAGTCACGTTTCATATATGATAATTTTGGTGAGTTAAGTTTTGTTGAGTTGCAATTTTTTTTAACATTTGTAACTTATCCGTGGAATTTTTGTGCGAACATTAGGAATGAAGGGAACAAAATATGTGGATGATGAATAGAGTGCAACATTTCAAAGATGAGTGACCATTGGGAAGCATTTTGAAGTTCAATGAGTTAAATGTGACAAAATGTAAGTTGAATGAGTAATGAAACAATGTTTCCACTAAGTTGTCATTTTTTAACGACCGTCACCTGCCACGTGTATTTTCCATCCGCCACGTCAGCTTCAATGGTAACGAAATTTGGTGAGTGATGGATGTGGTGCAACGGCAAAAAGTTCAGTTACCATTAAAAGACAATTTAAAATTCAATGAATAAGTCGTGATCATATTAAAGTTTAGTGACATTCAAATATTTTACTCAATTTTCCCTTCAAATTTACCCAGCAGTGATATTCTGCACTTTACAGTTTCCACCTTATTACTAACTTCACTCTCTCTCTCTCTCTCTACAAACCAGAAATTTCAGTAAGTTCGAACCCTCAGATCTCAAAATTTCTTACTCTTTTGGCGTGAAGCCATAATTAAATCTATCTCCTCACCGGAAATCCGCTCAATTTCTGCCGGGAACATTCCTACAATCAATTTTCCGGCGAATAATTCGGCGATCCGGTAAGAAATGAGTAACGGCGAGCTTCTCCGCATCGAACCCCTAGAACTTCAATTTCCATGTAATTCTCTGTACCTCTCTCTGTGAAACAGCAGTGTATTTTTGTTAATTTTTGTTTTAGACTTTTGTTGATGCGAACTTCTAGAAGAATCCTTTTTGGGGGTTTAATTTGATTCCGTTATCCTAGATCAGCGTTTTTGTTTTCTTTCCCTGATTTTGGTTTTTTGATTAAACTTGTTTGTTCTGCGTTTTGGAAAAGTTGAATTGAAGAAGCAGATTTCATGTTCCATGCAACTAACCAACAGAACCGATAGTTCTGTCGCCTTCAAGGTATAAACTTAATTCATTTAAAATACACACACTTATATGTACTCGAACCAACACGTAGGCATTGTTTGCTTCTACCCTAGGAGAGTGGCAAAATCTGATTTTTAATATTTATGTTTTTGAATTATCAGGTGAAGACCACGAATCCGAAGAAGTATTGTGTGCGGCCGAATACTGGAGTGGTGTTGCCTCGCTCTACTTGTGATGTCATTGGTCTTTACTTCTCTCTCTCTCTCTCCCTCTCTCCCCTTCATCTCTTTGGCATACTTTTCAGTGATTATATCCTTGACTAATTTTCATTTTCGCTGAATTATAATCAGTTTGGAAAAGGAAAAAGGAATGCATGTAATTTACTGGGTGAGTGTAGGTTTGGTGTGCATAGTATTGATGGCTGATTTTTAAGTTACTATATTTGTCCAGTCACAATGCAAGCACAAAAGGAGGCTCCAGAAGACATGCAATGCAGGGATAAATTCCTCCTTCAGGCTGCAGTTGTTAGCCCAGGAAAGATAACGAAGGACATTACTCCTGCTATGGTAATTACATAGTACTATTATAGTTATATAGCATTTACATAGAATAGAATAATTGAGTCTTAAAATATCAAGTAAAAAATGGTGAGGTTTACATGTGCCATTTGGTTTTTATCAAGTAAAAGAGGTAAGGTTCACAAATGCTATTCGGATTTCAGTTCAACAAAGAATCCGGGAATCGTGTTGAAGAAAGCAAGTTGAGAGTTGCCTATGTTCCACCCCCACAGCCACCTTCACCAGTGCGAGAAGGATCAGAGGAAGGCTCGTCGCCCAGGGCTTCAGTATCGGACAACGGGACCATAAATCAAACTTCTGAACATAACACTGTAAGTTTTGGGGTGTCATGATATTCCAATGCAAAAGTTGTGTTCTTTTTGCGCTCCAATACAATTTATAAATCAGGGATAATATGAAAATACTTTTTGCTTCAATTTTTTGTTGCAGTTCTCTAGAGCATATGTTGAGCCTAAGGAGAACACAACAGAGGTTATATCCTACTCTCTTAGAACCTATGAAGTTTTTGATGGTTGATAGTATGCTTTATCTTGAACTGTTGTTTATATTCTATTATCCCGGTGTCTGATCTTGTCATTGTACTTCTGGAATGAGTTGGCTTCATCTATTGGTGACCAATTTGCAACTATTTGACTTAGATTGCTTTCTTTGTGTACGCTTTGATGGTTATATGAGCGTGTTTGGCAAAAATAAGTTGCTTCCTAATGAGCATTTGTGATCAAAATCCATAAACACGGCTTGTAAGTCAGATAAGCTTGAAATTCCCAACTTGTCTGGCTTATAAGTTGGGGTTATGGATTTTGGTCCACAATATGTGGGACCAAGCTTATAAGAAAGCAAATTGTTACTCTGGTTTTGGTCCAATTGGTTTAGATGTTCTTTCCTCTAGTACTGGACCTATTCATATGTGCTTGTTTGGTAGTGCTTATAAGCTATGATCCTATGAAGTATGTGAACAATAAGTGGGTAAATGTCGTAGGTCTTACGAAATGTGTGGATAAGAATGATGTTGACCCACTGATTATATAAGAAAAGCTTTGCCAAACAAACTTACTCCGGATGTAGTTTATCAGCACTGCTACGCATGTATTAGTATAATATCAATATGCCAAGAATTATTCTCATCAACCATCATAACATGGTTTGATGGAAGTTTCTTTTTGCATGTGCAAGGAAACGTTCCGATTGAATGAGGGGAATTTTTTTAAATTTAACAGTTGCGGAATATACACCTGAGATTTTAGTGTTTTGAAATGGGTTGACAAGGAACGGTTTAATTGTCAATGATATAGGAGGTATTTTGTGCAAGTTTACTTGGAACAGGCTTAGCTTATCATGTGTACGGTCGTTCCTCCTTTATAGTTTGCAACACTATTAGTAACTTCTCAAAATTAATAAAATGGGGTGTAGCAAATGCTTTGCACATCTAATGTTGGTGATGGTTTGATATTTCTGCTGCTGCTAGGCTTTTTTAATGTTCGCGTTGGCTTTTGTTCTATTTTTGTTTTCTGTTTTCCTGATTCCTGTTCTATTTTCGAAGGCGGTGAGTAATAGAAACTTGATGTCATGGCAGTTTTATTTTTAAACTCCTTTGACTAGCTGGTTTGGTTCTATATGATGCCTGATGTGCTAAAATTCTTATATCATTCTTTCTTTTTCTTGATGAAAATCTCAATAAAAGTGAATTAAACAGGAGAGATTTTTTCTAAATAGTTATGATATACTAAATTCAGTACAAAACATTTTCAGGTGGTCTGCATAAATTGAGATGCCTTTCAGATTGTATCTAAAACAATGTTTGTGTCGGTTAATTTGTTCGTTTCTGGGTTCGGTTAAATTTAATGGGTCTTTGCATACTGTTGAGTTTTTAACCCGGGTATAATTAGTCGTTCTACCCATACTTTTTGGTGAGTCCTGGGGCTCTTTTGTACAAAAGATTGTTTATGTAGAGGTTGCTGCCATGTGATGAGCATCGGTTTTTATTTCAAATGCAGGTTATGGCTCTCATTTCTAAGCTGACCGATGATAAAATTTCTGTTATTCAGCAAAATAACAAACTTCAACAAGAACTGGTAAGCCTATTTTGTGATTGCCTTCTATTGTCTCCACAATGATATTTAGAAAATGTAAAATTGCCTCTAGGGTCTGAAAGCTATTCGTAAATATGTATCCCTATTGTTTCTTGGCAAATGGGGCCCCAACCCTCAATTTTTGTAGCAAGTTGGTCCCTTTAGATGTTTCCGTCCAAGAGGGTTGTTAAAGCATCAGATGGCTCGCGCTCAGGGGAGGCAATGTTTCATGCCATATTAGTTTAACTTAGAAGCTGAAATTGAAAAGGCTAATTTTTTATGTAACACGGCTTCTAAATTTCTGGAAATTTAGCTTTAAGTAGAGGAGTTGGCCTACTTTGTGTTGTCATTTCAAGTATGGTAACTGTACAGATGTAATGGTTGTAAACAAAGTCTGCACTTCCAACCTCCCACATGTATTCATTCGTTATTTGATCCCACTTATTCTCCTTTGTCCTTCCTTCGTGTGGAGCAGGGTATGGTTGGTTGAGGGTTGTTCTCTCACCACCAAGCTCCATCAGTCACCCAAATACTACATTTGATGGTTGAATCCCCAACTTTCCATAATGGAAGGTTGGGTTGATGCCATCAAAGAATAACCTGTTTATATTCTTTAATGGAATCCTAGAAAATGCTGACACTATGACAGAACTTAATCATCATTCAATTATTCATGAGCTTATCTTATGCAGGAGATCTTGAGGCGGGGAAGTAGCAGAAACCGAGGTGATATCCCATTTTTGTATGTTATTATTGTTGGCTTGGTTGGCATCCTGTTGGGATATCTTTTGAAGAGAACATGATCAATGGATCTTGGTCTGCATTTCTGTTATATTTCTTGCTCCGGGTGTTAAAAAAGTGTAGGACATCGAGGACATATGTGTGACTGGTTGGGAAGAGCTGTGTGTTCTATTTTAGCTTTTTTAAAACTTTTTAAGAACTAGGTTTTTAATGGGGCTCTGTGAGGCTCCAAAAGCATTCATTTTGTGACTAATTGCTTTTAACATGCTTCTTTCTGTAACTTAAAGAAGATATATATTATTATCTCGTGGAATTTTGCTTTCTTAGCTTTTTCTGTATTTATCTGGGTGCTATATTTCCAAGTGTTTAGGATAACATCAGCTTTTTAAAGCTCTAGTTCCCCAAAATAGTGTAGATGACCACGTGAGAAGATAAATCAATTTAGCATCCGATAATTGTCGCGAAATGTATACTTTAAGACTTTATTCTTGCTGAATGCTATGTCTCAGGTTTTGTGTTTGTCTTCTCAGTTCTTGGTATTCATTCTCGTAGAGTTGAATCTGCATCGATGCAACACATCGCATTTAAGCACTAGATGGGGATATGGAAATGTTTGGTGCATGCGAGTAATGGGCAGTTCTTAATAAACATCCAGAGTTTTTCATCGTGTAAATTTATATGTTTAAAATGAAGCTAATACTTATACGGCTGTTTGACATGTCTACTATGGATCTGAATCTTATTCTGCCTCGTGCTTGTTCAATTTAACATCGTAATCACGATACTAAGTATTTCAAGTGGTCCCACAAGCATTCGGGTGACACTAGTGAAATGTCACAAGACAAAAACTATGTTAATCTAACCTGCATTGTTTCAGCAAGAAAATAGCCACAACTTATTGGAAAGCTAGCTTCATTCACCTTAATTAGGAACTTATGGAGCCCAGCAGGCACTGGACCACCCCACCCCAAAGGTGCGAGGCTAGCTCATTAGATGATCCTTGATATAAAGAATTGAAATAATGCTAACTAGCACCATTTTAGGTGGCAATAAAATCCATCTAAACTTCTCTAACAAATTAAAAGTACATTCAAGTTTACTCGACAAGCCTAGGTGGGCTCCCCTGCCACCTAGAATGGTTTCTAACCACCAATGGTACCATATGAGCATTAATTTAAAGAATTACAAGAACTAGGTTTCCATCCTAGCCTAGTTGGGTCATCAACGATATAAACTATTTGATTTGCTGCATGTTTCAAGGGAAAGACATTAACACAGGACAAATAAGCTCAAACTGACAGATTAATCCAGACCAAATGCAAAGTTATACAACAATCCAATAGTTAACGTGAATGATAGAGAGTTCTTCACGATCCTTTCCTTGGCTTCAAGATTTAAGTCACAAGGCTTGCAGCTTGATTGCTATAGAGCGCCTTGTAATGTGGCAACTGGGCGACAAGTTAGGCTGCATGAACCCAAAAATAAATAATCTGTCAACCAATGAGACAAAAGTATGAAGGCATCACTCAAAACAACAGAATAAGGACTCGTTTGGTATGACAAACTTTACAGTTACTTACAAGAAGATAAAATTGTGTTCAATGTACTATTCAGCGTACGAAGAAAACATTACCTATCTATGTTATCGAAAACAGATAAAGCATAGTTTGTATTGAATAGAAGCAGGCCAGGATCAGTGGAGATGTAAGAAAGTATTGAATGCATTTAGATTTAAAACAGTAACTATCTCAAGTGCACTTATTCAAACTAGAAGAAGTTTTATGTTTATCTAAGAATCTGGAATTTATTTAAATCGTCAATTTCCATCCCATTTTTCCATGTCTTTCTTTTATATTTCTTTTATGGGCTTAGCAATGACAATTAGAAGCTCGATACAACATATCAAAACATCAGCTGCTAGATATCATACCAGGAATGTATCACATTGTCTTGTCATGTCTTAACCCTTGCACCATTGTCCGAATCTTTTATCATGTTGCATCGACCAACAATCTTTCGAAAATCATCAAGGTTTAGCTGAAAATACATTTACACGTTAAGAACAAATTAAAGAGAGAAATAAAATGAAAAAAACATGTTAACTAGCGAATATTATGAGACATGGAAACCATCTAAATGACTTGCAATTATTGTGATTAAACATGGACAGAATCTTATACTCCAAAAAGGGAAATTCTAGCAAATGAATATAAATGATAAATGAGTCTAGAGTTTGGAGAAAGGAGAAAGGATTTTGTAATTTGTACATTCCAAGGTTGACATCATTGTTCACATTTGTCTTGTAAAAAAATGAATGGATGAAAAATTTTATTTTTTTAAACTACCAAATGACACTTTGCTATGTGGGAAAGTGTAAACCATGATGTACACTAAAGTGTACGCCAAGCATGATTGTTGGAGAAATAGATAACTCGTGTATATATAGAACTAAAATGTCGCCAGAATGCAAATTGCTCATGCTAACGCGTAATTGAGCAAAAATGTAACATTCTCATCAATTGAGAAGTAGTATTGAGATTTTGGATGGTCTGATGCAGCAAATTCATCCCATTCTTAAACCTTTGCGCATCTTATACAAAAATTCAGAGAAACTCTTTGCATTGATTTATCGACAAAATGTCATGACTTCCTATGCAAGATGTTTGAGGTCACACCATACTCCTTCAGCATATTCATACAAAAAGATAGAAGAGAACAGAAAAATGACAACAAAATTACAAAGGACAGGAATACATTTATTGTTAAACTATCAAAGTGCTCGGCTCTACAAACATTTTTTCGATCCTCAATCATTTACCAAAAATGTTTTCAGTGCTTCAATCACACATTATATTACAATCTCAAATCGTTTACTTAGGTCAATATGCGAACGAGCAGCAAAAACATTATAAGTGAATTTATTAGCTGACACAACATCATTCAGAGGTAATCTTTAGACCCTAAATTTTTACTTCATAATCCAACCATACAACGTGGCAGAAAAAGTATAAATGGGTCAGTAGTACTAACCTTCCCATCTCCATCACTATCAAAGCAGTATATCATGTCTGAAATCTCCTTCTCTGACCAAGTGAAATCATGTGCTGTAGCTACTCTCTGTATATCTCTGAGAGTTATGTTCCCTTTGCCTACTTCTGCAATGCAATATTTGAACTCATCGATGGTCAGACATCACAATATAACAAATTAAAACAACCTTGTGATCATTTATGGGTGTTTTAATAAGTCTATTATCAAATTTGCAAAACTTGGCTGTCTTCACCGAGGACCACTAACTTTTTGGAAAGGTTGTATGGAATGCCATGGTAAAATTATTTATCGTTTTTTAAGCTATTTCCTAATTGCGAAGAATAAAAATCTCTGTGTTGGATACATGGATGTAATCTTCTAACACTAATTATTCTTAGCCGAGAACTGAGAAGTAACAGAAGAGGCCTATCAAAAAAAGAAGTAACAGAAGTCACATTTCATTAAATTTTCTGTGTCAAACAATTAATATGAAATGCATGGAACAATTTGAGTCCACACCGAAAATGAGAAAAAGAATAGAAACTACAGAAATGCATAAAGCCATCTTCCTAAGTTGCATTTGACTAGCAAATTGAACTTAGGTAGGGCAATGGCAAATCAACATTGACACCACAACAGGTGATAAGCTGGTACACGTTTCCATATCATGTAATTTATATTCAGCCAATCTAGTCTTGTGCTTTATTAGAAGTACAAAGTAATCTATTTAGGAACATGCAAAAGTCACACAAGTAAACTTCTCATTAGTCATTACCATCGAAGTGAAAGAAGTGTATAACCATTTCATCTAGAGTCATTTGCACTCGGCTATTTATCTGCTTTCCCTGAGCGGATAAAAAAAATGTAAGAGTGAGGAAGAGAATGTTAAATAAAATCACAAATCCTGGGCAACACGAACCATTTTTTTCCTCTTCCTCTTTTCAACATCTTCTTGAATGTTGGGATTTCTTTCTTTTTGATTACCTATTCCATCTATTGCATGTGCTCCAGAACTTTGAGAAGGCGCACTGGTTGGCACATCCAAAAACCCTGCTGAATCTTTCAGGGATAGAGCAATTGCCTGCACAGAAATCTAATGATAAAGCATTTGATAATAAAAGCTAACATGCAAAATTTGTCTGATACTCGTGTAAATTGTAATCTACACAGCCATCAATCAAATATTATTGCTGAATAATAAACCTGCATCAGGGCATCATCATCATTCAGAATATCTGAGTTGGGTACTTGCTTCTTCGGAGTAGTGTTTTTCTTTGCCTGGAATAAGATATTCAAGTAAAATGATCAGAATCCAACACCCAGCAATCCATCCCATCCCATCGATGATGCCCACAGTGAAAATCAGACTGGTACTGGTAACGTATATAAGCCATTACTAAAAGAAGCCATGACAAACACCAAACTGGAGGCAGTAAATTCTTGAGCATTTTCAATTGTTGAGATTGCATATTGTTAACATATTCCGACTCAATATAACCACATTTTTACCCTGCGAAATGTCGTTGATATATTTGACTCAAAATAACCTTGAGATTAGGAACATTCATGTTGTCACTTGTCCCCATGTGTAACAAGCATCTAGAAATAAAGCACACAAAAGGCATTTTTTCTACAGTAGATAGCATGTTCATAAGAAGGCATGACATAATGTCTCATCTGCAGCCTTTTGATACATTATGGCCATCAAATAATGCATTTTGCAGAAGATTCTGCATTTTCTATTATCTACATTGTTAGAAACTAGCTATTTTCTATGACAGGCATATCACTTTGTAAAGTCTACACTTACATAAATAGAATTTGCAAATTCCGTTTAGTTGTTCAGGTGGCAAAAAATTCGTTTGCTAATAGTTTGACATATATTATACAGTAAATTGGGTAGTGCTGTTTCTTTCCTCCTTTTAAATGTAATACAACAGATTCATTAAATAAAATCAATTATCTTTTCATCTCCTAGTTTCTTTCCAGCTAAATGCAGCCCTAGCAACCAAATCTCTACTTAAACTTACCAATGTCACATTCATTAATGGTATGGAAACCTAATAAACCCATCCTGCAGTCTTGACTCGCCTAGTCAAGTCAAATCATCCTAACAGCAAATAAGAAAAATAAAATAAAATTAATAGTGGCAAAATGTAAGCTGCGAATGTAAACTTATTTAGGGTCATGGAAGGAGAGAGAGCCCAAAATTTCGTGAAATCCTCTTCGTAGTATCTTAGATTTTCTAAAATTTTCAGAGTTTCACAGAATGCAAAAATTTCTATAAAAAACCCCAAGGCCGAACGCTTTGCACTTCATACAGTAGATGATGTTTATAATTTATCTTCAAAAACAAGGTCATCTAACTCACATTTGCAGCAATGTAACTTCTACAGATGCAACATAATACAATTAAATAATAAGATAAAACAAGATCCACATATATACCATTAAATAATCACAGCATTATAATTTCACCAAGTTGAATTTGTGCCTCAATCTTGACATAAAAAATGCTAATAATATCTTTTTGTAAGTGTACGAGAAAAAAGACAAAAAGGAGATTACTTTTCCCTTTTGAGAGCCAGAAAACATCTCATCATCACTCCTCTCCTCTTCACTTGAAGAACACATTTCCTCTTCAATCTCGCTTGGCTTATATTCTTCATCTTCATCGACCATTTTGCGTTTGCCCTTTTTCTCACTCTTCTTTTTATGGGATTTCTGGACAGAACCCATGAATGAATTTGCAATTTTATGCAAACCCAAGGCCTCCATTCTGTTCTTGCTCTCCTCAATCCTCTTCAACCTCTGCAACTCATAATCGGATGTTTTTTCTTCGCTTCTTGGGGTTTCTTTTTCAGATTCTTCACCTGACGAGTCATTCTCTTGTGATTCTGAGTCTGAGAATTCAGATTTGAGCATTTCTCTTGACCCTGTATTTGATTTCTTTACAAAATTGTGGATTTGCTGAAGGGGTTTTTGGAGATGGTAAATACTGAAACGCGGGAATTTTGTAGGGCAACAGTGGCAATTTTGTCTTTCTATTATCTTTCATTTACGCCAAAATTTTTATTTCTTACGCAAATTTTATAATAATTTGTTCATAGCCTATCACATTTTGTATTTGATAATAATTCTATGTCCAAATATCTGTCGAAATGACGTAAAATCACTTATTTTTTATCATTTTTTAAAAATAAAGAAATAAAAAGAGCAAAAAAAAATATTTTTTTTCTCATTTTAAAGTATGAAAATAAAATATTTTGATATAAATCATCATTAATGAAGAGGCGTATTAATTATGAAAGGTTGAATAGAAGAATTTGAGGGGAAAAAAGTTAATAAAATAATTGCCACGATGAGTAGATATTAAGAAGTTTAATTGCAATTAAAATGTATTATCTTAAATAAAAATTGTAGTGACAATAAAAAAAAAAAAACCCTTGTTGAATTTGACAATTTGTTCCTATTTGGGCAATGTTTTAAACAGTGTAAAACGTAGATAGGTGTAGAGTCAATGTTCAAACTTTGTGAGCCGAGACAAAGCCTATGCGTAAAAATGTGTTTTCTTATTTTTAATCATTTCAAAAGTATTTAATAATTAAAATAATACTTATCAAATATCTAAAATTATAAAATCCCTATTTACTTATAATAAATCTTACAATTAGTCAATTATACAATTTTTGAATTTTTGAAATGCAAAAATTAAACTATTTTTCATAGTTTCAATTTTGAACTAAACAAGTCATACTTAGGGCGTGTTCGGTAGAGATTAAAATTAGATTAAAATTGAAAAATTTGCCGTTATTGTTGACTTTTATTAGATGAGTTGGACCCAATAACGGTCATATTTTCAATTTTAATTGGATTTTAAGTTGTATCGAACATGCCCTTAATAGTTTTATAGAAACTTTATATATACTTTCGAATTTTTCAACAAAATGATAAGTTTCAAAATCATAATTATATAATGTAGATAACACCGTAAATTAAATATTATTTAACTCTTTATCGAAATTCAATTCAATATCATCTTTTTCATCTAATTCGTTTTCCGTATCATTTGATACAAAATAATACTCCTCACGTGACTAGGAAAAAAATAATTTTAAAAAATGAAAAACACTCGTGCCTAGCTAGTTGCACATTAAGTGTTTAAATATCTAGCCATTGTTTGGTAGAAATTAAAATTAAAATTTTAATCTAAATCCAAGTTAACAATTAATTTTAACCACAACTTTTTAGTTACACATTTTATCAACTGTTATCAAAATATACTAAAAATTTGATTTTAATTCATATCAAACAGGGGCTTCATTAATCTCATAACAATATTTTGCCCGTCATGAGAAACAAAATGTATTAATTAATAAAACTTTGAGGATAAAAATACGATAAAAAATAACGGACATAAATGCAAAAATGAGGAACTTCACTTGCAATTAAAATACAGTATAACTAGCAATAATTGTGATGTTAATATAACTACCCAAATGTTTTACAGGTTTTGAAAATTAACACGTAGGGGTATATAGATCGAAGAAATTGGAATTAATCCAAAATCGATATTATTATAAATTAAAAACTTAATTTTAGAAGTATAATCTAGATTATACTCGGTCGAGATCAATTATAATAGAATAATAGAAGAAGAATTAAAATCTTGTCTATTCAATTATGTATTAAATCAATGTTTGGCCCCAATCTTTTTAAAACTTATTTTTCCTCAAATTTATTTTTAATCACACATTTAATGAAATTCACAAATTTTATTAATTTTTCAACTACCCATTTCATTTTATTTTCTTCTCAAAATCTACTGAAAATATGAATTTTAACCAAGCTAAAGATGGCTAAATATGATACGACCAATGTACACATATTATTTTCTTAAATTCATAAAAAATCTAAATATTAGAAGAAACAAATGAAAATAAATAAATAAATAAAAGAATTCGACAGGACAAGTTTTTGGAGGCCAGCGACCGTTATTGGTGGTTATGGCACTGTCCCTTGATGAGTTACAACGAACGTTAGGCCATGCAAACATGTGTAATGTCTTCTCTTTTCAAATATATTTATGTGTGGTGTGGTTTTATTCTACAAAACATATTAGAAAAAGAAAAACATTCAAATATTTGCTTGTTCTTTAGATTTTACAAGAGATTTGAACTACACTTACTGGTTTGAATCTTATTTTTAACATGTCCATCACGACAATTCCCAATTCATTTTCTTGATCAAAAGGCTGATATATGCATTATATATATATATATATAATTGGTGATGGCAAAACTCTAAATTGATCTTGAGTTTGAGTAAGATACCATGTTAATAATCTCATTTACAAAGAGTTGTTAGAGATATATCACACGTACTCATTTAAATCTTGTTTTCAGCATGGCTCAAAGGCGTGCACAACTTTATCGTGGATAGGTTACGGTAAGACTTGAAACTAATGAATTAGATGTCATGTTAATCATCTCATTTAGAAAAAAAATGTTGTTAAAGACGGACCACCTATCGCATAACGTGTAAACCTAATTAATTTGATCAAAAAGCTGCAAGATGCACAACTTTTTTGTAAGTACGTGACACTGAGACTTGAAAGTATTGTTAAGTTTGGGTTAAATACCGTGTTAACCTTCTCATCTACAAAAGAGAAAAGAAAAAAAAATTGTTAGAGTTGGAGCCCACGTAATTTTTAAAATATTGTTTTCGACAAGTTTCATAACGTGCAAACCTAATTCATTTCTCGATCAAAAGACTAACACTCTTTTTCATAAATAGATGATAGCTAGACTTGAAATTAATCTTAAGTTTGAATAAGATACCGTGGAAACCATCACATTTACAAAAATGAAAAGCGTTAATAGAGTTGGACCACGCACAATCTTTAAAATTTCACGTCTCATGGCCTAATTCATCTCTCAGTGAAAAGGCTAACATGTGTACAACTTTTTTACAAATAGGTGACGGTAAAATTTGAAACTTTTAAGTTTGGGTTAGATACCGTGTTAACCATCTCTTCTATAAAAAGTTGTTAGAGCTGGACCACACACTCATTTAAATCTTATTTTCAATGTCTCGTCTTGTGTAGACCAAATTTAGTTCAAAATTAAAAGGTTGATACGTCCACAACTTTTTTATTAATATGTGACAATGAAAGTTGAACTAACATTAAGTTTGAGACATATAACATGTTAATCATCCTATCTTTTGTGTCAAATATTATGTTAATCATGTTATCAGAAAGCTTGTCTTCAACAATGTAAAATTAAAAAAGATAAAAGATAAAGAGAATATCTCTATTTTGGAGAAATACTCTTTGTTATATTCATCCTACTATAAGTAAAAGAGGGTGTCGTGTGCAATTCTTTTTCCACGTTGGGGGGTTTATGTCTTGGGTCCCAATTGAAAGGGACACACAAGAGGCCATCCATATCTACATTTTGTCATTTTCCATCTTACTTCTCATCACCCCATACATTTGCATGTTCTGTAAAACATACCCTTAACCCCTACAAATTCCACATTTAATGCTCATCCCTTTGTTTTTCTGGTACAAATATATACCACACCAGCATCGAATTATCAGTATATATATATATATACCGATATCTTACACTGTGAATCAAACAAATTTCTCATCTTTGTGTTGCATTTTACTGATATTTCTTGCTTCAGATGTCGACTATACAATCTCTTATTCTTGTTCTTTCACTTTTGTTCTTTCCTTTCCATGGATGTACAGCTCGAGACTTTGGGGTGTTCAACAAGGAACCTGTTGAAGGATTTCACTTATCTAGCAAGGTTTGTAATTCAATTAACGAGCTAATCATTTAATCCACTTGAGCATACTAAACATAGAAACTCATCCTAATTCTCGTTTGTGCAGAATAATGAGGCGCAGAGTCTTGTTAGGGTTTCTATACAACCAGATAATAAAGCTTCAGAAGCTACAAAAACCGAAAGCAAGAACCATGAAGATGATAAGATGAGCCCTGCAAAGCCAGTTGAAGCTCCTAGCAGAAAGAGTCTACCGAAAGAAGAAGTATCGGGTGCTGTTCAAAGTAAGCCTGCAGTTTCTGTTTCTTGGAGGTTGCCTCACAAGAAACAGGGAGAGGAAGAACCAGTGAATAACTTGGATTATTTACCACCCCAAACACACCCTTCTCATAACAATTGAGCTTTTTTTTTCCCACTTCTTCAGGTTTTCTTTCTGAATATTTGATGATTTTGCATCCTAATATTTAGAAATGATCACCTGAGGACAGATTAACAATAAGGAAGTGTTTGGAACCCTAGAATCTTAATAAAGGATCATGTCTTGATTTGGTTTCTCTAAGAATTTTACCTGGTATATTATAGAACAGTATATATACTACATATAGAATAAGCATCTCACACATGATGCCCTTTTCATGCCTTAATTAATATACATGGGATTATATTTTGAAGAAAATGATTAGAATTCCTACAAAATATTCTTCTATTTGAGCTTTCCTATTATATTAAGAATTTTGCTACTTGTACATACAAATTGTATATGAACGGTTATTGAAAATGATATGGAGGGAAAATATTGAATTAAAAAATTGATTATATTTTAAATTGACAAATGATTGACTGTCATGTAATATTATGTAATCCCTTACGTAAAAATTGATATACATATAGCATGATCCTTATATTAATGTCAAAGAATCAAGAAGCTGTCGGAGGAGCTAACCCTCAAATCTTATTTAGGGTTTTGTCATGTTCGTCATGGCCCCTAGTGCCCTCTTTGTGGCCTAAATTTTTTAAACGAGGTGTTCAACGCCACGTCTATCCATATATAACTTACTCGCAATCTTTCTCTCTTTGCATGTGCACACGTGCTCAACAATCTCTTATCTAAAAGTTTAAGTTGTGTATTCTACAATCTTATCCACCCATGCTCAACATCTTTATCTAAGTTAAAGTTGTTATTTAGTGTGAGACCCATTTATTTAAATTTTGTGTTCGATACATTCATTCCCTTTGTACACCATAGCCACATGTAAGTTCTTTGCAGAGTTCATGATGCAACTAAATTTTATATTGATATTGTCTAACTAGGCTTGAATCAATATATGTATTAAAGTATACATACACCACATATATTTGATGTTGGATTTCCAAGTATGGCAGTTGATTCTTCTTAAATGAGTTGTGCACTTTTCAGTTGATGGAAGTTGAGCTTTGAAAGTTGATACCATATTGTCACATGGCATTTGATATTTTTGTTGCTTGCAGCAGTAATTTCTTAGTCTTATCTTTATATTCACATTTATTGTAAGATGGTGATTGATTTAAAAAATATATATTAAAATTTAATTACTCTGAGCTCTAGAGAGATTGAGAAATTGCTATTGAGTTCTAGAATTTCATTTCAATAGGCTAACATTGATAAAAGAAGCAACTCAAATCTTCATGTGATTGTTATTATTTCGAATTTGAGCAAAGTTAAATTATACTTTTCATGGCTCGCCATCGAGGCTCCTTGTGGAAGCCACATCGCAGTCCACGTGGAGACATTGAGTCGGATTTGATAAAGTCAACAAAGATCCAATTGATCAAAATGAAGAATTCAAAGAAGAAGTTGATCTCATTGTTCCGAAACATTATCTCTACCCGAAGCTTTCTCTAGCCAAAGCACCATCTCCGTTCGAAGCTCTCTTTTAGGTTGAAACACTTGCTATCTTTTAAGGAATCTGCATACTATTTCTAAGAATGATTCATATAACGTTTATATTAATGAATGTCAAGATTGTCAGCCTAGGATGTAGGGTGGTTGACTTATTGTCAATTAATTAAATGCATAGCAGACAGTAATGTGAAACTTCGGCCTGGGAGATGAGGCCACATGATTCTAATCTAATGGTTACCACGTCGGACAGAACTCTATAAATAAGCAACTCTTATAACATTTGTTGCTAAGGCAACTCTTTGTACTTGAGACCATACTCAATCTTCTCTTGCTCATTCCATATTTACTCGCTCAAGTTTAAATTACTTCTACTTTGGTTGAATTGTTTATGATTGTTTATATGTGTTGTCGGTGTTTTAACATTTTTTTTCTTGCGTTGTAGAGTATCTCCCACGTCCGTACATGCCATCTTTTTCGCCTGAATATCTGGTTAAAACGTGTTGAAATTTGTTTGTATGGATGCGAGTGAGCCGACATTTGTGGTCCATGTAACCATTGCAAAAAAGAGGGTCAACAATACCCTTTGAGACTTTATTCAACAAGGCAAAAGTTTTACACCGAGGAAGGGTTCATTAGTTCTAACATTTTTCATTATTAACTTCATTGTCCTCCAAAATGTGCTAGCGAATTTTCTTACGTAGACATTACGAATGTTATTGGCAATAATTAGTTCTCAAATAATGTACTTGTGTGTTTCAACTTGCGAAAGTCGTGTTTACATAACACTTTATCATGTTAAAAATTGCATTTAAATAACACGGTTTTTTTTTTTTTAATTTATACGGATACTGCCAGGAGATAGAATCAAAATAGCTCATGTTCACATTGTTGTCAGCCAATGCTGCAAATTAATATAGCCTCTGTTTGACAACCATTAAAACAAAACTCTATTTTTTTCTAAACTCATTTTCAACTACATATTCTCACAGTAAAATATTTTACACATAAACGCAAAAAAATTTCCTACTTTTAACCACACATCTTTCAAAAAATCCCCATTCCAAAACTCATTTTTTTTCAAAAAAAAAAGAAACTCATTTTAATGATTGTCAAACACGAAATGTATAAAAAGTTCACAATAAAATCTATTTATATGTAGGAAATATTGCGACGGAATTACTATCATTCATAAGCATCTATTTGGCAAATTTATACATGATTTATAAAAATAAAGCATAAGATGAATAATAGTAAATTCCACAAAATGTGTGAAAAATAACGTGAAGACACTTTGATAAAGAGGGTCTGCTTGAGCTTAGCTCGTCACACAAGCGAGCCCGAATCGACTCACGTTATGGATTCGGACGAACTCGATGGTGAGCAAGCTAAACAGCTCGTCTCAGCCATGTAGTCCATGTTTGACAATCATTATTTAAAAACTCTTTTTTTTACGTACTACTTTTCAATCACACTCAAACAATAAAATTCTTATTTGATGGCCATTATTTGTTCAAAACAATGTTTTGAATAGTGAAATTTTGGAGAATGTATGATTAAGAAGTAGGAAAAAATTTGGGTTTACTTGTAGAATATTTTATTGTGTAAATATATGGTTGAAAATAAGTATGTAGAATAAAGAGTTTTAAAATAATAATATTCTACACATAAATCCAAAATTGTTTCAAAATTTGTAACAACATGTTCTTCTAAGAATTACTGTTCAAAATATTGTTTTTGAGAAAAAACGGTTATCAACCACAGCTTAATACCTCTCCAAATACCCGAGCTCTCTGCTCTCACCATGGTCCAAGGGCACGTAGCCCGTGCCAAACTTGGTTTGACCCACATTTACGGCTCTCTAGATGGCCAACGCACCTTGACCTCAATTATGCTACTTGTACAAAGGGGATTTACAAAAGTGTGTTGACAAAATGACGTGGTAAGATCTATATAATTGATTTCAAAAAGTGTTTTTTAAATCATTGATGGCATTAAGAGACCCTCCCGGTCCAACCCTACACACTCTAAGATCATTTTTCAAACTTGCTCCCATTTCGAGTGTTCGGAAATGAAATCAATGAAAGTTGCTCAGTTCGATTAGCCCAACCCTTAGTAAGTCAGCATTCGCCTTTACTCGTCCTGTTCGAACCGGGGTTTGAAACCAAACCTCTCCTCGGGAAGGATAGATGGGGCGGTCCGCATCCGTTCCCAATAATCTCCATGTAAAGACTACCATGATTTCCGAACAAATCGAGGTAGAGTCGAGGCATGAAAAAACTTTTGGCCAAGGAAGGATGCTCAGAAAGCACTTCGCGAAAAAGAAAATAAGCCTGATGTTTCAGGAGGTTGCCAACGCGTATCTAATTACTCTAGATTCAAATAGATTTTGTCCTCTTCCCCGCCAAAATGCCTAGATTTTTTATTTCTATCGCATTCTCCGAGAAGAAATCGCGAGCGGAGCAGACTGTATTTGATGCAGGGGAAGCTTATAGGAAAAAACAAAAATCTCACAAAAAAGAATTTCAATCAAGAAAAATTCAAGAAAAACTTTATTTCATTCAAAATTGAGCTGCCTCAAAATGTTTACAACGTTTAAATAGCGAAATCCTAATAAAATTCGGAAAGAAATTATATAATAATAAAAAATATTATTTTTTCCAAAAATGGAAAAAATTGGGATAATCACGGATCTTGATTCTCCTAATCATCAGTATCGTCCCCCAACAAATGGAAATCAAATCCGAATTTATTTGACTAAGATATTGCCAAAATAAAAATTACCATAAACGGTAAAAACGCATAATTGAGGGCCTAAACGATGGAATTTGCCCAAAATTTGACGTGCTTCAAGGCCAAAGGACCTGAGTTGTGATCATTGGCCCGTTTTCACTCAAATTAGACTAGCAATTCGTCAAAAACGAACAAACCCGAAATTGAATTGAGTTATTATTTTGCCTTCATCATTCTCCACGGGTTGAGAAAAATTCGCCCTCGAATTTTATGGGGTAGAAACCTCATCATCATCAGAATTATCACCTCGAAATGACGGCTCTAGAGGTAATCCATCTGGGAACTCTTCCGGGAAGTCCTCATGAAATTCCTGTAGCAATGACTGAATCCTGCGAGTGACCTCCTGCTCACTGTCAACTGACTTTTCCACCAGCACATACACTATCCCATATCCTTCCATATTTGTCTCAAACTTCACTCTGGTCAGTAAATTGGCGTCATACCCAACTGCTTTTACTGAGCCCTTATCTGGAAGCAACACACTTTTCTTTTCCCCAATAGTACACGTCGACTGGAAGAGATTAGTACGCAACCAGTCGGTGTTATTTTTCAAGGAAGTCAGAAAACTCCGCCTCCCCACCAATGACTGACCCACATCACCAATCACAAATTCCTCCTTCTTTGCTGCTTCTTCTACACCTTCACTGTCAAATATAGGCGGACCGTAATAATCAAACTCTCCCTTCTCTGTTGCTTCTTCAATGTCTTCATTGTCAAATACAGGCGGACATTCATAATCAAATTCTTCCTCTTCTATTGATTCTTCAGTGTCTTCATTGTCAAATACAGGCGGACATTCATAATCAAACTCTTCATCCTCTATTGCTTCTTCAATGTCTTCATTGTCAAATACAGGCGGACCTTCATAATTAAACTCTTCCTCCTCTGTTGGTCTTCAATCGTGACATTCTGAATATTATGATCACGGTGTTGGACTTCCTCAATCGGAACCTGCCCACGACGACCACGACCCCTAGGTGCATGTTGCTGCGGCATAAGTGCAGCAACTTGTTGTGTCAGCAACTCCACTTGTTGAAGCAGCTGTGCGATTTTATCACGTCTATATATTTCTTCTATTAGGGCTTCACGGGCTTCTTGACGTCTCCTTGAAGGCATGATGAAGGAACGACTTCGACTCTGATACCAACTGATGTAGGGGAAACTTATAGAAAAGACAAAAATCTCACAAAAAATAATTTCAATCAAGAGAAATTGAAAAAAAACTTTATTTCATTCAAAACTGAGCTGCCTCAAAAGGCCTACAACGTTTAAATAGCGAAATTCTAATAAAATTCGGAAAGAAATTACATAATAATAAAAAATATTATTTTTTCCAAAAAATGGAAAAAAAATTGAGATAATCACGGATCTTGATTATCCTAATCATCAGTATCGTCCTCCAACAAACGGAAATCAAATCCGAGTTTATTTGACTAAAATATTGTCAAAATAAAAATTACCATAAACGATAAAAACGCATAATTGAAGGTCTAAACGATGGAATTTGCCCAAAATTTGACGTGCTTCAAGGCCAAAGGCTCTGAGTTGTGATCATTGACCCGTTTTCACTCAAATTAGACTAACAATTCGTTAAAAACGAACAAACCCTAAATTGAATTGAAAATTAAATTGAGTTATTATTTTGGCCGTCAGTATTCTTTGAAGAGAGACAGAAATGGACATGAAACAGGCAGGCTCGTCTCTGGACTCTCTGATTTCCACATTCAACACTGGAATAGCGGAGCTCCAGCAATTTGTAATTGCCCGCAACAGTAAGAAGTTAATTTTTTTATTTCATTTTAAACGGTTTCTCAATTATTTAGATTATATGTCGAAGTTCATTTATCATTCTTAAGTTAACAGTGTACCCAGCAAGCAGCATCAGTGATTTATCAGAAATCGATTCCGCCGTGAAGGGAATGAAGCTCCAGGTCCAAAAATCAAAGATAGATTGCGAGAAGAAACACAAGCCATTCCCAAAGCCAAAGTATTTCAATTATGTTCTTTTATTAATTTTTGCGTCAATTTATTTATTAGATGCGGGTGGTATTTGATTTGAATTTTGTAGCAGTATTCGTTTTATTAGTGAAGGGCGATTACTTTCGTTATTGAAATTGAAATGGGCGAAACGTTTGGAATGGCTCAATTTATAGTTTTGCTGAAGTGATTTCTCTCTTTATAGTAGTTATTATGCTACATTTAGTCTTTGATAATTAGAACTTGTAGTAGTATAACTTTTAGGGGTGAAGGTAATTGGTCCATACTGAAATTGGAAGCGTGGGCGGAATGTTTGAAATATCATGAATGGTTTATAGTTTTACAGAAGTAATTTTTCTCTTTATAGTACCTATTATATTATGTTGAGTCTTAGAATTCTATTTTAAAATGTGTCCCTTAAGAAAATTGAGATTTTACTGTTCACATGTGTTGAAATTAAAATGAATGAAACGAAACCAGCAGCAAAGTAGCAGAAATTGATAGCAGCAGAAGAAGAATAAAATGCAGACGAAAACAGCAGGACCTAATAACCAGAAATCAGAACCAGCGGCAACAAAACAGAAGAAGAACAAAACTGAAATTAAAAGATAGAATTCAATATGAAATTCACATTGAAGGAACTTGATGATAGAACCATATGAAGGATATTTATTAATCATCAAAGCTCAAATACAAAGGTGAATATATTGCTCTATTTATAGAGTAAATCTAACAATCTAACAACTAGAAGAAGGATCTGGAATAAGCTAGAATCAGGAAGGTGCATGCTGTGAACGTGAACTTGCTGAGGTGAGCTGAACGTAAGTTGGAGAAGAGTCCGGAAGAAGGTGAGCTGAACGTGCAACTTGCTGGGGCTGGAACGTGTGCTGCTGTTGGCATGCTTGCACGAGCTGGAACGTGTGGAATATTTTAACAACATGCTCCACAAAATGGTAGCTTTGAGAGTACCAATCTTGTTCACTTCAGCTTTTCTGAATTTCGTATATAGTATATATTTGGTTTTGGGTTCCATCTTAAAAGGCCATTCTTGTTAAAAGAAGTAGACAAAATCGTGTATGTTGTTTTCATATTCAAGCAATGCAGAACTTTACGCTCTATATGCTTAAGGTTACTATAAGAAAGTTGCAGTTAGGCAACATTTCTAATTGAATTAATTGGGGAAAGGGATAGGATTATTTATACTTTACTGGTTAGAAATGGTTACATTATGATTCTATATATTCTTTAAATGTTGCTTAAATATTGGATAATGGTCAGGACTGATTGCGATGTATTTGTTCGAACAGAAGTTAATACAGGCCTCATTGAGGCAGCAAACGAAGTTGAAAAGTATGTCAGCCTCTGTCCCATCCTATTTGCCTGAAATAGCAACCAGCATTATTCACGATACAAGTAGAAGGTAATGTGCAGTTTTTCATTATTTGTAAGGTCATAAATTGGAGTGCGGATTTTTAATGTGTTGTTCATACTCATTTTGTTATGCTAGAATTTGTAAGGAATTTTTTTCATTTTTTCCTTTCTGTTGTACTTTCCTTCAGTGTACAAGCAGAAATTCCTAAACGAGATCTTGGCACCGAGTCTCTGAACTTTGAGGAGCCTGCACCAAGGGTAAGCAACTCTCCCTACTTATCTGTCTTTCCCTTGAGCAGTTTTGAACGTGTGTGGTTTTTTCTTACTTCAAGATGCTCAGCTAGCTAGTTAGCATCCTATGGTCATATGGAGTGCCAATTACAATTGTAAGTTGTGAAGTCACCGTCCAGAATGAGCAGATTAATGACTGGACTCCACTGTGTGAAACCTTCAAACTTTCTTCAAGTTGGGAAGAAGGAGAAGAAAAGGATGAATGTGAACTAAGTTAGTTAAAAACAGTTTTTTTCTGTAAAAGAGTTTTCTTTTAGGATCTTTCATGACCTTTATCTTCTTCTTAAAACTTGAAGATGATAATAAATCAACGATAAAGGGATTTCTGCTGTTTATCTATGCATATATATTCATACTAAATTCTTTGGCTATGATTGAAATTTATTGATCAGTTCTGACGAAAGCATAACAGATGCACTTCTGCTGAGTTGCACCCCTTCTTAGTCAATGAAAGGCATCAGATAATTTCCTGTTGACGGCAATATTAAAATAATATACATGTGGCCCTTCCTAATAACTTAAGCTTTTAGTCAAGTGGTTTGATCAAAGGTCCTAGGTTCATGTCTCGTCACTGCCGGCTATTTAATGAAATTGGCATATGTTTAAGCTTTGATGAGAAAAAATGAATCCTGCTTATACATGAGTGGCGTGTTGAAGGCGAGATTTGAATGTTGTACACATGGCACTCTCTAATAGCCTAAGCTTTTGGATCAAGTGGTTCACTTATCTAGAAGTAGCACATTTGACCTTGACCTCATGGATGATTGAAAATGAACTGAACCGACAAATGGGGATTGTAACATAGTACAGTGGTTCAGAATTCTCTTCTTGTATTTTTTTTTTTCTTCAAACTGTAAGTGGTTCATTATTGATATTTGCAAGAATTTACTACTGCATAATCCCCTTATAAAGAACATAGAGAGGCATTTCCAAATTCAAAGTCAAACTCCAAATGCTTACACCAGAATGATGATCCAATTGTCTCAAACCAATGACCTGACCAAGTTATTGGCTAAGCTGTGACCCTTGTATCCCTTCAATACGAAGCTTTTTCCTGCTTCCATATAATCTCTTCTAAGATAGTTTGATCAGGCATGCATTTGCTTGAGAACCCTCTACTGCACCTTTCCAAAGACAATACACAGTAGCGGAACTATATAATTCAAGCACCAAAATATCGACGTCCTCATCATGTTAATGAGCCAATTCAATTTTTGCCTCCATGCTCAGTTCCTCCAAGATTCATGTTAGTATATTAACAAATATTTGCAGAGTACGAAGTACGAACCTTTGGAGGAAAGATGGTCCATGGACTTTTCAGCAACAGAGTACAAAACAAAACCGGTTTCAGTTGCCAATTTCCACTTCTTCAAACTATCCTTTGTTGCCATTTGCTTATGACAAAGGATCCAAGTTTCAAAGAAAACCTAGGAATGCTATGTTTAAATCATATAAGATTTTGGGAAGGACTAGTGCGACTGAAGATCTTATAAATTTCAAAGCACTTTTAGGGCTTTATTGATGTAGATTTTAGAAAATGTGGTTGATAAAAGTTGGTGGGACCCATGAAATGTGTGGATGCATCATTCCCAAAAATCAGGCTCCATGCTGGATCCCTGATCGCTATAACAATTAGAGGATACTTGTGAAGCCTCTCATCATCTTCCCTTAGAAAAGCACTTGTTCATTTATTCCAAAGTTTGTTTTTAATATGAAGTGGAGATCTGTATTGTGTTTTGTGACATGAGAGACTGCTCTACTATCATATTGAAAGTCCACTTTGATTCCAGGAAAAGAAGGGTCGTGCTTCCCCTCCAATGTGGTACATTAATAGCGACGAACTGGATGCTTTGTCATCGTAAGTGGATTGCATTTCGTATGTACAAAATTAATGTCATTTTACAAACAAATCAACAAACTGTTGGTGGGTGATTTCCAACAGCCATAATGTATCTTGTAAGTAACTTTTAGCAAACTGTAGGTACATGAAACAAAGGCTCACTCTGGATAAGGTAAACTCAGCAATTAATGACATGGCAATGTATGCTGAAGCAAATGCCCATATTATCATGGCCTCAAGAAAGAAGGTTCCTCACTCTGACAGTTTCTTTTCACCTGAAAACTGCTAGAATCCATTCATCCTGATTCCTTCTTCTCTCTGTCTTTCTTTTTTTCGTTTTTCGTGAAGCTGTCCGAGAATATGTTGGACAGAGCTATGGTAAGTTAATCTAGCTTAGAGAAGTTGAGTAATATTTTTTTTCTTCTCTTTTGAAGTGTTCAATGATTAAGAATTCGTGATTGTCTGAGGTATCTGCACTGTTGTTCATCCCAACTCATTCACAGACCATTGTTCAAGGATATGCTCTGTTTAAAAATTTAAATGCATTATTGCAAATAGAGCTATGACTAGTTGTCCCATTTAAGGATGTCCCCCATAATTAGTTTGTTCCTTGTGTTGCTTCATTTTTCAGTACGCAAGAATCTGAATATGCCATAACACATGCAGGAATTACGGGAGATCTCGAGGATGTAGTGAAAGGAAAATATTTCTTTCTGGAAACTGATATTAAATGACCTTCATTGAAACTTGACAATACAGGGAAAGCAACACTGACAGTAAGTGGATTTTATTTCTTTGATCATAAAAATATTTTGTGGAATCGAGAAAGATATAGAAACATATATTTCTATTCGTAGTATTACTTCTAACTTGAATATGTCTTCTAAAATCTGCTAATATATCTTTCACTAAGCATCAGTTAAACACATGACCTTTCAATAGTGGGGCTTGGGTTGCATGCCTTTCATGTGTTGTTTTCTAATATTCTCGAAGGTTGAAAATATTTCATTGTCAAAAAGAATTAGGCTTAGATAATTCACCACAAAGTGTCAAATAACTTTTCACAACAATGGAGAAATAAATTATAAGCTGAGAAATTGTATGCAAAGTATGCGTTCTAGTGATTATGATCTCAATTTGGATTTTAAAAAAAAACCAACATGCTTGGGATTTGGGAATCAGCAAAACTGTCTCTCCTCAATTCTTTCCTTTTCTGGACTCGAGTGTCAGGCCTCAAAATTGGGTGTTGTGCAGGCCTTGATAGTGGGGGTTTTAGGACATTAATGGCATGATTGATAGCAAGGATTGGCTATCAGTATTCGTAAAGAAAAAAAAGAGAAGCTAAAATTTTATTTATTATAGTTTTACTCTAACCAACCTGCACATAGTGCTCACCCCAAAGGACACATCATCTTTGGACATGTAAGCTTCTGCAGACAAACACCTTATCCCGATTGCCTTGATGCCGTATCACACTTCTTTGCTCGAGGTTAATTCATGTAGCTATCAATACTTCCCCTTATCAGGCATTTCTTACATCAATGGCTTGGTCATAAATTAACAATTGGCTCGTGGCAGGGGACTGGGGGGAAACAAATCCAGAAGGTATTTGGACAAAGTACAAATCACAGCAAGTCAGAGCATACACTAGGTCCCACCTTGCTAGATGGCTAATATTTAAGGCAAATTGGAATGCATATAATATACTTGTTATGTCACTATATGGTTCCAGGCTTTAATCTGTGATATTATTTGATTTGCAAGGTACTTCGGCACCTTGGTCGAATAAGTGAAACTCGGATTGGGCATCACCGTGTCATCGTTCTTATGAAGCCTCATTAATTAATCATTACCTTTTCAGTCAACTGAAAGACATTGCAGTGTATGGTTTAGAGTTTTATACTTATCTTCAACAGTAAAAAAAATGCTATTTGAAAGATTACTGCTTTTGAACATGTTGATTTTAGGGCAAATGGTGTCTTATATATGGCATCTGGTGAAGGAATAGAAATCGTTTGACATTCTTGACCCTGTTGAATTAACTCAACCAGGTGGAGACGCTTGTAGTTAGTCTCCAGCCACTAAAGGATTATGAATTAATCTACTCTACAGGGAGTGAGTTTAGACAGGGATTGGTGACAATGATGACGTGGCGCGTTTTGATTTGCTAGTTTTTTTTTTTTCACCTTCCAATGAATGAATGACAAGTGTGTATTTTCACCAATCCCTGTCTAAACTCCCTGTCAGAGTAGCATGACTGAAATGATTTTGTTACTTGTACATAAAAATGTACGTAATGTATTATATAATATGATGTGAAAGGGAAAAGATTTGACGAAAAAGTTGATTGTGTTTTAAACTGATAAATGGTAAAGTATCATGTGGCATTATGTAATTCATTATGTAAATTTTGATGTGCTTGTGGTTAGATCAATGATGAAAATTTGTTTGATGATCAACAATGCAGTTCTCCATATGGCTTTTTTTTTTTTTTTTGCAGTATCATGTGGCAGGCATTATGTAATTCATTATGTAAAAGGCTTTATTTGATGACTTGATGTTTTTTCCTCAATATACAAGTTTCTTGTAGTTCGAGAGCAAAAATCCAAAAATTTTAGCTCAATGGTCAATATCTTGGCTTCACAATTAGCCTCTACTCATTTTCACTTGGCTTAAAGTTGTTTTTTTCTTTCTGCTCGCTAGGGGGAAAAAGATAAAAAAAATGTGAACTCAACAATTAAGCAAGGAAGACTTCTTAATGAGAGCAAACTTGACATTTATAGTTGAATAGTGTTATTTAACACTTGTGGTACTAGAGCATCGATCTAGATTGTCACAGACTCACAATCGATATGTTTGATTAAATTAATCATGTAACATTGCATTTATGTAAATTTATATCATTTAATGACGTATGGTTGCTATCTACATTAGTGCTCCGAATAATATTACTTTTTAAAAAAATTAACCTCTTCCAAAATTGGGTAAATTTTATGATTATACAAGATGTAAAACATGAGAATATGTGGAGACTGGACTCGATGGGGGTGAGTGGAGGTTGGGGTTGGATTTTGATTATTTTTCCCTGTGCTTAGCGCCAAAATAATATGGAAATAAGTTGCTCAAAAGCTGAGCAAAACATGTTGGGACATTCCACTTGTACATTTTTTAGTAATATTATGGTTGACATAACATGTGTTGACAAGTGTTGATTAGATGAAAAAATTGTCAAAAATGTAAACTGTTCAACAAGATTGCCACGTGACAAAATGTTAAAACTAATTTAAATGATCATGTGCATGGAGTAGCACGATTGATCTGATTAGGTGGTCCATAGTCAAATTTTCCGAATCTAACACACTTATATTAACTATAATAATGAAATGAAATAGCAAGTCCAAACATATTCCAGTTTATTTTAGGCTTAGCAGCAAAAGCGGTATCCGTATCTTCCTCTGCCACCTAGCATCAACACATTTTAAATGTCGAAATCCCTTCAAGTGGCGGTGATCGGAGCCGGCGTCGCCGGACTTGCTTCTGCCCGCGAGCTAAAAAGAGAAGGCCACCGCGTTGTGGTCTATGAAAAATCAGACCAGCTTGGTGGAACATGGGTTTACGATCCCCGAGTCGAGTCTGACCCGCTCGGCCTTGATCCCAACAGAGAAATTGTACATGGAAGTCTTTATTCTTCTCTCTGCACTAATTTACCCAGACAACTTATGGGGTTTTCAGATTATCCGTTTGAGATTAAGAAAAATGGAGAAATAAGGACTTTTCCCAGTCATGAAGAGGTGCTCCAGTTTCTGAACGAGTTTGCCAGGGACTTTGGACTCGTTGAATTGATACGGTTCAATACTGAAGTTGTCCGAGTTCAACGAGTCGATTCCAGAAATGATCTGTGGATGGTTAAGTCAAGGATGAGTGGGCTGATTCAGGAGGAGACGTTTGATGCTGTTGTCGTGTGTAATGGCCACCACACTCAGCCAAGAATCGCCAATATACCAGGTACACACACTGATACACATCGTACCATTTTCATCGTATCCTTATCCTTCTTGGATCGACTATAATAGAAATGTCCTCCCCCCGACCCGACTGGTGTGGGTATGTCTCATGATTTTGCATATATTGATTTTTTATTTTTTAAAAAATTTAAAATGTTAAGAGGCTGTCATCCAATCCCGGCGGCTCCATAGTCAATAGAACCGTTGCACTCAAATATTTCTCCGGTTGGGAGGCGCCTGAGAAAGAAGTTGGTGGGCCGGTATTTTATTTTTATTTTTCTATAAAAAATTGGTAACTTGACAGTGAAGGCTTGTTTTCCGGGTCAAAGTCTCCTTTTCATTGCTCCCTCCAACTTGGACTTGCTTCAAAGAATTAATTTTCTAGTAGAAATAAGCAAATTATAAACCAGGGGCAGAGTCACGGATTCATTTTTTGGGCTGAACTTTTAAAAAGTGTATAAATAATATTTGTATATTACTCAAAAAAATTATTATACGAGTGTCTTACTAAATCATGTTCGGTGAAAATTAAAATTCAGATTTTAATCTAAGTCGAAGTTTACAATTAATTTTAACTACACATTTTATGGGATCCACCCCTTCCATCAATATCTATTAAAATTTACTAAAAATCTGATTTTAATTTCTACCAATCAAGGGCTACAAGTGTAAAGTCTGAAATACTTATGTGATAATTGAAAAGGTCAAAATCGATGAACTTTTTTTTTTTTTGTCAAAATCACAAAAATCATTCAGACATGCCTTTAACGCCCTTAACATAAACAAATAAAATGCAAAAACAAGGGCTGAGAATTTGACCGGAAGAAATTAGAAATTGATCTTAAGTTGAATTGACAGGGTATGTGCTCAATGTGCAAATATCATACATATATTCATAAATTTTGGTCAATCAAATACTTTAATAAAATTATGCTTTTATAATTTTATTTGATTTGTTTTGAACATTTTAGTTGATTTTAAACCATCTTGAAGATAATCAAATTCAAGTTAATTCTAAATAAAGTCGAGCATTCACATATTTTCTGTTTAAAGAGAACGAAAAAGACAAAGAAGCGCATGTACAAAAATGTTTCTAAGAATTCGTTAGGCAAAAGTTGACTACTTCCCCTTGAAATGACTTGATACCATGTGTTACAAGTTCCTTTTTTAATCACTAATTATTTCGTTTTTGAAAGGCATCGAAAAATGGCCCGGGAAACAAATTCATAGCCACAACTATCGAGTTCCTGAACCATTCCAAGACCAAGTAAGCTCCTCTTTGTGTAATTTTCTTGATTAGTTAAATTCAGTGGCAGTACTTTTAGGAAAATTTCATGAACATCGAATTGGTGATGTTCCAGTTTTTCCCCAATCAGCGAACGTTCTGAAAGAAATTTTTTAAGTTTAGTAATCAATTTGGTGTAAAGTTTCGAGTCTATTGACATATTTGGAACAAAATGAAGTTCATTATGGCCACTTGTTCATGTTCGTAGATGTTAAAGTCATCGAATGAGTGAATATTGGTTCATACTATTGTGCGTGCGTGTGGACGTACGCCTGTATTTGCACACGTATAAGTATGCTTGTTTGTATGTACGTATACAGGTTGTGGTCGTGATTGGAGACAGCGCTAGTGCACATGATATCTCTGGAGAAATTGCAAAGGTAGCTAAAGAGGTTCACCTTTCATCAAGATCCCCTGGAGTTAAAGTTTCAAATTATGACAATGTTGGGCAGCATTCAAAGGTAAATTTCTTTGCACAACCAATGATATACATGCTCGTTTTGGTTATGCGTACAATACCCTTTATTCTGCAGATTGAATGTGTTTTTGACAATGGAGAGGTTGCTTTCGAGGATGGTTCGTCTGTCCGTGCCGATATTATTTTTCACTGTACAGGGTATTTATCCGATCTTTTTCCCATTTTTTTTTTTTTTTCATTTTTCCCAAAGAAGACAAAGTATTATTTGAGTTGCTTTAAACGTTTTTACAGGTACAAGTTTAATTTTCCATTCCTAGAAACAAATGGAATTGTAAGTGTGGATGATAACAGGGTTGGACCCCTTTACAAGCATGTTTTTCCTCCAAAGCTAGCTCCCTCCCTCTCTTTCGTTGGAATACCTTATTGGGTGAGTTCAATCCATTACCAAGTTTGAATTACTGAGAAAATTAAGGAATTAAGCATGAAATTAGGGACTGATCAAATGCTAGTAAATGGATATAATTAGGACTCAAATGACCCAAACTACAACCCAGTCACTAACCATGGTAGAAGATTTCTTGGAAAAAACAGGTGCTTGTATTTCATATGATGGAATTCCAAGCCAGGTGGGTGGCACGCGTTTTATCCGGTAAGGTGCTTCTACCATCGGAAAAGGAGATGCTCACTGACATCGAAAAGCATTACCAACGTATGGAGGAAGTCGGCAAACCCAAACACCACACTCATAGCCTACATTCTGATGAGGTATTCCTATCATTATTCCATTTCCCTTATATTTTCTTTTCCGCAAAATCCAATCAGCCTATTCGCCTTAACCTGAATAGAGGATTTGGCATTATCCCCTGCCCAAGTTTTTTAATTTCAAAAGTTTGTTCAAAGAGGGAAACATTCATCAAAGAATACAAATCAATACAAGAGGTTCTAAACTGTTAAAGTTACACTTCACGCTCGAGTCATAAGATTTCTCCAGCCAAATCTTGAAGATTACTTCTTGGACATTCTCTCTTTATATTCCGTATTAGTCAACCAATTTGCATTTTTTGGGGGTTAAAATTTGTGTTTGTTGGCAGTTTGAGTACCTAGACTGGCTAGCTGCAGAAACGGGAGAAGCAAAAGTGGATGAGGGGCTCAAACAGAAATTCAGGACAATTTACAAAGTACTTGCCAAATTTCTTGCTGATAGAGGGCGGCTTAATTTTAAAGAATTGGTGGTGGAAACTGGTGTCTTTGAGAAGTAGATGAAGGGAGCATCCCTTTCATTTTAAGTATTTCTATTATTTCTCGTAATTTATATGGTTTATGTAACCAATAAAGTCTTCCTTATTATGGACATAAGCAATTTATTTAGTTTTACCTCCATCTCGACGGGACCTTATAAATCTACATTGCAAATTTTATTCTTTCTTTTTAGACCAAAAAAAAACATATAATCAATCCAAATGGCACGTTTTATCAATAGTAAAAATAAATGTAGTAAGATCTTTGAATAGTGCTAAGTTTGACCTCCAAGTAAATGTGCAAAAGAAAAAACGTGCCACATCTGGATATGAAAGGACGGTGTCAAAGCTAAAGAATTACACCTCACTCAATTTAACCTTAATCATCGTGATCATATTCAAAGTGTAGTATCTGTTGACTCCAAAAAAGGTACAAAAAATGTGGCCAACAGATCCCAAGATCTCTTATGTCTACATAAGCTGGATTCCTGTACAATTGGACAAACCGTTAGTTACACGTGGCCTTCTCCAGAGGGGGCGGAGTTGGCCGCGTGCACTTTGACAATTAAGTCAGTTGGAGAAATAATTTAGAGTGTGAGAAAGCTTCGAACGTGAGACTCCAGTAAATAAAAAGAGGGTCGGCTTGGGGATGAATGGTAAAAATATGTGTAGTAAGAATATAACTTTGAGAGTCTAAACTTGCATTACCATTGAATGACACTAAATGTGAGCTTTTATACTTGAACAAGATGAGCGAAGCCCGTCGGATGATAGGGCACGTGGCCTCATCACAACGACTGACCTCTCTTGTCATATACATCAATCAATCACGTCATTAAATGCTAAGGCCACTTTTGTATCCATAAGGCCTAGCTTGGCGGCTTGGACTTGACCACATAGGTGTGCAGCAGCGACGATGGCAATGAGTTGTCGTGTCAATCATTCAGCACAAGATCTGTTGAGGGTCTTGTCATCGTCTCATCTGGACCAGTTCTTACATTGGGGGTCTACGTACAATGGGGTCGACCAAGTCTCGTTTTATGAGGAGAAGAGGGTCGTCCACATCTCAGTCGGGTCGCCTTTACGTAATTGGGTCGTCTGCGCCATTGTGTAAGGCGTGGGGCCCCCAAACTATCCGCCACATAGTTTAATTAATGCCACGTACGACCTTTAGTTTATCTCTATTCGTAACAACAGTCTCCGAAATCCAAGTATGATTATTTATATAATGCGTAGACTTTTTAGAGTAGAAGAAGGAAAAAGACTTTAGCATAACAACAGTCCCCAATGTCCAGGTATGATTATTCATATAATGCATGGACTTTCGAGTGGAAGAAGAAAAAAATTATCTGATAAGGTTGAGGCATATGTGGCGAGGCCCTTGAAACAAAGGGCGAGCCTATTTGATAGTTGAAGCCTATGATATGGCTTAGGCATATATGGTAATTGAAGCATGTGGTAGGGTTGAGGCATATATGGTGAGGCCTTTGAAGCAAAAGGCGAGCCTATTTGATAGTTGGAGCCAGAGATAAGGCTTAGGTATAAATGGTGGTTGAAGCATGTGGTAGGGCTGAAGTATATGTGGTGAGGCCCTTGAAGCAATGGGCGAGCCTATTTGATAGTTTGGAGCTCGTAACAAGGCTAAGGCATATGTGGTGAGGCCCTTGAAGTAAAAGGAGAGACTATTTCATAGTTTGAAGCTCATGATAAGGCTGAGGCCCTTGAAGCAAAGGGCAAGCCTATTTGATATAATTGAGGCGCGTCGGGCAGCGTGCCCTAATGATTTGAAACAACTGTTGATTTCCAATGAAAAACAGTTGGGTGGTAGGGTGGTTTTCAAGATTCGTGTTACGTGCGTATTTAATGTGCAATGATGACGATTCGCTACAATTGGGGAGGCTCACTCGAATCTCTAGAGCGTGAATCTCACGACTTCATCTGAGCTTTTGATTTGAATTTTGAACAAACGTCTCTTGGTTTCGACGTACTGGATGGGACCACAGACATACGGTTGAGATCACAATGAGAATAAATTTAACGGTGGGGATTCAACCACTTTGCATATATAAAAGTCGTAAACCCTACCTTCTTTTTCTTTTTTCAGTTTGCGAAAATCAAAAACTCCCAAGTGTTGAAGATTTTCAAACCTTCCAGCACTTCTTTCGTTCTTTTTCCAGCGAACAAACTCGTTTTTCTCATCTTGTATCTAGAGTTTGCGTTAGTATCCATCATTGTCGAAATATTTCTTTCATCTGTCAAGTTAGATGGCTTCTTCTTCGAAAAAGAACGTGTCTAGGGGGTCTTCCGAAGTAAACATGGCCCTAATTTGTGCCGAGGCGGGTATACCTCTAGTGATTCCTACTGAACGGATCGTGGAGGCAATGACGGGCCCCTCATAGTGTATGTATGATGCCAGAGGACCCTATAAACTATAACATTAGATGAGGGGCCTCCTTGTGGCCAACAGACATTAAGGAGAGTGAATTATAGACCTTCCAAGAGAGATATAGGATCCCAGATAACATAGAAATGTTCGTACTGACCCCAGAGGACATAAAGGCGACCCGACTGAGATGTGGACGACCCCCTGACCCCAAAAAACGTACCAAAGATGTGGTCAACAGATCCTAAGGCCTCTCACATCTACGCAAGCTGAATTTCTGCGCACTTGGACAAACAGTTAGTCGAACGTGGCCTTCTCCGAATGGGGCGAGTTGGCCGCGTACACTCCTACAGTTAATGCAGTTGGAGAAATAATTTAAAGTGTGGGAGAACTTCGAACGTGAGCCTCAAGTAAATAAAAAGAATGGTAAAAATATGTGTAGCAAAAATATAATTTTGAGAGTCTAAACTTGCATTACCCTTTAATGGCATTAAGTGTGAACTTTTATACTTAAGCAAGATAAGTGAGGCCCGACGACGATAGGGCACGTGGCCTCATCACAACAAGTGACCTCTCTTGTCATATACATCAATCAATCGTAGCATTAAATGCTAATGCCACTTTTATATCCATAAGACCTAGCTTGGCAGCTTGGACTTGACCACATAGGTGTGCAGCAGTGGCGATGGCAATGAGTTGTCTTGTCAATCATTCAGCACAAGATCTGTTGAGGATCTTGCCATTGCCTCGTCTGGACCGGTTCCTACATTGGGGGTCTACGTACAATGGGGTTAGCCCAGTCTCATCCGGGTTGGCTTTACATAATTGGGTCGTCCGCGTCATTGTGTAAGTTGTGGGGCCCCCAAACTATCCGCCACGTAGTTTAATTAATGCCACGTGCGACCCTTAGTTTATCTACGCGTAACAACAGTTTCCAAAATCCAGGTATGATTATTCATATAATGAGTAGACTTTTTAGAGTTGAAGAAGAAAAAAGACTTGGGCGTAACAATATCTCTTTGGACCGCGATCACTTTGAGACTCGCTATTTCAAGGGATTGAATAAATTAATTTTGGTACTTTTAAAGTTCATCAAGTTTACCATTAGAAGAGTCCTAGGATACACTTGTCCTCGAGAAACATGATGTTTGTGCTATGATATTCCGTGTTTGTTTGGGAGGGATTTTTGGGGGAAGAATTGATTTTGAATAGTGATATGATGGGAAATGTATGGTTGAAAAAGAAAAAAAATTTATTGATGTGATGGAAAATATTATTTTATTGAAGAATATGTGGTTGAAAATGAGAATTGATTTACTATAAAATTTTGAGAATTCTTCCCAAACAGGGCCTCAATCTCATAATACTTCTATTATTATCGACTAATTGTTCAATCGGATCTTTGTGCACTTATTGACTTATTCCATAATGTCACAAAATCATCCTTCCGAAAACATCTTTTACTTTTTTGTAAACATGTTTGGATAATTTACTTTTTAAGATATATTTTTTTAAAAACAATTATTTTAAGAAAAATAATTCTTTATTTGAAATATCAAAATAAAAACTTATTTGTTAACCGTCACCTATTATTTTAAATTAATTTTTAACTTATAAGTAAATTTACACTTAAAAATAATTGACGGTGTGGTTTCATGAAAAATAATTCGTCTGTCCGTCTTTCCCGCAAATAATCCAAATAATCTCAGGTCAACTTAGAAGGAGCACGGTATCTTATCGTCCTCTCCAAAACTCAGCATAATCAAAATATTCAATGGCGAAATCGTTAAAGGTGGCGGTGATCGGAGCCGGCGTATCTGGACTTGCTGCCGCCCGCCAGCTTGGAAGAGAAGGCCACCACATTGTGGTCTATGAGAAATCAGACCAGCTTGGCGGAACATGGGTGTACGATCCCCGAACGGAGTCCGATCCCCTCGGCCTTGATCCCAACAGAGAAATTGTACATAGCAGTCTTTACTCCTCTCTCTGCACTAATTTTCCCAGACAGCTTATGGGATTTTCAGATTATCCGTTTGAAATCAGGAAAAATGGTGAACTGAAGACTTTCCCGGGTCATGAAGAGGTGCTCAAGTTTTTGAACGAGTTTGCCAGGGATTTTGGACTCGATGAGTTGATTAGGTTCAATACAGAAGTCGTCCGAGTTGAACGAGTCAATGATAAGTGGATCGTTGAGTCCAGAACAAAAAAGAGTGATTTGAGTCTGGAAGAGGCGTTTGATGCTGTTGTAGTGTGTAATGGTCACTACACTCGACCAAGAATCGCGATGGATATTCCAGGTATACAGTAAACGTACCATTTCATTACTATAAAATAAGTTTCAATAATAAATTGAATACATATATACAGGAAACTCTACATGATTTGATGAAGCATGAAATTAAAAGATTTTGGGAGCTTAGTAAAAGTACCTGTACGTTTGTATTTGATTTGATTTTAAACCATCTTGAAGATGATCAATCTCGTTTTAATCCTAAATAATTCGAGCCTTGCATATAATTGTTTAAAGAGAGAAGAAAAATAAGCTCTTATTTCTTATGGAAGTGTACCTATTCCCTTGGACAGTGCTACTCACTAATTAGCTTCGTTTAGGCATCGAAAAATGGCCTGGGAAACAAATTCATAGCCACAACTATAGGGTTCCTGAACCATTTCAGGATCAGGTAAGCTCCTCTTTGTCGAATTTTCTTGATCATAGATGTTAAGAGCATCATTAATGCACGAAAAATGCTTCGCCTATGTGTTTGCGCGACCTGTGTATATGCACATATATGTATACAGGTTGTGGTTGTTATTGGTGATAGTGCCAGTGCACATGATATCTCCAAGGAAATTGCAAAGGTAGCTAAAGAGGTTCATCTTTCATCAAGATCCCCCAGTGTTAAAGTTTCAAAGTTGGATTATCATGACAATACTTGGCAGCATTCGAAGGTAAGATTCATATTCGTAATCCATGCTTCGTGTTTTGTTTTTTATTGTTTTACATTTTGAATCGAAGATATATACTTTGTCAACATCATAGAATTTTGAATGGAGTCCTCTGACAATAGCGGTTAAAGTAGACGGATAATTGCTTTAATGAACATTCTGATGAAGAGAATTTGTACATGAAAATTTTGTAAGATGTTGTAATGAAAGAGCCCCTAAACTATATAATCATTTATCCCGAAGGTTTCTTCTTTTTATTCGAAAATGAATTACAAATGCAATGAACATATTGAAAATATGAATATATTTAGCTCCTGTTTTACAACCATTATTTCTCTTTTTTTTTTTTCTCATACTTATTTTTAACTACACATTCTCATAATAAATTATTCTTCAAGTAAACCCAAAATTTCCTTCAAAAATTCTTTCCAAAAAAATTCTATCGAACGGGGGCTTAGTCTTTTTTATAACATGATTTCTAGATGAGACGATTATACAATCATTCGATAAAAATGTATTATATCCATTCGATTTGTTTGTGTTGGAAATTGGTTTAGAAGATTGAAAATTTAGTTAAGTGTCAAAACCAAAAAAAACATGGAAAAGTGAATTTCTTGTCTACTTCGGCCAAATATTCGGACTTGATCCGATAGTCAAATTACAAATGTAAACAGACTAATTTGTTCTACTCGTCGAGTAGATCGTCGTGATAGATTTGGAATCTCAAAATCAATTCCGGATGAATGAACAATCCAAAGTTGGGAAAAATAGAGAAAACTACCGAATATTTGCCTAAAAGTGAAAATCACTTGCGTCGGATTCTTCTTCTTCTTTTCTTGGCTGCCCTTTGTTTTCATACTACATTTCCAATCACCTTGTTATATTGTTTAGTTACGCTCCTACGAATTAAACTTTGCTTTTTGTTTGTTCGATATACAATAGCTCTTTCACCCGTACTTATATTTAGCTCGCGTCACCAACAATTTGTGACCTTCATACCATTTGGGAAGAATGATTATGACTCTTTGGTCTGCAGATTGAATATGTTTACGAAAGTGGAGAGGTATCGTTCCAGGATGGTGCTTCTGTCCGTGCTGATATTATTCTCCACTGCACAGGGTATTATCCCTACTTCTTCCCATTTCATTATTCATTTTTCAAGATGTAAAATAATAATTGGCACATTTTTACAGGTTCAACTATGATTTTCCATTCCTAGAAACAAATGGAATCGTAACTGTGGATGATAGACGGGTTGGGCCCCTTTACAAGCATGTTTTCTCCCCAAAGCTAGCTCCTACCCTCTCTTTTATTGGAATACCTTATGCGGCAAGTTGAATTTATGAGCATTTCTGAATTACTTCTTCATTTTATAATTGAGTTAAAAAATTTAGTTTAACGTAAAAAAATTCTTGAAAAAACAGGTGGTTGTATTCCATATGGTAGAATTTCAAGCAAGGTGGGTGGCGAGTGTTTTATCCGGTAAGGTACTTTTACCTTCTGAAAAAGAGATGTTGATCAATATCGAAAAGCATTACCAGCATATGGAGGAAGCCGGTAGACCCAAATACCAGACTCATAGCCTACATTTTGATGAGGTTTCCATCATTATTTAATTTTCCCTATATTTTTAGCGCACGCGCACGTAATATATATTTGTCATTTGATGAGGGTAAATGTGTGTTTCTTAGCAGTTTGGGTACCTAGATTGGCTAGCTGCCCAAGTGGGAGAACCAGGAATGGATGAAGGACTCAAAGAAATATTTAGGACGCTTTTCAAATTTTTTGCTGATAAAGGGTGGGCTGGGTTCAGAGAATTGTTTCTGGAAAATTGTGTCCATAAAAACTAGGTCTACAATGAGATAAGAGAGCACTTGTGATAACCCTCTTGAGTCATGCCACTCTCAATTTAAATTTTGTTATTTCTTGTAATAATGTGACATGTTTGGTAACATGATAAAGATTTTAAAAAGTTATTAATTATGTACATTGCATTTTCAGATTCTATTCAGTATTGTGTACTAAATATATGTTTATTTCACCATACCAAACAAAGACATCATAGTATCTATATAAACCAACACAATTCTCATTGTAAAATGTCATTTGTTTTGTTTTATACATGCATCGGGGTGTTATTTCTAATACATTTTAGATACCTTATAGTTTGCAAAGTTGGTTACCGTTTTCCTAGTATTTATAAATCGAGGCAAGCAAATTAATGATTGCCATTATTTGGAATTATGGATATATAAATTCAGAAGATGAGCATGTTTAGCTAAGGGTTCATTTGATTACAAAGGTGAAAAATGTGTGGAAAGAAAATGTTTTACTGAAAATTGAATTGCCTAGAATTCGTTTTACTGGGAATTGTAATTGATTTTGTTTGATTGGTATAATTTTCCACTTGAAAAATGTTGAAAGTTTGGTGTCCGTTTGACTTTGTTTTTCATGAACATTGTCCATTAAAGTCATAATTTTTCTATCATTTGGTCTAAAATTTGTTCCAATTGTCAAAAAGAAAAAAAAATTTAAAAATTAAAAAAAATTATCATTCAGAATACCATTCGTTTGGCTTTATTTTACATGAAATTTGTCAATAAAAGTAATAATTTTTTTACCATTGTGTTTAGAATTTTTTATAATTGCAAAAACAACAAAAAAAAAAAAAAAGAAAGAAGGAAAACTAGAAAATGAAAAACCAACAAAACCCAAAAAAAAAACAAATTCAATGAAAAGTGAGAAAATCAACGCGTGAATGTGTCAGGAAGAAAAACAATTGCATGGAAAAAGTGTGTCATCAAACAGGAGAAAAGGGGTGGAAATGGAAAATGTTTTCTAGGGAAAAGTGGTGTATCAAACACACCCTAAGTTCAAAATTTTTACTTGTTCGTAAATTCGAACTATTGATTTGATATATAGTTTGTCTTCATGATTGAAGGCATAATATTTTACACCATCATATCTATACATCAAAATCTCTTAAGTTTCTTAGTAATAGAATTGATCTGGACAAGATAAAAACTTCTCACTATTGACATTACAAGAGAACTATAATTATGGCTTATGTCAACGGTAAAAAGTTTTTATCCTACTCACTGGGAGACAAGAGATCAAGATTGTTCTTAGTAATACCTAAGATATATGGACACCCTTTTAGGGACGACATATCAGTATTTGATGTTCAACATTAACACAATATCGACATATACAAAGGCCAACTCGAGTCCAAGTCGATCTAGTGGGGGTTGAAAAAACACTTATTTTTTTTTCTCAATTTCAGTTTTAATCCTTACAACAAACACGACTAAATGCAATACCTGGAATGTTAAACAAGACTCGGTCCTTTTTAAGTTCAGATCAAAATAAGCAGATTTGATCTAACAAGGTAAATAAGCAATTGTTCCAAACTGAACCCTGGGTAAAAAAAAAAAAATCAATTACCCGGAATTCAGTAATACAGAAAAGGCCTAAGTTGATTAGTAAAAAGAAAATACCTCGAATTACTGAGAAAAAAATCAACGAAAGAGTCGAAACATCATCCACAAGAACGATGTCATCCAAACAAAGAATTACAGCTTTGCTTAATCCACAGTCTTTACGTCCTGTGGATGAAGTACCCAACCAGAATACCTAGTAATAGACTAACCAGAACTACAAACATGGAGGCACTACCACCAGCTCGTGTTTTATCTGTTCGTCTCTTCAGCAGTTCCTTTCCAATGAAAATAAAGAAAGCATAACAAAATGAAAATGTGCTCGCCTTGTAAAACATGAAACATGTTTAGAAAGTCTTTCAACAAATTGGTTTTGGCGTCGAAATTGGCAAAAACACTTGATCTTTTAAGAACTTTTGCATTTAGAAGGAGCAAGTTTAGAGAATCATCCTTTTTGGTAATTTGGATGACAAAATCAATGAATTATACAGTGTCAACCTCTATAGACAAAACTTCCACACCCCACAAGAAAAAATGGAAATGAACTCGTTTCTGTTTTCATATTCTTCACTTTCTGAACCATTTTTAACTCTTAAAATGCAATTGGGAATTACTACCTCATAATAGCTCTGAGTCTTAATTTCTTCCCGATTTAGGAATGTTTGGACGAAAAACGAAAGTAATGTTGCCGAGAGATAATGAAAGTCATTCTTTGATGCCTAACTCAATGGATCCATTACTGTTGACTATTAGGTTTTAACCAAGAAATTTTGAAGAAACTAATAATGCCATACTTCAGGTAGTAAAGAGCCTACAAAATGGGGCGTATTTGTGTAAAATAGGAAATTACTAAAAATTTACTTTTTCTATTCAGTCAAAGCCTAACATCAATTTCTACCACACATTTACAATTACTACCATTTCGTGGGACCTAATATTATTCCTCCTAAAAAAGTTATTAATAATTTTACCCGAACACTTGTATTGAATCCAGAAAGTAATAATTATGACCTACTCAACTTATGCAAACATGCTTCTTGTTTGGCTTGTTAAGAATTGGGGTTCCATATTAAAATGCCAATCTTATTAAGAGGAGCAACTCAATCTTTTATAAGTTGGTTTATGTTTACATCTTTATTCGATATAGGATTCTATCCCTTAACATACCCCCGCAAGATGGTGACTCGTTTGAACAGACCAATCTTGAAATCCGTATGCTCACTTTTGGAGTCTTAACTGGATCGAATTGCTCATTAGAGCTTAATGGACTCCGATACTATGTTAAGAATTGGGGTTCCATCTTAAAATGTTAACCTTATTAAGAGGAATAACCTAATCAATTATAAGTTGGTTTATGTTTACATTTTTATTCGATGTGAGATTCTATCCTTTAACATAGCTAATCTTAAAAATAAGTTCAAAGTACTTTTTAAGTAATTTTTTCCTTTTATGGGGGAAGCAAGGTCTTCAGCAGGAGCTCTCATTCAAGTGTAAAGTCGTTAAGAACATACCAATTCCTCCTGGAGCTTCTTATTTTGTTGAATAGCAGAATCTTTCTCCTCAGTCACCTTTGAGATCATAGACCTTGCCTATAGACAAAAGATATTCCAAAAATTACAACTCCAGTTTCAATATGAAACGAGTAACAATAAGAAAAACTGAAGCAACAAAATCATGAAACATCTAAACTCAACTTAACTATACAGTCATCCAGAACAAAATAGCAGTAAAATGGTAACATAATACAAACAAAGGTAGTTTCATATTTTGCACAATAATGTACTAAACCACAATCACTCAGCTTATAAATAAAAAAGAAATACCTAGAAGGAAACAAACATCGACGCAGCCATTCCGGACATAATTAGAAAAACACGAGGAATCCTTTTGTATGGTGAATTAACTGCATGGTTTGCTAAGATTAAAAATTTACTTACCAGTAAATAAGTTTTAAGTAAATATATATCAAAGTTGGAAATAAGTTATTTTGAAAGTAACCTCCACCTCATTCTTTAAAAAAAAAAATAGGAACTTTTCTACTTATAAATTAGAAAAAAGTTAACTATCCAAATATGTTTAGAAACAAAAAGTGACTTAAAGAGTAAGTTTTAAGCTTCGGCAAACATTTTGTTAAGTCCATGCATAATGAAAGATTTAAAGCTGAGCCTCCATTCTAATCTAGAATGAAGAAACAAGAACGTCCTGTTTCAGCAGAATTTACGGAGGAATTTGCCAAAAAACAAAGAAGAAAATAAGAAAGCACCTGAATCTACAAAGTTTTCTACTAAACCAGATCGTGCCGATTTCACATTATATATCTTAATTATATCTACAAATATATGTCAACAAAATGTTAGAATATCAGTTGATCAAAATCCAAAAATTTCAAAAGCATTATATAGAGCAACCAGATGTCTTCGACCATTTCAATAGGTAATTGCTTTCAACTTCAATCAATGTATCTGAACACGTCATTTTACAAAGCCACACAATATGATGAGGAGACACTAAGATCTCCACCACTGTGTCAATATTAAATTAAACCTTCAAACAACATTTAATATTTTAAGAGTAACTCTCAATGAAAAACTTTCTTGTGGACCCAATTCAAATTAAGGAGTAGTTGGTAATTAGTTCATTTTGATTATAGTAATAAAGTTTGAATTAAAGCCTCTTGAAAAATAAGTTTTTATTCAGAATTAAAGTTCTTTCTCCTTTTTATTTCATTTCATTAGTAATATGTTTCAAACATAGTCTGATATGGATTAAATACAATGCAAGCTTTCTAGGGGAAAGAGTCATCAACACGAGAGCCATGCAAAAGATCCAACGTTTTTATGAAGAAAGGTTTTTACTTAACGAAGTGGTTTAATTGCAAATAACATATGGATTCTGCTAAACTATACAAGGTTGTCATAATAATTTGTTATATTGGAGCCGGATTCAATGAACAATATGGAGAACTGGGTTACCATTCTGCAACAGATTTCAATCAATACCTTTCATCAGAACCATTAAAAATACTCCTGTTCTATAAGAGACAATAGCTAGTAATTTCTTTAGCAAAAAATTATCGACCCTATGCAACTTCAAAATCACAGTCATAAACTAGTGTTTGACAAAGTCTACAGCTATATCAATACATTTGACAAGGTGCTTTACAACCATGATATCAGATTGATACGACCTGAACTATTCATGGACTTCATACTTTATATAACATAATTATTTATCAATATAACTGCAGAATTTGGAATAAGAGTCGCAAAAATAATTGCTCACCTCGGATGATGATAATTTCTCATGGGATTTGTCCAACCATCTTGTTACCTAATAAATTCGTAGACAGTGAAACATTTGTGCCCAAAGTTGAGTAGATGGAAGAAGGAATGCAATAAGAACTTACAGCCTCAGGTAATGAAGATGTTCTATTATCATCCTCCACTGAAGATGTTCTTGGAGAACCTTCTTCATCTCCTTCGGGTACAGGGGAGGGCGGATTAGCAGGAATGTAGACAACCCTCAATTTAAACTCATTGACGATCTTGTCGTCCTTCCTGTGAAACTACTTAAAAGATTAACTGAACAATTAATTCCAAGCAAACTACTATGTTAAAGCAAGCTTCATAAATCATTTTTTATTGAAAACTAACCATTTCCACGGTTAAATCCTTGTTTGTTGTGCCCCTGGGAGCAACAACACTCTGGATTAGAAACTTGTCCTTGCACTGCATATCAGCAGGCGCCTCTTTGTGTGCTTGCATTGTAACTATTGATCTCGAAATATAAAAACAAAAATGTGAGTAATCCAATCCTATACTAAACACATGAAAATCGGAAAATCATTAAATCAATACCGGTGACATTGCATACAGAATTGGGCAAGACAACACCGGCATTGGGTCGAACACAGTACCTCTTGGGGCTGGTTGTTTTGACCTTTTTCAATTAAAAATCCATTAATCAAAACAATGATATAATTATCATCACATGCCTATAAGAGAGTCCAACCTATTTAGTATAATCTGCAATAAAACAAGAAAATTACCTTGAATGCAATGTACTGATCAGTCTTATTAGTCAACTGCATAGAACATGAACTCTGCTTTCTCAATTCATCTTCATCATCACATGCCACAAAAACAATGAATCCCAACATTAAAAATCACACCAAAGAGAGAACAAATTTTACGTCTCCTTACTGGGATAAAACGCATAAAAAAAATTTCATCTTCAATCAATAAAAACCTCAAACAGCAAAAGCCCACATCAAAAGAACCTTAACAAAACCATTACAACATAGTTTAAAACCAAATTAGAAGAAAAATATTATAATAATAAACAAAAAAAAAAAAATTCGACTAACATGGGAACTTCAGTTCCGAGGGTTGAATATAGAGAAAATCGCCCATACTCGTTATCTCAGAAATTTTTTTTTTGTATTGATCAATTAAATAAATATAACACGCGTGCACACACTAAATCACGGAGGACAAATGGGGGAAACTGAAATTTTGAAATTTAGGGTTTTTTTTCTGGGATCTGTAATTTATTATAGGAAATAAATGAATGAAGCTAATTATTTTTTTAAGAAAAGGTGGGCAGCTAAAAAATTTCATTTTCAACTGCTTTGTCAATTATCATCAGAGCTGGCTTCTTGTCCATATTCATTCCAATCTACGCTATAAAGCTCAACTTCTTAGTCAATTTCTTTGGATGAAGCTAGCTAACTTATTACATGCATGTATAACAATATTTTAATAATCAATCAAGAGTCTTGAATTGACGTTGAACTTATCGTAAGAAATTGTAATAATAACAACATAAACAAAATTTTAGAACGAGCCGAGTAATTTTGTTTCCGAACAAGACATTTTATTTAGCAATCGGGTCAAGTTTTGTGATGAGTCGACCAGTTCTTAGGTGGATTTAATGGTTTCGAAATTTTTCAAAGTTTTGACACAAAAATTGCAAGTATAGATTCCTCTCTTTTTTTAGTGTTGATGCGATAAGTTGGAGACCAATTGTTCGAAAAGTACAATGTTCGAAGATTTTCGACATTGGCTCGTATTGGTGGTGCAGGTTATAGGACTTTAGGTTCTTTAGTTTCTAGACCATTTGTAGATGGGAGCGGTTGAGGATGATGTCAGAGAAACAACGAAGTTTGTTGTTTTTTATTTGGTGTAATGTCTCGTACTTTTTATAATTAGTTTATAGCCTTATGCACTATATGTAAGTGAAATTATTCTAAAATATGAAGGGTATGTTTGGAAATAATGAAAATATTTAATTTTTATTTGAGTAATTATATTCATATCACAATTTTTATTTTTAAATCACATTTTAGTTGTACTTAAAGTTCAATATTTACTCATTATGAGCCCGTTTGGTAGAGATTAAAATCGGATTAAAATTGAAAAACTAGCCGTTATTGCTGACTTTTATTAGACGAGTGAGACTTAATAACGACTATATTTTCAATTTTAATTGGATTTTAATCGGTACCAAACAGGCTCTATAACACTTATTCCCTAACATTTTTTTCATAGCATTCTTATAACCAATTTTCTATTAACAAGTTTCGTATTTGGTAATAATTTCTATCAAAAAAGTCTATTGAGAGGACATATTACGACTTATTTTATCATGTTTTTAAAAAAATAAATAAATACAAAAGTATGATCAAATATTTCCTTCATTTCAAGGTATGAAAATAGAATATTTTGATAGAAATCATCATCAATGACGAAATATGCCAATTAATAGGTGGTTGGAGATAAGAATATAATGAAAAAAATTAGGGATATGAACGTTAAAATGAATAAAAATTGAGGAATTTAAGTGCAATAAATATATGTTGCAAAAAATAAAAATTGTAGTGCCAAATTAATCCTTTCTTTTTTCAACTGATTAAATGCCTCAAAAATGTTCTCTTTACTAAACTTATTTCGGCCCAATTAAAAAGAGTCCTAATTGGATCCGTAATGCGGTAAGACTTGGGTCACAAATAACACGGTTCGGGTTGAGTCATGATAAGTTGTGAATTTAATTTCAAAAAAAAATAATAATAATAATTTGATTTACTTCCCTAAAAGACAAATCAAGACGAGCCCGTTTAAGTTCACGCCAACTGGTTAATCACTGTTATAGTACGCGATAAATATTTTTCTACGAATCAAATTGATGATAGAATACATCCGTCCTTGCTGATAGCAATCGCTTGACGGTGGAACATACAATAAGTTTCACAAAATGTGTAAATAAAAATTAAGTTCGATGAAAAAATATTTATAAAGTAGATAACAAATTTTTAAAAAGAAATTCAGTTCAGGATAATTATACGTATACTTAGCCCCTGTTTGATTGACATTATTTTTCAGGAAATTAGGAAAATATTTTTCACTTTTCATTTTTTTGACTGTTTGATAGGCGAAATTTTCCACCTTTAGCCCACATGTGTGCATTTTCCAACTTTTGGTGGGAAAAAAATTTTCAAGCTGGCTGGAAAAAAAAATCTTTTTTTTTTTTTTTTTGTTTTGTAATGGAAATAAATGTCATAATCAATGGTAAAAAAAAAAAAAATTCATTTTAATGAACAATTTCTATGTAAAACAAAATCAAACGAACACTAAACTTTGATAAAAAAATGATTTTTTAGGAAATAATTTTTTTCCCTTTTTTTTTTACTTTTTGGCAATGGAAACAAATTTTATAACCAATTGTGGAAAAGAAATCATTTTAATGGACAATTTTCATGTAAAACAATGCCAAACGAATAGAAAATTTAAAAAATTCCCGGGTGGAAAATTATACCAATCAAACACACTTGAAATCATTTTTCCTACAAAATATTTTCTAGGCAAATTTTTTCCCTATAAAATATTTTTTTTTCACCAATTTTTGACCCTTACAATCAAACGCACCCTTAGCTTTAACTGACTGACTACATTTTAATTACTTCAATCGGGTCCTGGTTCTGTCATTTGAAACGATGTGACAGTCATCATTTATTTATCTTACCTCAATCTATTTTCGAAATTAGGAGTAGGGTAACTTCAATTATGGTCTGTCATGATTAAAAATTGGACATGTAGGCTCTGTTTGATAATATTTCTTTTTCATGGAATTAAGAATTTGTTTTTCATTTTTCACATTTTTGTTTGTTTGATAGACAAAATTTTCTGGACAAATCGTTTTCCACCAAACCTCCTTTTTGGTCATTTTTCTTGGTTTTTGAGGAAAATCAATTCCCACCAATTTGGTGGGATTTTTTCCAAGCTACTTCTTAAAAAAAAAAAAAAAATTGCAATAGAAATTTTTTTTATCCAATTAATGAACAATTTTCATGTAAAATAAAGTCAAACGAACAAAAAAAAAAAATCAAAATTTCAATATTTTCCAAGTGAAAAATTATATTAATAAAACACAATTAATTGACAATTTTCAGGAAAACAATTCTATGCTATTCAATTCCCTAGAATTCATTCTCTTTCCACCCAAATTTCACTCTTACAATCAAACGGATCCGTAGTGTTGTGATCGAAAATGGAGTGGTACAAAATCATCGTCAAAGATATTTAATTTGTTGACTCAAAACAATCAGTAAATTTGTCTTCCAGTTGGTACGACTTTTAAATTTTAGGGCTTGTGTGGGAGGGATTAAAATCAGATTAAAATTGAAAATATAGCCGTTATTGTTGACTTTTATTAGACGAGTGGGGCCCAATAACGGCCATATTTTCAATTTTAATTGGCTTTTAATCCCTCCCGAACGGGGCCTTAATTTGAATGACTTAGGAGACACGATTCATTTTTAAAATTTTAATCACTAGAAAAGTTGTAACTGATACAAACCGTTGAGCAAACTTTCCACCTTTAATATCTCAAAATCTATTTTGTTAACACACTTTTCCGCCTACAAATTTTTAGGAGAGGAGAATTTGAACATAACGGCATCTCAACCGACTTGATGTGATGAATTAGAAAATTAACTTTTTTTTCTTTTCAGGTTCCGCGTCTTCTATATAGCAAATTATGGAATACATAGAAGATGCTTGAAGGGTTCAGACCTTGCCTAGTCATCGAAACCCCCAACAACTTAACCCCTGTTGACAGGGGCGGAGCCAGAATTTTTTGTCAGGTGGGGCACAATTTATCGATGTTGAACGTCGAGTTTTTGTAATCTTTCATATGTTCTCTCTTAATGCTTGTTTCCCCCTCTCTGTTACTTTATCCACTTAGATATGAATACATTCTTTGATTTTTACTCTTTTCTATTTCCCAAGTACTTGAGTCTGAGGCTAACAATGTCTAAGACTATTAGATGCTCATATATGTTATCTTAGGAGTTATTATGACTTAAAGTTAATTGCCTTCCCTTTGTCATGTTGTTTCATTTGCTTGCAGTCATCGACAACAATGAGAGGAAGAAATGTTGGAGTCTGTCACTGCTGCAGAAGCAACACGCACTACTTTGGATTGATGGATATGCCATCAGTCATTGTACTCGTCCATTTGCTTCTGTCTTAGAATCTGATCCCTATTTCTAGTTCATATGTAAACTGCTTAGTGTATCTTAAATTTCAAGAATCGGTAATGATTCAAATTTCAGTTTTAATGCTATGATCTTCCAGTTTTAATTTCTCTTTGCCTGAATGGATGTTTTACCTTATATCATCATGTGCCATTTATTCATTTGAGATAGTTTAGTAAATACGATAAGAGTAATAGTAATAAGTCAGTTTTTCTTTGAAAGAATTTCATAAGATTTCAGTTTTCAACAATCCTCACATTTCAACAATTTCAATTCAACAGACAACAATACCCAAATTTCAACAATTTCAATTCAACAATTCCCAAATTTCAGCAATTTCAATTCAATAATACCCAAATTTAGGCAACTTCTACTCAACAATACCCAAATTTCAATTCATAACACACTAACTAGAGAAAGCTGAAGGTGTACCGTGTACAAGGTGTTCTAATAATTCAGCCATTCAGGGGTGAGGGGCCAAATCAATTTTCGCCTCTGTAACTTGTAAAGATGAAAAACACAAAAAACAAACAATCAGCAAACGATTCAAGAAAACCAATCAATTCAAATTTCAATTTTCAACAGTGGGTAAAAGCGTATAACTTTGTACCTTACGGGTGCGAAGTGAAATGGAGGGCCCGGGGTAGGAGCGGAGGCCGGAGGCAGAGGAGGCGGCGGGTGCGAAGTGAACTGGAGCAGTCTGCGAGGGATTCTCATTTCCTACTCGATGGCTCGCCTTTTCTATTCAATGGATTCAAGGCCTACACCTACTGGTCCACTGCGAACATGTCGCTCTGCGAGAGGTACAAAGTCTCGGAGGCTGGTTGCGGCTGCACAAATGGAGAAGAGGGGCTGAGGGGGTGGGATTTAGGGAGTGAAATGGAACAGTCGGGTGGGAAGGAGGAAAAATGGTGTATTGGTGTGTACAGTTTTTTTTATTGGGCTGGGCCTAGGAGTTAGGACGCTGGGGCCTGTGTATGTGTATTTGCTCTTCCTTCTTTGGCTGGACTGAACTTAACATATAACTATAAAAAAAAAAAATCCAACCCAAAAGTTCAGTGTGGGCCTGTGCCCACACTGGACTGTACATGGCTCCGCCCCTGCCTGTTGATTCAAGATTGTCGACTAGTTTGAGGAGGCACCTCGTGTTAATTCCACGTCTCTAAACCTCAGGGCCTAAACAATCAATTTGTTTCAAGTTCTTCTAATATTTTCATTCTCTTGAAAGATAAATCAAAATATAAAAAGAAATAACCTAATGACAACTTGATCTATGTTGGGTTCATATTTTTCACACCAAGTAAGACTAGACTGGCTCGACAAAGAACACCGATCGCAATCAATCACCAAGGGTTGTGTACTCGTGGTCGAGGCACTTGAACCCGCGTTGGAACCGAGAATCAACAAGGGCACCGTAATTAACAGATTTCTCTATTATCACCAGCTTTTATCTGTTCATAGGAAAACGAGACAACATGTTTATAGAGATGAGTCAAGTGGAGCATAAATTTGTAGACCTAGGTCACTGAGCAGCAGAGCCGCCACATATGCCTATTTTAATTTATTTTTTTATCATCAAAATTAAACCAAAAGAAAGAAAAAAAATAAAATAAAAAAACTTAACGTCTCACAAGACCACTCTGGTTTCACACTGGCGGCACGAACAAATTGATCCTTGCAACTTTACACCTAAATTAGGGAAAATTGTAGCATGGCCCCAAACGTTTCATTTTGTTGCAAAATATACTTTAACCTTTTATTTTTGCGGCTACAGTCCCAAACCTTTTATTTTAAGGCTGTGTTTGATTAGTCACAATTTCCATGGAAAATGGAAAAATTTTTCCATTTCCATCTTTTGCGCTGTTTGATAGCCTAAATTTTTCACGGAAAACGGAAAATATTTTCCCACCCCACCCGCCACGTCAGCATTTTCCACGAAATTCTTGAAAATATTTTCCCACCATTTTGGTGGGAAAATATTTTCCGGCCGGCTGCTCAATTTTTTTTTTTTTTTTGGCAATGGAAACAAATGTCATGACCAATTGTAAAAAAAAAAAATTTCACTTTAATGGACAATTTCCATGTAAAACAAAGTCAAACGAACACTAAACTTTGATGAAAAAAATGATTTTTTAGGAAACAATTTTTTTTCATTTTTTTTTTTTACTTTTTGGCAATGGAAACAAATTTTATAACCAATTATGGAAAAAAATATCACTTTAATGGACAATTTTCATGTAAAACAAAGTCAAACGAATAGAAAATTTAAAAATTTTTCGGGTAGAAAATTATACCAATCAAACACACTTTAAATCATTTTCCCTACAAAACATTTTTTAGGCAAATCTTTTCCCTGTAAAACATTTTCTTTCCACCCATTTTCCACCCTTGCAATCAAACGCACCCTAATAGTAGTCGGAGTCAATTGGATGGATTACATCCAAAATCTCGTTAGTCAACACTGAAATTGAAAGATTAAGAGCTTATTTGGGACGGATTAAAATCAGATTAAAATTGAAAATATAGCCGTTATTGTTGACTTTTATTAGACGGGTGGGACCCAATAACAGTCATATTTTCAATTTTAATGGGATTTTAAGCCCTCCCGAACGGGGCCTAAATGATGGGTTAAATAGTCAACTTATATTTCTATAATTAAATAATTAAATAAAAACAAAATAAAAATGAACTTCGTCGTCTCCAAATCACCCCATCCCCACTTCCAACTTCAAAATAAAAAATTAGAACTCGGTGAATTCTTACTACCAACATCAACCATTGCTTCCACATGAACACCGCCCTACCACCGTCATCAATCAAATAATTCTGCTTTGCATGTTGAAAACCCCCCAACGCCCTCCGTCAACGCCACCCTCAATCAAAATTTTCCCCAAAACTCCAAGTGTCCTCCATCAACACCTCCCTCAATCAAAGAATTCTAATTTTCTTACTCATTGTCTAGCAGTAACCTCAAAAGGCTTCAAATCTATTTGGGGAAGCAGATCTATTTACTCTTCATCCAGCAACAAAGCCAAAATTAGAAAATCTGGAAAAAAAATCAAAACTAATTGGTGAAACTTCTTTGTATGCTCCGCATTCCTCACTACATTCTTGGCGAGTGCTTTGGGATTTAGAAGGTTTTCAAGAATAAAGCTTTGGCAAATAGGCTTGATTGTAGTGGAGTGCGATTCATTTGGGTGGCGAAGCCGTTGATGGCAAAGTAAATGGCAGTGGATTTTGGATTGGTCGCCAAACTATAACAACAGCTGCCTCCGGCTCTCTTTAACACTACCCGTGGTGGTTACTTGGTCGACTATCACCTGGAGCTGAAGCACCGCCTTCCAGGAGCCATGAATGATGCACTCGGTGCAGTTAAATGGCTACAAACACTTGTTCTATCGAATAGTGCTAATCCATGGTTATCAGATGGGGTTGATTTTGATCGGGGTTTCATGGTAGGGGTAGAGAGTGGTGGGGTTTGGAGAAGATGAGCTTTTTGATTTAATTATTTAATTATAGGAATATAAATTGACCATTTTACCCTCCATTTAATCTGTCAATTTGAGTCAAAATTTCAATTTTAGTGTTGACTAAAGGGATTCTAGATGGAATCCGTCCAATGGACTCCAGCTACCAGCCTGCCATTAAAGTAAAAAGTTTGGGAATACGGTCGCAAAAATAAAAGGTTAGGAGCTTGTTTGGGAGAGATTTTTGGGGGAAGAATTGATTTTGAATAGTGATATGATGGGAAATGTGTGGTTGAAAAAGAAGAAAAAATTATTGATGTGATGGAAAATATTATTTTAATGAAAAATGTGTGGTTGAAAATGAGAATTTATTTACTGTAGAAAAATTTAAATCCCTCCCACACAGGGCCTAGGTATATTTTGCAACAAAATGAAATTTTTGTGACCTTCACTACAATTTCCCCCCTAAAAATTTTGTTTCATCCCCACAAAAAGCCAAAATTCAAATAAAGACTGCCACAAAATCTCCTCATCATCCAAAAATTAAAGACGAGGGCCGACTCTATGGTACAAACATATAATCAATGTTTGTTACAGACAGATGTGGTCCTGTCCTTAGTGTAAATTGGTGCACATATTTGTATAGCTGCATTTCTGAGAACACTGCACTGTACAAACATCGATTTGCATGAAAACTGTCATTGAAAATAATGTGTGAATACGTACACTTGTCATCGATGGACAAGCTAAAAACTACACAATTATTAAATGTTCTATTTCAGTTTCAAATATTTGTATATACTTTCAGGTCTGGTTTTGTACTACTACTACTGTGATTGCAACATTAATTATTGGATTTTGCTACTTGTATATTAAATTTGACATCCCGATATACAATTTCTTCACAAATAAGGGGGCACACCCAATAAAAAAAATTGTGAACGTCCCCTTTGTGAGGGAGCCTATGCACTGGGGTATCAACCCCGATGTACAAATAACAAAATCCTTAATTCTTTATAGACTGAGAACAGTTAATAGGTAAAAGCCACTTACTTTATCTTCGACCTCCTCGGTCATTACAATGCCCCCTCAAGATAATGAGATGCGTACTTGAGACAAATTTGGAAAAGAAATAATTGAAGAAACGAAAATATTTGTTATTGTTGATATTTTTATACAAAATTGTTAGTTATCTAATCCCACTATTATAAGTACGATTTTAAAATATCGCTAGTAGTTTGGGTTTGAGACTTTAACATGATTGGACTACATGCACCAAAACTTTGGAAACGATGATGTATTGAAATTTGCACCCAGAAATAGAGTAGGCCCTAAATAACATACCAACAATTTCCAAAATATAACACAAATATTAACTTTGGTAAGCGAACGAAGAGACCATTTTTCAGTAGGTTTGAATTTCTCGAGCTAAAATAACTTAGAGCTTGTTTGGGAGGGATTTTAATTCAATTCAAATTGAAAATATAATCTGATCTTACCAGTCTAATAAAAGTCTAATAATATCAACTAATTTTTCAATTTTAATCCGATTTTAATACCTCACAAACAAGCTCTTAATCTATTAACTGGCCAACGATCATTTTTTCGAAAACACTTCTGAAAAAGCAAAACAAGAAGCAAAAGTAAAAGTACAAACTCGGCCAACCAAATCCTTAAAAAAACTTTTAAAAAATAAGCCAACTTATTTCTCTCCTATTGTTGCTCTTTTGAATTATACTCCAGGTCATCATACACTTGACAGTTAGATGACAGCTAACTAACTAGACACGCTTCGCTTCACTTCACATCACCATCCAACCTCGTTGAAGTGGGATACAATGCATATGATGCATCACTTCATCCAGCGTGCCTTGGAGGGCCGACCCTCCAAGGACACTAAGGACAAGATGAGGTGCCACGTTTGTCGCATGAAGTCCAAAGCCACTAACGAAAGGCATCTTCTCTCGTCGCTTCTCCCCAGGAGATCTTTTGAACAAATCTTTTTATGATTAATTGATGTGACAACTTTGCAACGGATATCTAAAAGGTCAAATTGTCACTCTATGCACTAGAGGCCAAGGTAGGCTTTAGAATGGCTACACTTCAAAACCATTAAGGGCGTCGACCTATAATTGATAGAATGATATCTAGAAAAAAGACCTCAACCGTCTAGATAAAATCGCGTTATTTCATCCAACGGTTATCATTTCTCTTCTATAAATTTAAAGCTCACACGTTGTGTCATTGTATGTAGATGATGCAATTTTAAATCCTCAAAAGCTATAAATTTCCTCCCAATATATTCACATTATCATTCCGAATCCAACCTCTTTATACTTAAAGGCTCGCGTTTCTGGCACGACTCACACCTCTTCACTTCTACATTGATAGACTTGACCGTCGAAAGGCATGTACCGCCTCCCCCCACATCAAAGAAAGTCCGGTGCTATTTACGATTTGTCCAATTGTACAAAAATAAAGATTCACGTGGCCGCAAGAGGACTCCAAATTTGTGGAACATGTCTCTCCTACAAACATTGAGGTCAAACCGATGGAACTCAAACGTTTGACACGCGAATGCAACACAACGCCACTTTCTGTATAATGGAAATGAAGGTCACTTGAAAGTAACACTAACAAACAAAAATCTCACTTTATCCATGTTCGATGTTATATTAAATTAAAATTTATCAAAAATCTCAAATCAAAATTTACAAATAAATCCAATCACGTTATATGAAACCCACAACTTTTCAATCACACATTACGTCAATTTTTATAAAAATTTAATTTCAATTTACAACAAACAAATACATTATCCTACGACACGTTTTCGTGTTCAGTTGGATTGAACAAAAATAAAGTAGATTAGACTATTTGAATTCTTCACCCTGTCCAATTCAATATTATTAAATCCACCAAAAGATTCAAATCCCATGACAAAGCATCATCGTAATTTTGATCTACAGCTCCTCACTTGGTCTAGGAAGTTAGGTTTCGAGCTCAAAGTTCATGGTTTAATCTGTCTACTAGAATAACATGTCCTTGGCGTAATACCAAACAAATATCTTGTTCAATGAGCATTATTAGAAAGTGGAGCAAGGGACCCTATTTTGTCTTTTTCACTGTAAAAGAAAGTTACTGTTACACAGTATATCAGTTCAACACAGACCTCATACACGACAAAAGAGAGCAAAACGGATAATCTACAAAATTAGAGATCTATTTTACCTAAATTACCCTTCGTCAAAAAGTAATGTCATTTTACCCCCACAATCTTCTTCACTATTCCGTACGCGAATCAATAAAGAGGAGACCGGTGAGGTGTACCCTTCCTCCGGTTCATAATCGTCTCTGAAATATCCGGTCCACATCCCGGCCGACATGCAGACCGGAAGCCTGACAAATTGCTTCTTTTTTTCTTCACAATTTCTGTAGTAGCCGTGCACATAGGATTCCGGCAATCAACTCCGCCGCTGCTTGAACCGGACTCCGTCAACATTGAATCGGAAGATTCAAGCACTGAGTCAGGAGTCATTTGGCCATCATCAAAACCTGGTTCAGGCAGTGCAAGAAACTCGCAATTCCGAATATACTTCGAAATATTGCCCCCGGTTCTCAGTGTATGTTGAAGCTGTGAGCAAAATAAAAGAGACCCAGATTAGAAAATTAAAAATCATGAAATGGGTTGGAATTTAAATTTGAAACAAAAAATATTCATGTGTACTACACAGAAATGTGTGGACCTTGCATGAGAGAGAACAAAAGAAGTATGGATCTTGCAGGACTCTGTCACAGGTGTTGCAGATGTTACCGGAGCCTCTTGATGGCCTCGTTTGTGGTCTTTGATTCAAAAATACTACTTTTGCACTGTTCGTTGTATAAGACTGCCAAAAAAAAGATACAAATATTTAAGGAACCTTATTTTTCTATGAATTATGCACTTGTGAATTTATTTTCTTTACATAAGCGACTTACTTGAACATAAGCACAGTCCATCAATTTCTCAGCATCTCCCAGCCTTAAAACATCATGATAAACATATCTTCTTATCTGAAATTTAAACGTAATTAGAGACCTTGAAGTTAAGAATTTAAATGACTGATTTTCAAGAAATATACATGCATAGTTATAATCCACGATATTGACTAAGTAAAAATAAAATAAAAAATTGAAGAATTCTTAAATTTCAAAATTCAAGAGAGGTCGATGAATATGAAAAGACCCTTTTTTTCATGATGTACATATGAAAAAATAATTAAAAGAAAAATGAAAGGGGGTTTTTCTTGGATACCTGCAAGAGGCGGTGTGAGTGGTGAATTTTTGAGCAGTGAGTGCAAATTCCCTCGCAGCAGTCTAAGCAAAAGATATTCTTTTCATTCTTCTTTGAATCCTCATGAATTAAGCAGGCGTTGAAGAATTTCTCTGTCAAAAGGGCAAGAAGCCACTGCGGATACTGGGAATTATCCTCTAACTGTAATAAAAATACATAATTCATTCAAGAGATGACAGAAAATTCAGTTAGTAAGAGCAGCTTATGAGATATGAGAGAATATTCTTTGGAAAGAAATCGAGAACTCACCATGATTTATTTTTCTTGTATCAAATTCGAATTTGTTTCAAATATTACGAATATTTCATTAGGGTATGGGGGTCAATAGGAGAGGAGGATGGTGTAAGAAAAGGAACGGCGCCTGCAAAACAAGCAAGTACTGCTGGTTACTATTACCAATGAAAGAAAGGGGGAAGGGAGAGGCCGCCTTTAAAGTAAAAGTAATGGCGGTAGTACCGCTGGTGCCTATTTTCTGCTGCAGTGTGAAATGGTATTGTATGCTATTAGTACCATTGGTTAGCTTGTTTGAATTAATAATTAATTTTAATCACATATTCTAATAAATTCACAATGTTTCAATGTCGCATTTCATCAATTTTATCGAAATTTATTAAAAATCTGATTTTACACCAATCAACGGCTTAAATATTATTTATCATTTATTCTTTGAAGATAAACCTTTCAATTTTGTACAAGTAATTTAAGGATATGTTTGAACCTCGTTTTTAGTGATAATTAATTTTGAAATAGTGATTAAAAAGTAAAAAAATTTGAATTTACGTACAAGATTATTTTATTTGAATGAATTTGAGAAAAAATAAATTTTCAGATAAAATTTGACATGTAAAAATCATTAATCTCAAATCTTACTATCGACGGTACGGAACTATATAGACTTTGCATCATCGCAACGATGAAAAGAGTAGCCAACTCAAAATGCATTATAAATTAGATGGCTATGAGTTACAAAACAGAAACATGTGCCAACTTTGATTATTAACAAGGTTTAGTGTGTGTTTGGTAGGGATTTTTTGGGGGAAGAATTGATTTTGAATAGTGATATGATGGGAAATGTGTGGTTGAAAAAGAAGATAAGATTATTGATGTGATATAAAATATTATTTTATTGAAGAATGTGTGGTTGAAAATGAGAATTGATTTACTGTTGAAAATGAGAATTGGTACCAAACATAGCCTTACATTTTTTGAGTAAATTTGTAAAGGTAATGACTTCATTTGAAATGAAATATCACACATAAAATAGTGACAAAAATATAATTTTTAAGTGTTTAAATTTTTTGGGTTTCAAAATTATACTTTTTAAAAAATGAATAGTAAATAAGTGAACAATATTAAATTTATTCTATTTTTTAAAAATTATTTGACAAAAATATAAAGCTGGCATAAAATACTTTAAAACTTTTATAATGCAAAAAAAATAAAACATACATTGATCTATGGGATATTTGAATACCATTATCAAGACAGACTTGATATTCTATTTCATTAGTCTCAAAATGTGTAACTTAACAGCCCATCTCCCAAAAACCCTAATCTCTAACCAAGTGGCTGTTTGTTTATGGTTGGCTAAGCCGTGAACTCCGCCCCCTTCTCTATAGGTGCTAATTGACAAGACCGAAGATGGTGAGGTTTCTGAGTTCTTGAAAAAAGGGTTAATTAATCAAATAATACTACTCGTACATAAGCGATTACACGATGATTTACATACAGTTGGAATATTAAAAAGAGATTGAGGAATTTTTTATTTTGTATTTTTTTTGTTTAAGAAATTCTGATCGAATCATATTTCACCAGATCACATAAATCATTATGTAAACCTATTATATACGTACAGTAAAGTCGTAATTTAATAATATAAAAAGGTAACAATGTTTTGACTCTTAAGTGACAAATGATAGCAGGATCTTTCTAGGATATATAATTATTGTCCAAATACAAAGGAAAGTTTCATCATAGCAGATCAGGGTTTTCTTCATTCTCAAAGGATTTAATGGTCTCAAGGTGTGTGACTTGGCCTACTTATGGGGAAATATTAGCTTATTTTCAACAATTTTCTCATTAGATAATCAAGCACAGTCCCATCTCAGATCATCTGCATTCTTTAAATGATTATCAAAATTTCATAAATAACGTTGGTCAAGGTGGTGTCATCGAGTTGCGGAAAACTGTGAAACAGTGCGTTTATTTGAAGAATTTGGAAATTTGAATTTTCATAGGAGTGTCTGAAGCAAGAAACCAGGAGGCCCAATTCATTTTTCCTTTTTCAGCTTTTCTGTAACCTCCATGCTGTCCACATGCTACTGGCAATGAAAGTTTGAAACTATACTATTCTCCATTTCAAATCATTCGAGTAAATGTATCGAGATGGATGGTTCGAGCTGGACGAACTTGGCTATATCTATTATCTTCTTGTGAATTTGAATTTGGTCTATAAAAATATGATTCGAATTACATACAGACTGTCTTCCAAAGTTGGGAATCATACAAGTCCATGAACCCAACGATATTACGTACCCAAGCCAATCTTGCCGATCATTATTATTTTTTGAAAATTTAATGTGATTTAAATTAAGTTATAATTAAAAAAAATCAAATATACTTGTTGTACACTCCATGTGAACAAGAAGTTTGACACGTGGCAAAATTTGTGTCATTCATTGTTTAAATTGTTATTAAAATTAATGTTTAAAAAATTGTCATTTCACAATGATGTCAAATTTAATGTCAAACTTAATGTACATGCATCAAGATTATTTAAAAAATAAATATTACTAGATAAGTAGGGCTATCAAGTGATTAGATTTCGATCCGAATACGATGAAATTAATGAGAGATGGACTTAGAGTCTCGGTCGATAACCCGATCAAGATTCGAATACGATAATCCATTAAATAGATTAATATGGATATAGGCAGGCAGTAGACGCAGAAGTTAAAAGTTAAGGGGCACAATTGAACTTACAAAGAAATTGAGAGAAATTTTACAATTGAAAATTTATGTCAAAAAAAATCATACACCATGTAATTATGCATCCGAAAATTTATATGAGATATGATTTTTTCAGATGTAAAATTTCGAAAAAAATTTATGTTACATCCCATATAAAATTTCCTAATAAAATGATGAAAATTATATTGAGAAATTTGTATTGCAAAAATAATAAATATTAATAAAATAAATGAATTTTTTAAAAAGAAAATGTGAGTTAAACTTCTTTCTTTAAAACTCACATTTAACGCATTTTTAACTATTTTCGATATCTATTTGGATTATTTGATATGCGTATAATGTAGTTCTCGAAATAAGATTTGAGATGATATAAGCAATTTGTATATTTGATTAGCGTACGATCGTCGAAAATTTTTTAAATTTAGCATATTATCGAAATTTTCGAAATACTAATTTTGAATGGCTTACTTTAACAAGTCGTAGCATGTGCTACGATTGATCGTTTCGTACGCCATTAATGATGTAAAAAACTAGACCGTTAACACCTTGAAATGGTATTAAGAATGCAATATTTCGCACTTGTTAGATGGAGAGTTAAGATTTCATTAAAATGCAAGAGAAAAAAGAGAAAAAGTAAAATTTATTGTGATTTTGTCCCTATTTGATGGAGATTAAAATCAAATTTTTAGTAAATTTTGATAAAAGTTAAATATTTTTGGATTCCATAAAATATGTTATTAAAATTAATTGTTAATTTTGATTTAAATTAAAATTTATATTTCAATCGATACCAAACATGATTTTTAAAATAAAAAAAAAATCAAAAGTTGTGCCCCCGAGGACCCCCTAGGTCCGCCCCTGGATATAGGTCAATTCGATCCGATAACAATTCGTTCCAATTGTTATAAATAGTTGAGGAGGTGATGCGAACTCAAGTAAAAATTGTAACTACAAAAATCACGACAAATTAGATCAAACTCAAGAAAGTCAAAAATCAACATTTGAATAGCTCGATCCAATAAATTATTGAACCAAGAAACCAAGACAATCGCCAACAATGTCTAAACCCCGTGATCACAGAACTTATGAACCCTACTTAGATTGCTGAACGCCATAAAAATTTAATTCTCGATAAGTTCGAAATTAATTTGATGAAGAACGATAAGAAAACAATGTCTCACAATAAAACCTAACTAAAAACCATAAAACTAGAGTTTTAGCTAAATTAAGATTCTTTTTGAAAATCGAAAAAATCGCAACTGAACTTGTGCTATGCTGCTGCGTAATGTTGGATCACGCGGTCGCATAGTTCAAACAATAGCCTCCATTGAGTCTCGGTATAGCGGCATTTGGCCCATGCCTAGTGTACTTTGTGGTCGCATAGTTGACCCTTTCAGTTTCGCACTTGAACCAAGTTGTTCCATTTTGTTCCTTATTTAAAGCCTAAAAAAATTTGTTCATTTGCTTGTTGTGATTAATGTTTCGTCAATTGTAACTTGAATAAGCAATCTCTTAGCTTTCTTGACCTTCTTTGGCCGTGATTTCTTCATTGATCATTCCTCCATGATCAAAGAATCATTGCCCATCACTAGCTCTCGTACCATGGTTCTCATTAGGAGGTAAAATATTTTTATGGCATGATATTTGTCACTAAAATAAGAAAGTCAATTCATGTGTACACAGTGTTTTAAAAAGCGTAATGCATTGTGAGGCGTGGAGGTTTCAAGCTAGACTCGCCTAGGCGCAAAAACATAAAAAATGTATTTTCTTATTTTAATATTATTTTAAATCTTTAATCAATCTAAAAATTATTTAAGAGCACATAGAAATTATAGTACCAAATGCAGTTTTAAGAGCTTAACACAATAAATATATTCGATAAAACAAAATATAATATAATAGTACTAAATTATAAATAACTATTTATATAATAATCAAATACACTACTGTCGAACCAAATGTACAATACATTATAGCCAAACAAATCTTTTTATGTACTACAGTCAAACCAAATAGATTTTTATCCCTCATCAAAAGTTATAATAAAATGTTTGGAGATGTCCTCTATAAACAAGTGATTCAATAAACTAGTACTTTTTGTGTCTTTCTATCCAATTGACTAGAAGTTAAAAAAGTTGAAAATTTTATAATTATTAAACCCGTTTAAGAATTTGAAAAATTGGAAAAAAAATTAATTTCAATATTGATTTTATTTTCCTAATTTTTTTAAGGAATAATTACAGCAAAAGCCCCGAACTTTGGAAATATCGACAAACTTTTTCCAAACTTTTCATTTATTGTACCCGTCACCCTAACCTTTTCAACAACATGAGACCCTTTTGGATGATTTACATCCATTTTTCTGTCAGTTGACCACCAAAATTAAGTTTGACCATATTTTAATCAATTTTAAAAGGGAAAAATAATAACTATCTATTTACTACATTAAATAATTAAAAAACTTAAATCAAAAAATTAAAAAATAAATAAAAGAAAAATATAAAAGTCTCTTGTCTTTACCCCCACCCCACCCCACCCTGCCCTGCACTGCCCTACCCCGCCCCAACACTATCCAAAAATCAAAATCACGCAACTGTTTTCAACCATTGGTGTCACATCTATTGAAACCTCCTACGACACCCTTTCCGACTACACCCATGCTGGCCGCTATCCTCTTTCGAGCTAACACCCATGCTGGAAGCCACCAAACAGACTCCTCTCGAGCATGTCCCATTTCAATTTGATGCATCCCACATGCTTCAAACCACGAATTCAACTAGGAAAATTGCAATTCATGTCCTAACAATTATGGAAAGCACACCAATTGAATTCCTGATTCACGACTCATACACGGATTCAAATAATCCCTCTAAATCTAAACTCATCATTTGAAGTTTGATAATGCACAAACTTCTCACCAAATTTCCACTCAAAAACAAATTTAGCTAGAGATTTAAGGCAGAGAGAGAGAGAGGGGGAGGGATGAGACAATTGAAAGTGAGAACTTTGATGAGGAGAGTGAAAGTTGGGCTAGGATTTGAAGTTGAAATCGTGCCATCAGAGCTAATGGTGGCAACCGCTCTGTATCAATTTTTTGGTCCTTGTAAGGCAAATCTTTGGAATCTGAAGGTCTACACCCTATATTAGTTTGGTATGGGATAAGTGATGATGATCTTGACAAGTGGAGCTATAAGTTGAGAAGCCAATTTCTGTTGGCGCCAATGATGAGATACGGGTGGGGTGATTTTGTGGCTGGGTATGGGGTTCGTGGGAGTGGGAGTGGGAGTGGGAGCGGGAGCGGAGGGTGAGTAAAGAATAGATCTTTTCTTTTCTTTTATTTGTTTTAAATTTCTATTCAATTATCATTTTATTTAATTATTTTAATAGATATTTACCATTTTGCCCATTTTAATTGATTAAAGTATGGTCAAACTTAATTTTGGTGGTCAACTGAAGGAAAAATGGATGAAAATCATCCAAAATGGCGTCATATGCAAAGGTTTGAGGAAAGTCTGCTAGAGTTTCAAAGGTTTGAGACTTTTGCTGCAATTATCCTTTTTTTTGAATTGGATATCCAACAATATAGCAGATCGGATATGAATTTAACAATTAAATATCCGTTGGATTTTCGAATCGGATATGAGCAGATCTGATCCATTTAGAGTCCTACAAACAAGTGATAGATTGTGTAAAAAATGAGAAGACGAACAAATATTTATTTCCGAAATACTGACTTTTTGAAAATAAAAAATCATATTTATCTTGAGTTTTTTGTTTTTTAATAAGCGGGCCAACTAGGTATGTCCTTATAGATTGTCAGATGATAATCAAACCTAACTTGACCCGTTTATTATGGGAGTGAATTGCCTATTTAGTCATTGAACTTTCATCTATGCACGCAAGTGGTCACTGAACTTTCAAAATAACGTAACTAGTCATTGAACTTTACAATTCATCATCCCAAAAGTCACTGAGCAAACGACTGCTGATAAATTGGACGGAATATCCACATGGCAGATGATGTGGCAAGACAACTCAATGAATTTTGAAAGTTCAGTGACCCCTTGCGTGCATGGCTGAAAATTCAGTAACTAAATAGGCAATTCACTCCCGCTTGGCCCACATTGTTCCTTATTAAATTATAATTCATTTTTCTCTTTTTTTTTTATCAAGCACACATTCTCCAATAAAATAAGATTACACGTAAATAAAAAATTCTTCTTTTTTAACTATACATTTTCCAAAAAAAATAATACTACTCTCATTATAATGTGGAATAATGGGGTCAAACGACGCATAATGATCAATTTAAAACATGCATTTTTTAAATGTACTCTAACAAAGAGTTTGAAAGGTTGAATGATCTTAATGATTTTGCAGAGAAGTTAGTTATGACAAGAGAAAAATAAAGTATATATATTGGTTTACAATCTTTTGACTCTAACGTTAATTTTACCGGTTGCTATCGCTATTATGGAGATAGTATTTTCTGCAATGAGTATTGTAAAGAATATATTGATTAATCAGATGGGTGATCAGTTGATGAATGATATCATAATTATTTATATAGAGAAATATATATTTTTTAAGATTGATAATGACGTTATTGTACAACTATATCAAAGTATGAAACGCAAGGAATAAGTTTAATTTATAAACTATGTTATTTTTAGTATTTTCTTAATATTATTTTAAGCTTTTATCATCACTAAATTCATGACCAAAAACTCAGAGTTTGACGTCAATTAAATAGAAACCGCATTGAATGAATTTATGAGTTCCGACCCTGAACCGGTTTATCAATTGTGAATTCAACAGTAGCATCAAGTACTTATCAGCTTATAATAAAATTTCAAAAAGATCTCAAAATTAAGAGTATTTATACAAGTACATGTTTGGGCTTCATTTTATTCAAAATACATTTTAAAAAAGAAGGATTTTTTTATTTATGTGTAATCTTATTTTATTGAAAAATGTGTGTTTGATAAAAAAAAAAAGAGAAAAATGAATTATAATTTAATGGGGAACAATGGGGGTCAAGCAGAAGTAAAATGCCTATTTAGTCACTGAACTTTTAGCCAGTACGGTCATTGAACTTTCAAAATTCATTGAATGTCTCACCACATTAGCTGCCACGTGGAAATTCCGTCCAATTTATCAACGGTCATTTGCTCAGTGACTTCTGGGATGATGAATTGTAAAGTTCAGTGACCCCTTGCGTGCATGGCTGAAAGTTCAGTGACTAAATATGCAATTCACTCTCATTATGGTGGGTCAAGCTCAAATTTACTAGGCGAGTTATCTCAAACTTGATTAGACCCATTTTGACACTACTATATTTAAGATATATTTATATCCTAGTACCAAAAAATTTAAAAATCACAAGTTAAGCCAGGATTGATTTTGTCATGTTACAAAGTCTAGACCAATTCTCAGCTCCAATCTCTCGGTTTTCCTATAAAATGAGTATAATTTATATTATCCTACTATAGTAAAAAAGTCAGTTTTGAGTTCACTGTAGATGCAACAGTAAAGCAATGAGATATTAATGTTCATTTTTTCAGATTCACTCATCCAATCCTCCAATTTTAGCTACTATGTTAACCAAAAAAAAAAGTCAATTTTTACTCAGTTTAACTGATTAGTTGTATATTTTATCTTTCTATTTTTTTTAAAAAAAATTGATTTTATGTGTTGGAAATTGGTTGCAGGCATCTTTAAAAAAAAAAAGGCTCAGCGAACTTTTTTTTTTTTTTTGGAGTGTAACAGACATCATTCAATGCATAAGATTCATTATCTTGCAATTTCTCACAGTTCTCACCCATAACCACCCATTCCCTGCGTAAACCTTAGAAATTTCTTATGCTGACCTTTCTCCTCACACTGGGACTGCTGAAAAGGGAAAGCTAAAAAATTGGTCGACTAACTTTGCATTTTTTCATAGGCGCCGTCATCCCATCATGTAAAATATGTTTTTTTTTCTCTCTTCAGGCCCTTTATATCAAAGCCATATAAATTCTTGCTAAAGAGAGTAATGTTCAGCGAGTCGATGCCCCCTGGTATTTTGAATTTCATGTTCGCCCTGCGCGAAAAGATGGATCTCTCGCTGCACGAAGTTCTTTTTTTCCCTGACCAAATTAAAACATCCTATGATTTTTATTTCTTCGAAATCAAAACAAATCCTTCAATACCAAGGAGGACCTAAATATCGAGGCTCTCAATTTCTACATCAATTCCCGATTCTTGGGTTGTATGTCTGGCAATTTGAAGGTTAGGGTTTCGAAACATTGTTCCCTTTCTGCATTTAAAAATCAAATCTTGATATTCCTGATACTGTTTATTTTATTGTGTAATTTTAGAACATTCTTATGTATGCGTATGGGCTTTCTGGGTGGATGATGTATAAACTGCATTGTTAAATTGGCATTCTGAGAGATTTTTTCAGTTTCTTTTCTTCTACCTATATTTGATATTATATTCATAAACTGAGAGACACTTTTGGTTCTTGTTTATAAGAGTGTGGTTACAATTATTTTTTTTTCTTCTATTTGTTTTATGCATATGGATTCAATTTGCGAGCTTTTTAATTCTATTTTATTTTATACTTTGGCCCTTGGTTCTTTTTATGGGAGTTCCTATTACACGCCTCCCCGAAAGTCATTGATCAATTATTTTATTTTATTTTATTTAATCTCTGTATGCGTCTTGAACTTTTGGTTATTCGTCATCTTCCAAAAGCTAGAAAAATTAAGGTTTACGGGGTTCACTCTTTTTGTGCCTTGTTTAAGATTATAGTTTACTTTTACCCAAATTATGAATGCTTATCTTATTCTCATATGCTGGTTAGTAAGGCTACATTTGATAGTAGAAAAATTGAAAGCAAGGATTTTGGTGAATTGGTGTTTTGGCTTGGCTGCAATCTCTCATGATTGGAATTTGTGAACTATCTCACAATTGAAATGATAGTGCTTCAAGTTTAGAGATATATAGTTTATGAGTTTCCTACGCTGATGCAACCAAATTATGAAGATATTAGAAAAAAGAAATATGAAGATACTTTTTCTTGCTCAGGAATTTTCTGTGAAAGATAATAGTCTATGAGAATTTTCCGTGCAAAATTGTTCATGAGTTTGTCCTCGTCGTGCTAACCTGCAAATTGTAAAGCTCCAATTTTTCAGTGTTTCTTCCTGCTTCAAACATTTCTCAGTGTGCCGTAATTTATATTTTAAATTGGCATTGAACTTTATTGTTATAAACTTCTTTGTCGTTTAGGATGTGGTGCTGAAGCTATATTTTCTTTTGGCTTATTTTGTCCATTACTTGGCTTTGGGAATATTAAGCAATGTTTATGCGGTTGTTTGGTTAATCAAGTCCTTTTGCCATTGCGTATTCGTTTTTCTCTGTCTTTTCTTTGGAGGTTGGTTTACAAATGTTATCTGCATTTCAGTTCTTTGGTCCATTCTTTGATTATTTGGTTTGGTAAATGGACTTGATGAGGCCTTAGCTAATGGAGAATAAATTATCTCCTTCCCTGGACACGAGAATGAAACTTGGCGTATAATATCTACATTTTATTTCATCCGGGAAATTTCCTCTATTTATATAAGAATTGTCCTTCTTGATGCTTACCAGAGTATTAACTTCAAAATAACTGTGTAACTTTTTGTATTTATCTTTAAGTACTTAAATGGATTGTTTGCAAAGACTTGGGTAACTTTGTTCTGATTTTCCGTCAGGATGTTTCCTTATCCCCCTTCCACACTGCATGACAAAAATCATAGTTTATTAGCTATGCTGAGATTTGAAATCTGTGATATGCCTATTACCAGTTTCTTCATTTCTTGATACGAAAATTGTGGTGATACAAAAATTGTGTTGATATCAAGATAATCCTATCTTGGGCTTTACTTCCCGAAAAAATGCTACCATCGACCACAATTATAACACTCCAACTATTCTAACGTGGCATTAGTTTTTTCGAGGGAAGCTAAGCAAGTGCGGACCACAAAACTTATTTCATCAATTATTTTTTATTTTTCCCACCTTTTTCCTTGTAAATGAAAAATCATACAGCCCCAAATTCTTCACTCTTTTTTACTCTTTCTGTTGAGGTGTTAATAGTATAATTGTGATTGGAAAAGGGGTATATTTTATCTCATTTAAAAAAGCTCTACTGTCTTCGGAAAAAAATTGATTTCGTTTTGGTTATCATCAACTTGAACTCAATGTTGTGTGGGCACACGGGTAGCATGCCAATTTACTTGCCTCTTCATTCTTTTACCAGTTATTACTAATTCTTCTCTTATAACTGAGCAGTGCAATGCATGGCGAAGAAATTTAGAAGAACATATTTATTCATATATGTTCCCATCTTTAGAATTGTTCTACTTTTCTAATTATACCTTTTTAGGATAGTTTTTTCTTTTCTCCATTCTTGTTTTCTCTTTGTGTTATGTAATTGAGTGTGGCAGGATTCAAGGAGTCAATTTGTTTTAACTGTAGAGTTCTGCTGGATATCATTGGACTTTCTTGTTTATTTTTGCATTCACATCTGATTAAGGTGACTTTTATTTTTTAAAATGTAATATTCACCCATCATGAATCATGATTGGATAAACTACTGGTGAAAGGCAACCTTTCATCTTGGAGATGGTCGACCCTTGGCGGTTTAGATTGCGGCAGTAATAAATAACTTTTTCTCTTTATTGTGTTGTTTTTATATCTAGCTCTATATTAATTGTGATTTCCAAAATATGGGGTATGCTATTTTTTGTTCTAGTGAGATTGTTTTCAAACAATCTTGATACTGCCTACACTAAATACTTTTACTATATCGTTGCGAAGTTCACTAACTAGATGCATTTGTACAACTGAGAATGTAGCTGCTATCACTGATGGCTACTTGTTTGCTTTATTTTTTACTCTATTTTATTTGTCAGGTCATTAATAGAGAGAGATTGCTAGTTGTCAAGCATTTGAAAATGAGGCTTGACCATTTGATAATCAATTCCTTTCTTAAGATTGCTGATGATCTGTATTATAATGCACCATTAGCTCTCAATGTTCTGCAAAAGCTTAACATTGCAACAAAAATGTTTAATCTTTGGTTCCAAATGTTGGAACAGACTAAAAAAAGTGGAGTGCGGGCTAATTTTAAAAGGTATGCACTTGTTTAGGTTTCTTTCTATTTTCCCTCCATCTTCTGCCAGAGAGACTTGTTTAAGGATTCATATCGTGTTAATCTTACAGGGAACAAGATAAAAAAGGTATGCTGCTTGGGCTTAACGTCATTCATCTATCTCTTTGCCAATCAGTTACCGGGAGAGGCATTGGAATTTGGATACATGATGAAATTATCTATGCGATTTTCATATGTTTTTCTTGTTGCAAAGTTTATTAATATTTTTCATCTGAATCAAATAAAGTTTGTAACAGAGAATACGAGAAGATTATAATCAAAATTATCTTCAAAGATTCGGGGGATTCTTGAGTCCTTGTACACTAATCAAAACAAAATTTATACAAAACTCATGCAACGCACGTGACATCGACTAGTTATATATAAGGCACCAGCTTAATTGGTTCTTAATTGTTACTCATTTTTATACTTATATCCCTATTTTTTCCCATCATAATATCCACATTCTATTAATTTACGCATCTTATTTTTGACAATGATTTTTATTCAAAAATTTGTTATGGGGTGTAAAAATACTGATTTGTTTCTCGCATTTTACATAAGTACAATAAATAAAAAAAAAAAAAAAATCTCCCTCATTTTAATGTGTTCATTAACACAATATTTTGACAAAAATCATCATAAAAATAAGATGTGCTAATTAATTGAAGGTTAATGATAAAAGTACAATGTAGGAAAACTTGAGAACATAAATGCAGAAATAAACAAAGCTTTAAAGCCTTTATTGCAATTGAAGTTTGACGTGATTAACAAATAATGTAACGTGAATATAACTACCCAAACCATAAAGGAATTTTCCATTTGAACAGAAATTGAATTGCTAGAAAATTGTCAGAACACTCATATGGGGGTGGACCCTATGTGAATTTAAAAAAAAAAAAAAGAGGCCCCAACTATGTATTCTGTTGCATTTTTGTACGTGTGTTTTCTATACACAAAGCATCTTTCAACCACAAATATCTAGAAATTGTTTTGATATGAAAAGTTTCTTTTCAATTTTATTGCATTGGACTTTAGATATTTTTAGGCCTACAGGGCAAATAGCTGTTAGCCTGCAAACGTTTTCAATCATTTTTTTTTAAATTTGCAAATTAGTCACTAAACTTTTTTTTTTCAGTAGGTATGGTGAGTAAAATTCTGTGATCCTTTAACAAAAAAAGCCATAATTCCATTTTCTTTTTTGGTTTCCCACGTCATGTCATAACTACTGCTGTTGCTCATACATGGAATATTAATACACCAACGCCATGTTTTGTATGGATGGTTGGATAGCATTTGACGGTGTTAAGAAGCAAAATGAAACTAAAATTTTGTTTATCTAGTCCAGTCCAATATCATATACCAAACATGCACTGATACTATAGAGTCATTGTCATGGTGTGTTGGTAGATTTTCATCCCTTATATACTACCTTTTGTGGTTCTTGTTAGAATATGTTGGTTTTTTTTTAATCCAAATTATATTGGATTTTTGAGAAAATATTTTTTCTTTATTTTCACGTATTTTTATTGGAAAAATATTACTTCATTTATTCCACGTAATTTTTTGTCTCATTTCCATCTTTGCGATATTTTTAGGAATTGACATGCACTACAAGTTTTATATCTCTTATATATACTTCATATCTTGTCATATATATTACATCGATTCGTTTTATTTTCCAACAGAATAATGATATCTAACACCAGTTTATGTGACTACACTTTATAGTTTATATTAAATGTGTCACTTGACTTTATATATAAATGAATCTATAATGCCATGTAATTGGTACATAAGCTTGTGCTTACCATTGGTAAGAATAGCGTTATTGTTGCAACTGTGTTTATTTGTTGCAAAAATATCTTCGTGTATTAGTTTTATGCATCTAGTCCTGTTGCCTAATAAACTTGTATATAGATTGATGTTGTGATTAGTCAAGCTCAAACCATTAGGGTAGCATTGGGCTCCTAGAGGGCCTTATTTGGGTATGTTCAAGGAAATGTGAAGGAGAACAATGCATAAATCCTACATATTTGGTCTCGTTTGGTAGGTATTAAAATCCAATTAAAATTGAAAATATGATCGTTATTGGGTCCCACTCGTCTAATAAAAGTCAATAATAACGACTATTTTTTCAATTTTAATCTGATTTTAATCTCTATCGAACGGGCCCTAAAATCACATTTTAAAGTTAACAAATTTATTAAATTATTTCAAAATTCAAGTGTTAATTTCAATTAAATATATATAATATATAATTAATTATCCTCACCCCACCCCCACCAAAAATTTCTAGAAATTCAAATTGAAAATCACACCTCCCCACAGACCCACTCCCATCAAAAATTTTCAGAAATTCAAATCTGAAAATCACCCCACCCCACCCCACCCCACCCCACCTTCCAAAAAATTTTCAAAAATTAAAAATTGGAAATCACACCCCTCCAATCCATGGATCCACCTACCCCACCTCTACATTGCAAAAAAATTTCAAAAATTAAAAATATCAAGTCACTGACGTGTGTCGTCCGTGATTAATTGTGATTAAATTTGTATTCAATGTGACTGTCTATGACCAAGTCGTTCTTAATTGTGACGTTATGTGACAACCAATCACAATTAACACAAAATTCACAACCAGTCACAATCGGTCACAAATAACACAAAATTGGTCACAATTAGTCGCAGTAAACACATATTTGTCACAAATGATCACTACAAACAAATCCGCTAACACAACAAACAAACACCACAATCCACCACCAGTCATTACCATCATCACCTCCAATGCACCAAAACTACTCTCAAAATCCTAAGCTTGCTCAACCTGCTGCCAATAGCCCTCCAGTTTCACAATTGGAGGCACTTGATGATTTTACCGTGGGTAGGTCCCGTATCAGTGTTGATGGAAGACCACAATAGCACCGCCGTAAAAAAACACCACTGAACCTCCCCCACAACCGCCACAACATCGCACACGACCACCTCCAACACATACAACACCACACGATTTAGTCAACCATCGTACCCACAGCACCACAGAGCACATCACCTCAACGCCGCACAAGTCCACCATCGAATCGTCATCACCACACCACTCAAAAAAAAGGGAAGAAGAATGGATTTGCACTCTTGAACTGTAGCAACAGAAGGGCGAACAACTTCGCGATGTTCAAATCGCCACCTTCCAGTAGTGGCGTCTTCGTAGCAGTCTGGCGCATGGCTAATGATTTAGCGGTAGCGATAATGGTTGAGGAGAGAGAAGGAGAAGAGACGGAGTCGACGCCGCTTCACTTCAAATACTGCAGCGGTAGCTTCATCGGGTCCTTTCACAGATCCTGGTACTCTGGCTGAGCAATTTCAGAAGTTTCTCTCCTTACAGCCACAAGCTATGTCTGCTTCTGTAGGTCAGTTTCTTTCCTATCATGACTGCTGATGGCACTCCTATGCCTTTAGCAGGTGTTGGTTCTGTTGTCACACCTCACTTGTCTCTCCCTAATGTTTATCATATTCTAAAACTCAAATTAAATCTTGCTTCTGTTGATCAGTTATGTGATTCTGGTAATTTAGTCACATTTTCTTCTTCTTGTTATGTGCGGTGATTTAGTCTCGTGTCGATTGGGACAGGCCGTAGGAAGGGGGGACTATATGTTTTGGATGAGTTAAAAGTACCAGTTGCTGCTGCTGCTACTAGTGTTGATTTATCTTCTTTTCGTTTGAGTCCTTCTTCTTCTGATTTTTATTTATGGCATTCTCGCCTAGGTCATGTTTCGTCTTCTCGTTTGAGATATTTGGCTTCTACAGGGGCATTAGGAAATTTGCAACCTTATGATATTTCAGATTGTAGTGGATGTAAACTGGCAAAATTTTCAGCTTTACCTTTTAATCGAAGTATTTCTGTTTCTTCCTCTCCATTTGATTTGATTCATTCTGATGTATGGGGGCCTTCTCCTGTTGCCACAAAAGGAGGGTCCCGGTATTATGTTTCTTTTATTGATGATCATACTCGTTATTGTTGGGTTTATTTAATGAAACATCGTTCTGAATTCTTTGAGATATACACAACATTTCGTGCTCTTGTCAAAACTCAACATTCTGTTGTTATCAAATGTTTTAGGTGTGATTTGGGTGGGGAATACACTTCTAAAAAATTTTGTGAACTGCTTGCCTTAGATGAAACTATTCACCAAACTTCGTGTACAGATACTCCTGAGCAAAATGGTGTTGCTGAAAGAAAACATAGGCACATTGTTGAAACTGCTCGCTCTCTCTTATTGTCTACTTCAGCTCCTAATGTGTATTGGGGTAAAGTTGTTCTTATCGTAAGTTTGATTAATACAATTCCATCTTCTCATATTTCAGGTTTTTCTCCTTTCGAAAAGTTGTATGGGTATGCCCCTAATTATTCTTTCTTTAGAGTTTTTGGTTGTACTTGTTTCGTTCTTCGTCCTCATGTAGAACGCAGCAAGTTGTCATCTCGATCTGCTATTTGTGTCTTTCTTGGTTATGGTGAAGGTCAAAAGGGGTATCGTTGTTTTGATCCAATAATTCAGAAACTTTATGTGTCTCGTCATGTTGTGTTTCTCGAGCATATACATTTCTTTTCTATTCCATCAACTACTCATAGTTTGACTAGATTTGATCTTATTCGTATAGATCATTTTTCTACTGATTCTGATAGTTTGTCATCTCAAGTTCCTAGCACTTCAAATACTGATCATTCTGCATGTACTGACACTTTACTCTCCGGCACACCTGAAGCTCCCTCTTCTCCTATGGTCCCTCAAGCCCCGTCTGAGACTGTGGATCCACCTCTACGTCAATCCATACGCATTCGTAAGTCTACAAAGTTACCAGATTTTGCTTATTCTTATTATTCTTCATCTTTTACTTCATTTTTAGCTTCTATTCATTGTCTCTCTGAGCCCTCTTCCTATAAAGAGGCAGTTCTTGATCCTCTTTGCGCATGCTATGGATGAGGAACTTTCTGCCTTGCATAAGACTGGTACTTGGGATTTGGTTCCTCTACCTCCGGGTAAGAGTGTTGTTGGTTGTCGTTGGGTGTATAAGATCAAGACTAATTCTGATGGATCAATTGAGCGATACAAAGCTAGGTTGGTTGTAAAAGGGTACTCTCAACAGTATTGTATGGATTATGAGGAGACATTTGCTCCTGTTGCAAAAATGACTACTATTCGTACTCTTATTGCAGTAGCTTCGATTCGTCAGTGGCGTATCTCTCAACTTGATGTTAAAAATGCCTTCTTGAATGGAGATCTTCAAGAAGAAGTTTATATGGCACCTCCTCCTGGTGTTCCACATGATTCTGGGTATGTTTGCAAGCTCAAGAAGGCGTTGTATGGTCTCAAACAAGCACCTCGTGCTTGGTTTGAGAAATTTTCTGTTGTGATCTCTTCTCTTGGATTTGCTTCTAGTAGTCATGATTCTGCTCTTTTTGTTAAGTGCACTGATGCAGGTCGTATCATTCTATCTTTATATGTTGATGACATGATTATCACTGGTGATGATATTGATGGTATTTCAGTTTTGAAGACAGAGTTGGCTAGACAGTTTGAAATGAAGGATTTGGGTTCTCTACGATATTTCTTGGGTATTGAGGTAGCCTGCTCACCTAGAGGTTATCTTCTTTCTCAGTCGAAATATGTTGCAGATATTCTTGAACGGGCTCGACTTACTGATAATAAGACTGTTGATACTCCCATTGAGGTTAACGCAAAGTATTCTTCTTCTGATGGTTTGCCTTTATCAGATCCTACTTTATACCGTACTATTGTTGGGAGCTTGGTATATCTCACTATTACTCGTCCAGATATTGCATATGCTGTTCATGTTGTTAGTCAGTTTGTTGCTTCTCCTACTACAGTTCATTGGGCAGCTGTTCTTCGTATTTTGCGATATCTTCTGGGCGCCTTTCGTAGTCTTTTACTTCCATACACATCTTCCTTGGAGTTGCGTGCATACTCTGATGCTGATCATGGCAGTGATCCCACAGATCGTAAGTCTGTTACTGGCTTCTGTATCTTTTTGGGTGATTCTCTTATTTCTTGGAAGAGCAAGAAGCAATCTATTGTGTCTCAATCTTCAACCGAAGCAGAATATCGTGTTATGGCATCCACTACCAAAGAGATTGTTTGGTTACGTTGGTTACTTGCAGATATGGGAGTTTTTCTTTCACATCCCACTCATATGTATTGTGATAATCAGAGTTCCATTCAAATTGCTCACAACTCGATTTTTAATGAACGAACTAAGCACATTGAGATCGATTGTCACCTTACTCGTCATCATCTCAAGCACGGCACAATTACTTTGCCATTTGTTTCTTCTTCTTTGCAGCTTGCAGATTTCTTTATCAAGGCGCATTCTATTTCTCGTTTTCGTTTTCTTGTTGGCAAACTCTCGATGCTTGTAGCTGCTGCATCGTGAGTTTGAGGGGAGATGTTAAGAAATATATGATTATTTTGTTAACATTATTTATTAAGGGTAAAATAGTCTTTTAAGTTTTCTTTATTTTAGATTATATATAGTCTCTTTGTATCTAGGTTTTATTCATTCAATTACATTATGTAGAATCAATAAAACCCTAGCCTCTTTTTCATCTTCTCTTTGGATTGTTTAACAAATTCAAGTGCTAGTGTTTTTGTAGGATGTCATTTTGAGTTTTGTTCAAAGAGCTTGACTCCAATGTGTCAATTTAGGACTAGCGCAAAACAAGCCATTCATGTTTTTGGCCATCTTCACCCTCTCCGACTTGCAATATGAATACTCTCTTTTAGCGGTATTTGTTATCTTATTTAGGCCTTGTATGGGAGGGACTAAAATCGGATTAAAATTGAAAATATAGCCGTTATTGTTGACTTTTATTAGACGAGTGGGACCCAATAACGGCCATATTTTCAATTTTAATCCGCTTTTAATCCCTCCCGAACACGGCCTTAGAATACCAACATCTCTTAATACTCAAATTCTTAATCTTCATAGGTACGGCCCAACCCAACATAGTATCAAACAAGTTGTAAGAGCATTATTCTGGCATCGTGCCCCATTTTCTATTAATCTTGTCTGCACAAAACTTTTACTAAAGAAAGTCCATAAATGTGTTTTTCTTGCAACCAATGGCACATTTTCACATTCCATACAAATTTGCACACAAAATACTTCAGTTTCTGCTGAAAACGGGAATGCATCCATATTTGCTCATATAACTAACTGGCTTTGGATTTGAATAAAAACTACCTCCCTGTCGACTTAAGGGCGAGCCTTAGCTCCAAGATCTACTTACTTAGATGGGAAAGGATGCCGCCCGAAAACATTACTGTCCGAACATTACTTTCATGAGATTTTAGAGTATGGAATGAAATCCGAAATGAACTGCTGTTACTTTGAGGTCTATACATGCATTCAATATCATTGACATCGCAAATAACCAGTAATTCACATCCTTCACTTCCATAAACCAACTGAATTAAACAAAATCGAAAATAGACGAACCGATAATAACAATACAACACGGCTATAGCAAAGTGAGATAACCACTATAATTTGATAAGAGAACAGTTACATACAATTACTAAGTGCTATATGTTAGTCTCCACCCCCACTCCTCAAAGGAAGAAGCCCAAATACGAAAAATCCTCGCTTTTTACATTCTTCTCTACAGAAGATTCAACTCGAACCCTTAAAATGGAAAACGAAAATTCCTAAACATGCAACAGAACTTGTGGCTAAATATTTACAAGAGAGCAAGCATACCAAATGACAACAACACTGTTGCTTAATTTCTTTGAGTCCTCGTACTGAACAAGTCAACTGCAACATGAGCTCTAACAATAACCTCAATGCATAGAATACTTCATTTTCCAGCAGGAGAACATATTTGATCTCACTACTCTGTACACTTTAAGCCAGTGAGATAAACCTGTGATTGAATCACAGTCCTTCCAACTTTAAAACCCGGCACAACTGTGAACCCGACCTTAGGCCTAGTCTTTCCCCGGAAACTACATTTCCCCAAAACATCTTCCATGTACACCATTGAAAAATCTACACCTCTCTCGACCTGAAATATCTCTACCACGGGATCAAACGAATAGGCCAATGTATGAAGCAACCATATAGAGCTCGCCATTCTAACGAACAACTCGTAAAATACACTCAACGACTTCCACGAGTCCAACACCTTTTCCTTCCTATCTAAGTTGCTGAACAACGAAGACTCCATAGTCGGGTGAATCAATTCCTCGTATTTCTTCTCACAAAACCGTGAAAACCCACATTTTGGATTCTTACTCAAGATTTCCATCGGATTACTGGCTACGTGTTCAATTAGTTCTCTCAAATAACCACCATGAATTGTACTATTTTCACCATGTATTGAACCATTTCCATTACACATTACTTGACTATCACCTAATCCAAAATCATTCATATCAAAATTCCTAAACATTCCCAAGCAAATATAGGACAAAAATACGTACCGGGAATGCCCTTTTTTCCCGTAATCAATGTCCGAATAGACAGAATTTGCAGCTTTCTCCAAATCCCACCCTGCTCTTCTCATCAAATCAATCAACAACTTCGTAAAACATCGTAAAGACTTAACTGAATCATTCAACATAGCTTCAAAAACCCGAATTGTCAATAAAACATCCTTGCTAGCTTCCATTTTTTCCTTTTTGAACCCCAATTGTTCCGATAAATTCAAGTTAAAACCCCGAATTTTGTCGATTTTTTTCCTCAAGATCAAGACATCATCATCTTTTGCATCAATCTCAGATTGCAATGAATTTACCATGGTCTCTAAAGCCCTGAGCTTGCTCTGATTCTCCTGCACCTGAAATTCCAAAAATGATCCAGCCGGAAACTCAAATTCTCCGGGCAAACCCGAGCTCCTTTTGTTGAAATTCTTATAGATATTCTTCATTTCAGTCAGTTTCTGGAGAACTGAGATGAGTGATTTATCTGCTTGTTCAAGGGCGTTTTGGTCAATTTGGGGGACATGGGCCGTTTGGAACTGCAAATACGAGGCTTCAAATGAAGAGATGGTCGCAAAGAGTGAAAGGATTACGGTTTGGGTCAGGTGGGCATCCGGGTCCGGGCCATAATCCTTGTCAGGCTTGATAACGACCACTTTCTGGTCAGGTATGAACTCCTCAGCCGAGTCTAACAAAGAGATGACGTCAGAATCAACAGCGGAGGCTGAATCTCGATTGTCGGCGGCGGCGGCGTCTTCGGCGAAGAGCTCGTAGGTCTTGGCCTTGACAGCAAGGGCGAATTTCTGGAACATCTCGGAGATTTGAGGTGGGGGTTCCATCTCCTGGAACATATAGAAACAATTATTATATGTTCTACTGCAAAATTTTAGGCTGTGCAGAGGGTGGGGGTGCTTTGGATGACTTGGAAGGAAGGTATTCGCGTGTGAAAAAATGGTGAAAGGAAAAAAACTGTTTGGCCCTGTTCAAACAGGGGAACGATGTCAACGTCGTGAAATTGAGCTCCATTTAAACCGATTCCTTTATTTGACTAAAAAAGCATCTTGAATCTTAACGGAGTGTTTGGTGGGGATTAAAATTAAATTTTTGATAAATTATGATAGAATTTTTGAAATGTATGATTGAAAAGTTGTGGGGATCCATAAAAGATAGAATTAATATTGATTATTTGATTTTAACTTAGATTCGGACCAAATATGGGCTAAATTTTTGAAGAATACATAGTTAAAAAGTAAAGAAAAATTTAAATTTACGTACAGAATATTTTTGATCCTGCTTGGAGCCCTTCTTCTTCTTCTTCTTCTTCATTTTTTTTTTTAAAAAAAAGAGTTTTGAATAGTATTTTAAGAGAACATGTAGTTAAAAAGTAAGAAAAAATTTTAAATTTACATGTAGAACGTTTTATCGTATGACTATGTGATTGAAAATGATCTTATATAAAAAGTAGTTTTAAAAAAATGAGAATCAAATATGAGGTTTCATTTGTACCGAAAATAGATGACAACGAATTTGATAACCTCTTACATGCGGCAGGTCTTGTGTGATTAAAAAATTCCAAAAAGAAAAAGTGCCCCATTGTGAACGTCGATCAATCTGTATGTCAACTATTTTCAATACGAATAGCACTGCTCATTTGTGAATGTGTAATTGAAAACAAATATATATAAAATAAAAGTATTTTCTTCCCGTGTTTAATGAAAAATTTCACATTTGACGGTTTACAATTTTTTTTTTTTTTTGGTTGAATCGTGAATTTTAAAAATATGTTAATGAGCATAAAATGAGGGAAAGTCATTTTCTTGAAATGAGAGAAGAATATTTGTATTGCTAATTTTTTCATAGTTTAGGAATTTGTGAAGTGGACTTTTTGTCGAGGGGAAGGCGACTGAGTAACGGTAACAAGAGGTGATATACAGTGACAGGCGATGCACGAAAGTTTTCATGTTACCTTGAACACATATTTGTGTATGTACTAGTAATAATAAATTTGGACAAGATAAATTTATTTTTTACTTAATTTTGTTGAGAACTTATATTTCACCCCTAAAAAATAAGTTATAATTGAGGTGAAACTTCGACTTGTATAGAAGTCAAATATCTCATACGAGTCTATGAGTTATTCTTATAATTAATTTTAGTTTATTTGTTTTGGCCTTTCAGGACAAAAGATATTTTTATAAAGCAAATCCCCAAATTAAATTATTCATCGAATAGTAAATTGTGTAAAAATATGTCAAATCAAAATATAACAATGTTTTAAAAATTGGCTTCACTCAAAAGTTTAGAGTCAAATTATCGAATCAAGATTATACAGATAGTATACAGACTTAACATTACTAAAGAAGTTAATTAGAAACATCTATTAGTCGTTTACTCTTTAACATGTTTGATCGCGTTTAAAAGTAACATTTAAACTATTTTTTAGCACAATCTGATGTCTTTACTGTCTAATCCAATCTACTTCAGTATTGGAAAAATGCCCTTTAAATACTTGAATATAACCTAAATATATAGACATGATATTCCTAAACTCGTCGAGTGAAATTTTAATGTTTAATTAATTTAAGCAAAGAAGAAGCTAGTGGTTGATTTATGCTTGAAATTAGTAGAGTTGGATAAAAGAAAGGAGATTGTTTTGGTTGAAATTTGTAGCATTATTAGGAAAGTAGGTTAAGATTTGTTGAAGATGAAGTCAAATGGAGAGTTTAGACAACCCAACAAATGTGACAAACAAATTATTAAGTTTCACATCTAAAGTCTAAAAAAGGCTTTAACAACCTAATGTCGTTTCCAATGTTGGATGTTTTTCTTATTAATTTTCTTTTTCATAAATTTGTTCGATCCACCACCTTCTCTATTGAAATAATCTTAATAAAATCAATTTTATTAATTTTTTATTGACTAGACATATAATTAAGTCTAATAAAGAATGGAGATTCGTTAACTTTGTGTAAACAAAATGATTAAGCCTTATGGCTGAATCGCATGCGGCCCATAGGGCCTACAAACTTTTAATCTATAAAAAGTATCCATCTTTGCCTCACTATTGACCATTTGTTGGGGTCCTTTTGTAAAAAGATACGACCATTTTGTTTTTACTTGCAAATCGTTCATATCGTTTAACTTTTGATATTTGGATCTTCAAATCGATTATTCTTTGCACTAATGGTCATTTCCGTCTAATATGTCTATTAATTTAAAGAATAATCAATCTGAAGGTCCAAATGTCAAAAGTGAAACGATGGAAATGATTTGCTTAATGAAAGCAAACAATATGAATGTTTTGCGTCAATTACGTGATGAATCAGATTATGTACCTTTTTAACACACAATTTAATGAAATCGGACAAAGACCATGTTGGCCACCTAAGGCATCTTGGATTTTGGAGGTCAACTAGTGCCTTCAATTACCCAAGATGGCTTAAGTTGAACATAGATGGATCAACTTTCGATAGTCCAGGACATGCTGGTCGTGGCTTGGTCTTTTGCACTTGAAGAGCATCATCGAGAGAGTACTTCTCAATTCCGTTTCATGTATATGTGCTATTGATTACGCACTGGAGTACGAGTGAAGAAAGCTTCGACTCGAGAGTAGCTCAGCATATTTAGTGGTTGTCTTATAGTCTCGATCATGAAAGGTCCTTTGACAGTGACCTTTAGATTGGGATATATGTCTCAATTATGCTTCCTAGATGGGCATTATTACTACTCGATGTATTTTGAGTGTTATAAAACTAACAATTGTATTGAAATGTTGAATTTATATGACACAATAAGAAATATATGGTCGCAAATAAAAGAATAAAAGAAGACAAAAAGATATAACGAAGGAATTATGAAATTTTACTGCACCGATAATAATGGAGAAATATACAATTGATTATAAAGTTTCGATAATCTATTTTCTCACACTTATTAAATTGTATAGAAGAACCTAATATTTATAGGGAATATGTAAGGAACGTCCAAACCCTCTTAGTAGAATTGTTGATGAAATATGATGCCAAAAAATCGAGTCCAAAATGAAAAAGAAGAGAAAAATGCGAAAACCCCAAATCAAGTCAGGTAGGTCCGGGCGACCCGGCGTCAGGTGTTCTGTCCGAATTTTTTTTAAGGTTATTTTCTCCATCTCGAACTCTTCTTCAAGTCCAATACCAATTTTCAACTCCCAATAGGCTTCCAAAATAGAATTTCAACTTGACATACGATATAACATTCCAAACTGAATTCTTCTTGACGTGCATTTCAATTAGAATTTTTCAATTATTTTAACAAGGAATTCTAGTGACACCAAATTCTAACAATTTCCACATTGACACGAATTCCACTGCAACAAACAAAGCTTCAAAATTTTCTCCTTGTGGAGAAGAAAATATGTCTGCAAGGAATGAACCGATCTTCAACAATAACCAAAATTGATTTCTCCAACAAATACAATACTCTACATCTTCCAATGAATCCAAACACTACTCTACAGAATTACCTCAAATTCTCAAAAAATTATAATGATTTTAAAATTCACCAAATTGGGTTGTAACACAATCCAAAACAGAATTAAACCTAAGTACTTTTAAAGGAAGGTTCATTGCTAGATTGTACACCTTCTACTATGCTGAAAGCATGCTCAACAAAATCAGCATCCACATACCTTTTTCCACTGGCCCAGTCCCTAGCAATTGAATACAATGGCACCACAGATGATGGTGGAAAAACGGCATTATACATATCTCTTGAACTCCACTAAGCAGTATTTTCTTCAAATCCGACCCTTTAAGAGCTCTTAAATGTATTGTACCAAACTGAATGTCCACTACGGTACTAAACTTGTGCTGATTGACCCTTCTAGATTCTGCACGACCCCGCAAGATGTATAATTGAGACATTTTCTGTCCCCTTCAAAACAACATCGGCATCCTTACAAACCTTCAAAACTCCACATCCACTAAAGAACTCATAACACTTTGAATTAAGGATAAACAACGAGATGAGATTCTTTTTCAAATTCGGAACATGTCGAACATGGCCAAGTATTCTAATTGTCCCACCCAATTGCTTTAATCTGATCGTACCCATTCCAGCAACCCGACAAGGTGTGTTGTCCCTCATAACCATGACACCTTTGGAAATGGTTTCATATTTAGTAAATAAGTTCTAAATAAGTCCTTATTAGGACACATATAAAACACACACGCTGAATCCATAATCCAATCCTCCTCTAATTTAGACTCGACATCAGAAATAGTCAAGAGATCTCCCCACTTACAATGTTCTCTGCCAGGTCTGTTTCACCTGAAGTCTCTGATTGCTTCCCATATCAACTTGCAGCCAACCTTTTTTTTATTCTACAATTTGTAGAAATCCTTCTTCAAGTACACATTCTTCTTGTAGAAGTTACAAATCTGATTACTGAATTTAGACTTCGATTTGTCCTTCCAGAACCACCAGGAGCAATAAGGGCTTGTCCATCTCTAACCTCTGAAATCGGATGCTTCATCTTCTCTTTTGAAAATAAAGTATCATAAACCTCCTCTATGGTGAGAGTATCACGATTATACAGGATCGTGTCTCTAAATGAAGAAAACGAAGCGGGCAACGAACACAATAGGATTAATGTCAAATCTTCTTCATCATACTTTACTTCCAAAGTTTCCAAATCAGCGATAATCTCTTTAAATACAGTCAGGTGATCTTCCAATGATCTTCATTCAGCAATTCGATGAGAGTATAAATGTTGGTTGAGATGCAACTTGCTTGTCAGACTTTAGTCATGCACAATTGCTCCAACTTCAACTATAAAGTAGCCATTAAACCCTCATTCAAAACGTCCTAAAGAATGGTATTCGATAGATGAAGATGAATGTGAGAAACTGTCTTCTTATCCTTCCGTAATTTCTCCCCCGCGGTCAAAGTTATGGACACATTGTCAATTCCTAGCAATGCATCATCCAAATTTAGTTGTGTGAGTACTGCACGCATCTTAACCTGACATAGCGAAAATCTTGTGTTTCGATCCAAAAGCGGAATATCATACTTCATGGAAGCCATCATGAACAAAAAACATCAAACAAATCAAACCCCGAGCTCTTGTGGAAATGCGGAATCTATGTTCTGATATCACTTGTTATGAAACTAACCACTGAATTGAAATGTTGAAATTACATGGCATAATATGAAATATATGATCGCATGCAAAAGAATAAAAGAAGACAAGAAAATATGGTAGAGGAATTATGAGATTTTATTGCACTAATAATAATGGAGAAATATACAATTGATCCTAAAGTTCTGGTAATCTCTTTTCCCACTTTTATTAAATTGTATAGAAGTACATAATATTTATAGGAAATATATAGGGAACGCTCAAACCCTCGTAGTAGAGCTATTGATGAAATGGGATGTCAAAAAATCGAGTCCAAAACAAAAAGGGAGAGAAAAACACGGAAAATCTGAAACAGGTCAGCGCTACCTTTGAGCGCCCCGTCGCCGGGCGTTCTGCCCGAATTATTTTCAAGTTGTTTTCTCCATCTCGAACTTCTCTTCAAGTCCAATACCAATTTCCAAAATAGAACTTCAATTTGACATAGGACTCCAACAACATTTCAAACTGAATTCTTCTTAACGTGCATTTTAATTAGAATTTTTGAATTACTTCAATAATGAATTCGAGTCACGCCAAAATTCTAACAGTCAGGACAATCTTGTAGCAAATCCACTAGCATTAAGAGCTCATCATCGTTGCTCGTACATGGTGGTGGATAGCTCCATATTTTACTTCAACGTTTATGTTATCCCCCCGTTTCGAGGATTGCAGAAAGATGGCCACGTGGCAAGCCACGTGTAGGGTGGTCAGAGAGGAGCAAAGAGGACAACCAAATGGGTCGGAAACCCCGCGAAGGAAATGGGCCGAGGCCCTTCATCAATAAATAAACATTTCTCATAGCCTCGGCATGAGGCGCTTCCTCAAGGACGACACAATGCGTGATCCGAGGTCTTCTTAGTGTCCTCTGAGGGTCATGAACTCGACGTTGCCTCGAGAAGATTCGAAGATCTTTTTGAATTGATTGATGGGATGCCTACAATAAAGTAAGCAGTTGTATTTAATGTCAGCCTGTCACTAGAGTGGCTGACCTTCGGTCAAACATTAAATGCGATGATTAGACAGCGACGTGAAGCCTCAGCTTAGGAGATGTCTCCACGTGGATCTGATCTAACGATCGCCACGTCTGCCGGAATTGTATAAATGATTCGTTTCTGTGTTCATAACGAGGGAGGGGATTTTTCGGCCCAAGAGGAGAAAAAAAGGACTGAGAGTTATCAAAAATAAAAGACATCCTGATTCGCATCATATCTATCCTTCCACATATTCCATGAGAGAAGAAGAATTTGTTTGTCAAGTGTAAAAACAAGAAGTCAGGGATCATTGTTAGCGTGATTCCCTTTACATACTATTACCGAAACCCAAACATTTTTGTCTTCCGCCAGAAAGTACCTCCCACGTCCATAAACAGTAAAGCTACCAATTGCATTCCGGTAGAAACGTGCCGGACCCGTACTTAACACGGCGAGAGTGGGCCCGGTATCTGTTGAATTCATTTTTTGGGGTCAACAGATTGGCGCCGTCTGTGGGAAACTATATGGTTAACCACGAAAGCACATGAAGAAAAAGCTAAGTTACAACTTTGAAGCTCTGCTTTGGTGCAGGATCCGGAAAGAAAGGAAGGATCCGAACCTGTGAACACAAGGGAAGCTTTATAAATCATGAGTTCAACCGATGATCAAGCCCCAAGAAGGACAAGGGAGCACCCTGAAAAAGGGGAGCCCTCACACACTTCTCCAGCTCCACACCCACGACCTCCGATACGTAGGCGCGGAGGATCCAGAGGCGGAGGCAGGGTGGCGGCTAGACTTACAAGGGAAATGGCTACCATGGCCGCCAACATGAGGAACATAACCCAGCAGATTCTGGCCATGCAAGAAATGCTGGCGAACATGCAATGGCAGGGATATCATGCCCCCCCATATACGGCCCCAGACGACATCCTTCCTGAGGCACAAGGGTATTATTAAGAGGAAGAAGTTCAAAGCCAAGCAGCCAAGACCCTGTAAACTGGAATGGAAGCCCCTCAAGAAAGGGAGGCAGAAATGGAGACATCCATAGATTACGCCCCAGAAAGGCCATATGGAGCACCGTTCGACCACCTCTCGAGTCACGAGCCAAAAGGATGACCTCGAAGGGCCGAAAGTGTTTTCGACAAAATAGGTTCGGAGGCACCTAGAAATAGGCAAGACCTCTCTCTTCCCTCTCCTAGAAATAGGCAAACCTATTCTCATCCAGACAGGGGATAGCGACCAGACCCTCCTTATCATGATGGTCGGCCAGCATGCAGCTATGAATCACTAGCCCCGCCCCCTAGAAATAGGCGGGAAAGAAGGAGCCAGGCTAGGAAAAAAGCAGCAATCTCACCGCCTCTTCCCGAACCCCTCAGGGTTGAGGATGAAGACTCAGATGAACCCCAAAGATCCTGCGACCTAGATGACGATGATGAGCAGTCCCCCTTCTCAGAAGCAATAAGAAATGCCCCCATGCTGAACCACTTCACTCTCCCTAAAATCCCGAAGTATGATGGGAGAGGTGACCCTGCCAAACATATAAATAATTACAAGACACACATGAATTTGAAAGGAGCCACTCCGGCAACGAAGTGCAGAGCTTTTCACCTAACGTTAAGTGGAGGTGCCGAATTCTGGTACACAAGGCTACCTGAAGGGAGCATCCGAAGTTGGCCTGACATGAATAAGACATTCTTAAAACGCTTCGCGACAAGCAAGGAGGGAGATAGACCAATCCAGCGACTGCAGGACATGAGATAGCAAAGGGGTGAGGCATTAAAAACTTTCTTGTCCCGTTTCACGGACGAAATGACTTATTGTGTACAAGTCACAGACAGGAAAGCGTTAACTGCCCTGAGGGGAGGGTTAGGCATGAACTCCCTCTTCTGGAAGGACGTACAGAATAAGGATCCAACCACTTATGACGCCCTTTTAGAAATGATAAGGCGAGAAATTCTGAATGAAGAGTTAAAGGATCACAGGAACCGAGCAAGTCGAGGCCTCCCGCCTCCACAAATGCAAAGAGGAAAAGGCACAACCTCTCACTTAATGGACCATCAGGCCCCATTGAATCATGGACAGGAGCTCGCTGCGGCCACTCTCAATGCCGTACCCACTTTAGCCTATGAGGAGGTGAATCCTGGTGCTGAAATGCATCAGCGTCAACCTTACAAAGACCGCCACAAAAGGGTCAAGGTAGGGGACGGGGAGCTGAACCTAGCGATAGGGATGAAGCCCCCAACTACTGCTCCTACCACCAATCCCATGGTCATCGCACGAAAAACTGCTGGGATGTCGCGAGACACTCACGAAATCAAAACCAAACGAGGGGAAAGCATCCCTCCAGGAACGCTCCTTACAAACTTAACCGACCACCTGGAAACCACGAACGACGTCGAACTAACCACAATGACCACCCCCAACGAAGGGAGGGCAACGTCGAAGAACCTATGGAAAGTCAAAGGCAAGGGAAAGGACCTCAACCAAGCAACGAACCTGTTCGGGAGATTGACACCATCATCGGTGGTCCTCACATGGGAGGAGATTCGAGGAATTCCCAAAAGAGCTATGCCAGGGAAGCAACTGATCCAGCCATGTCAAGCTATATAGTGAATCAATCAACGGGTAGGTCTTCGTCCCCAATCACTTTCACACAAGAAGATGCACTGGGGGTACATTATCCCCACTGTGATGCATACCATGGGGTGTTGGGAAGACCCGCGCTGAAGGAATTATGCGCTGTAACCTCAATTCACCACCTGTGCATGAAATTCCCTACGGATAAAGGAGTGGCTACGGTCTGAGGAGACCAACGAGGTTCTAGGAAATGCTACTCCAACTCCTTGAAAAAGGCCGAACCAAGGACCACCAACGTTATCCTTAACGACGTCGACATGGAAGATCTCCCTGAACAAGGGACTGTGCCAATGCCAAGAGACGTTCTCATGACCGAGGCCCCTGCGGAAGGCGGACCCTTCAGCACCACAGGAATCCCTGAAAAAGGGGCAATTGTAGAAGAAATGACTTATCTAGAGGAATTAGATCCCCGCATAATCGATTGCGAGCCCCAGACAGCCCCAATGGAAGAGCTGGAGACCTTCCACATTGATCCAATGGATCAATCTAAGCGTCTACAGGTGGGAAGCAAGTTGCCACCTAAGGTGAAGGAGGAGCTAAAAAATTTCTTGGTAAGAAACCTTGATGTTTTCGCCTGGAAACACGGCGACATGGTGGGCATTGATCCTAAGGACAGTTGCCACCACCTAAACATCGATCCCAAGGCTACGCCACATCGACAGAAACGAAGAGCCCTCAATCCAGAGAGATATGAGGCCCTCAGAGAAGAAGTTAAGAAATTAATCGATAATGGTTTCGTTAGACAATCAATGTATCCGAAGTGGGTTTCCAATCTGGTGCTGGTCAAAAAACACAATGGGAAGTGGAGGGTCTGCATAGACTTCTCAAATCTAAATCAGGCATGCCCTAAGGACAGCTTCCCACTTCCCAGGATAGATCAGCTCGTGGATGCGACTGCAGGGCATGAAATACTTAGCTTCATGGACGCCTACTCAGGCTATAATCAAATCCCCATGTTCCCACCTGACGAGGAACACACTTCCTTCGTCACAGACAAAGGGCTATATTGTTATAGGGCCATGCCCTTCGGTTTGAAAAATGCCGGGGCGACTTATCAGAAACTGGTGAACAAGATGTTTGTCAACCTCATCGGCAGAACCATGGAGGTCTATGTGGATGACATGCTGGTAAAAATTTTAAGGACGAATGATCACGTTACCCACCTCTGTGAAATATTTCAAATTTTACGAAAATACCAGATGAAGCTCAATCCTCTGAAGTGTGCATTTGGAGTATCATCAGGGAAATTCTTAGGCTACATTGTCAATCGGAGGGGGATCGAAGCTAACCCTGAAAAGGTCAAAGCTTTGATTGAAATGAGGTCTACTGAAAAACCGAAAGAGGTACAAAGTCTCACTGGACGAGTTGCAGCCTTGAGTCGCTTCATATCGAAAGCAACGGACAAGTGTCAGCCTTTCTTCAAAATTCTCAAAGGGGGAAATAAATTCCAATGGACCGATGAAAGCGAAGTGGCCCTACAAGAGCTGAAGAAACATCTGGGACAACCGCATCTCCTCTCTAAACCAAAAGACCATGAAGTATTATACTTGTACCTGTCTGTAACCACTGGATCCTTGAGTTCGGTCTTGATAAGAGAAGAAGGTGAGCATCAATTACCAGTCTACTATGTAAGTAAAGCACTTCTAGCGGCCGAAACCCGGTACCCTGATATGGAAAAATTAGCCCTATCCCTGGTAACGGCGTCAAGGAAGCTGAGGCCCTACTTCCAGGCACACAGCATCCATGTATTGACCAATTATCCCCTTAAACAAGTGCTTCAGAAGCCAGACGCTTCAGGGAGATTACTCAAATGGGCAGTGGAACTCAGTGAGTTTGACATTCATTACAAACCTAAGCTGGCCATAAAGGGACAGGCATTAGCAGACTTTGTGGCTGAGTTCACACCTGTCCCCAACATCGAAGTGGAGATGGAGCCCTCAGAACCTCAGATTTGGAGACTCTCGGTTGATGGGTCGGCTGGCGATACAGGCTCAGGAGCGGGGATCGTATTGACCAGTCCAGAAGGACATAAGCTCAATTGTACAATAAGGTTCGGCTTCAGGGCAACCAATAACGCAGCCGAATATGAGGCCTTGTTAGCAGGCCTACGCTTGGCAAGAGAAATGCAAGTAAAGAGGCTCATAGTCAACAGCGATTCCCAGCTCGTTGTCAGTCAAGTGCATGGAAATTTTTTTGCCAAAGACAAATCCATGGCAGCTTACCTAAAACTGGTGATGAGCTTTGTCCCTTCATTTGAAAGGTTTGAATTGATGCAGATACCAAGGTCTTACAACTCCCACGCTGACGCACTGGCAAAGTTAGCGAGTAGCAAAGATTCCGAACTACTTAACGTGGTCCCAATTGAACACCTCTTGAGACCTTCCATAGAGGTCGGCGAAACAGTCATGTGGACAGAAGGTACCCCTCCCTGGATGACGCCCATTATGGCGTACCTAAAAGACCAGACCACAATAGCCTTGGGGAAAGAAGAAGCTCAGAAACTCCGAAGAAGAGCTACCCACTTCGTCCTACAAGACGATGTCTTGTACAAACGCGGCTTTTCGATGCCCCTGCTGAGGTGCATTGGAGGGAAGCAGGCAGATTATGTGCTTAGAGAAATCCACGAAGGTATTTGTGGCAACCACGCTGGAGGCTGGTCTTTGGCGCAAAAAACGCTCAGGCAAGGATATTACTGGCCCACCTTGAAAAAGGATGCACAGCAGTTCGTCAAAAAATGTGATAAATGTCAGCGTTTTGCCACAGTCCAAAGACAACCTCCACAAGAGCTAAATGTAGTATCCAGCCCTTGGCCCGTTTGCTAAGTGGGGAGTCGACCTGATCGGACCCCTTCCCAAGGGGAAAGGGAATTCCAGCTTCGCAATTGTTGCAATCGATTATTTCACAAAATGGGTAGAAGCCGAACCTCTTGCAAAAATAACCGAGGCAAATACCTCCAAGTTTCTCTAGAAAAATATTATCTGCAGATTCGGGATTCCCCATTCTATCGTCACGGACAATGGTAAGCAGTTCGACAACAAGAAGGTCAGGGAAATGTGCGAAGAACTCGGAATCAAAAAACATTTCTCGTCCCCACATCACCCCCAAGCTAATGGGCAGGTTGAAGCTGTGAATAAAACAATCAAGTACACCCTGAAAAGGAAGCTTGATGCATCGAAGGGAGCATGGGTAGAGGAATTGCCCCAAGTGCTTTGGGCAATCAGGACTACAAGTCGAACTGCGATGGGAGAGACCCCTTTCTCAATGACTTACGGGGCAGAGGCTGAGTCCAGTCGAAGTAGGTCTTCCGTCACCCAGGCGAATGCATTACCATAAAACAAACAACGATGAGGCAAGATGCTTTAGATTGGACCTCCTTGAAGAAAGGAGGGACGAATCTCAAGTAAAGATGGTCATGTACCAATGAAAGATGACCAGGTACTATAACTCAAAAGTAAAAAAGAAAACATTCCGGTTGAATGACTTGGTTCTTCGAAGGGTGTTCCCACCCTCTAAAGAGCATGGGTCAGGAACCCTCGGCCCAAATTGGAAGGGTCCTTACCACATATGCGAAGAAGTTCGACCAGGGACGTATAAAATCAAAGATGTGGATGGAAGAGTGCAGCCTCATCCTTGGAATGTGGAACATTTGCGTAAGTACTATTAGTAAGATGGGTCGTTTATTTTACATGGATCGTCTATTTTGTATGGATCGTTTGTTTTATTTGAATGAAAGGCTAAGAGCCTCAACTGGATCGTCTATGCTATATATTTTAAAAGGCTAAGAGCCTCGATTCATTTAAAACATTACTTCGAAAGGCTAAGAGCCTCAAATTGTTTAAACATTGATTGCAAGGCTAAAAGCCTCGACGCGTTAAGAACGTTGTCCGAAAGGCTAAGAGCCTCGATTCATTTAAAACATCACTTCGAAAGGCTAAGAGCCTCAAATTGTTTAAATATTGATTGCAAGGCTAAAAGCCTCGACGCGTTAAGAACATTGTCCGAAAGGCTAAAAGCTTCGATTCATCTAAAACACTATTTCGAAAGGCTAGGAGCCTCAAATTACTCAAATTTTGAATGTAAGGTTATGAACCTCGAAACGTTATAAACATTATCTGAAAGGCTAAAGCGCCTCGATTCATTTGAACATTATTTTGATGATTAAAAATCTCATGTTATTTGAATAAGTAGTTTAAAGGCTAAAAGCCTAGGATCAGTTAAAACACTATCTGAAAGGCCTTAAAAGCAAGAAGGCAGAAGAAATACAAAAATTTCATTACAAAAAGACAAATTACATCAGCTGAGGCCGAGGCCATTACACTTGTGCTCACTGGGGAGGGGGTTTGGGATCGACGAAAGGGACTATGGCGTCATGAGCCACTTCAGGTGCAACGTCCTCGTCAAGTTCGATGACTTGAGGCTCTTCTAAAGGAGTTGGAGGCTCAGACCCTTCCTGCTCTTCGTCAAGGAATTCAGCCCTGAGTTTAGAGGTGTCTTGCGTAGAATGCACCTCGATCCACTCTACCACCTCGATATAGGCATATCGCCTCCAATAAAGGGCAAACTGTTGATATTTCTCAGTCAGATGGAAGTTCGCCAGGAAATGATCCTTTGCCTCGGCCTTAAATCGTTCAGCCTCACTCCGAACCCCCTCGATCTCCTCCCTCAATTTGGAAAATTGGGAGGTCAGTTCTTTCACCTCTCCAGTCAGCCCCTCCTTTTCTTTGTTAGCCCTCTCAAGGGCCTCAGCAGTTATTTTTTGGTGAGCATCGGACGTCTCCACCCGCTTCGTCAAAGAGGCCACTTCACTTTGAGATAAGTGGACCTCCTTCCTCAAAGACTCAATTTCTGCCAACGCAGAAGCAAGTTTCTCCGACTCCTCAGCTTCTTTCTTTTTTATTGCGTCGGCCTCAGCTTTAACTTTGTTTAACGCTTCCTCAGCCTGGGAAGCTTTGCCAACAAAATCCCGATTCTTCTTCTGGAGGGTTTTGAAAAGAGCCTCCACCTCCATGGCCATGCCAAAGGACCTCGACGCCTGGGCCACCATAGTAGCGACGACGTCCACAGCATCACTTGTCTCAACAAAGTTTTGCCATTTTGGAGTCCAGAACTGGTGGAACGTCGTCGTGGCCATCTGAATCTCTGGAGGCAGAAGGGATATAGCCTCGGGCTCCAGCTCGTCAGTTCTCCTGGCCAATGGAGGTTTGCCTTGAGTGCGATCCGAAGTGGAATCGCTGGAAGTATTGGGCTTCTTGGCAGGCCCCTGATTTGTGGGCTCAGAGGAGGTTGCTCGTTTCTGACCCCCCATAGCTGCAGCTATGGACGCTGCTAATAGTTTCTACCTCGCAAGGACTTCGGAGCGAGGAGGGGGAACGTCATTGGAACTACCCACCCCGGTGGTGGACACCCTAAACTTCTTCTTAGGCTCCTCAACAACCACCTTCTTTCCCCGATCTCCAATGGAAGGGCGCCCTTCTTCTTGAGGGGCAGCCTCCTTGCTGACCCTCTCGATTTTATCCTTCATCTGCTTTCCTCCAGCAGATGAAGGCTTCATGCCTTTACGACCGACAGTAGAAGTGGCGGCCAAGATTGTGGCCATGTCAGGAGTAGGGGCCTTCCTTTTCTCAAAAATCACCTACAGTCCAACAAAATATAAGAGTCAGGTAGAATGGCAATGAGTAAAATCAGTTTGATCTAGTATAGGGACCTTACCACGACGAGCCATCAAGCAGAAGTCCTCGTAAAATCGTTGGGGAACCACCAAACGGCTGAAGTCACGCTCTGAGAATGGCCGACGATAAATCTCGAACAAGATGTCCCAGTCACTCTTGTCAAAGTTGAAACGCTCAACTGACCCTGCAAAAAGAATGATTACGAGTTAGAAGTAAGTTCGGAATGAAGATGTGGCATTGAAAAGAATGTCGAAGAACTCACTGGGTTCGGAGTAAGATGTTAGAACCTTGATGTAGGGGACAGTGTCACCCTCACACTCCTGCCACTTCTCCCGAACCCAGAACCAGGTTTCCTTCCACCCCTTAATTGAGATAGGAAGACCCAGTAAGAAATACGAATGCCCCCCCCCATGGGCACAAGGAATACCACCCCTTTGAGTCCCCCTTTCCTAAGGACCTAGGCTGGTAGATTGTTTGGAAAACATGAAGGGGCATATCCTCGCCTAAGGATACTTGTTTCCACAAAAGTATGAACCCACTAGTTGGACCCAACCGTTAGGGGCCAATTGTGTGGGGGCTAACCCGTATAACCGGAGAACGGCTCGAAAAAAGGGGTGAAGGGGAAGGCGAAGCCCTGCCTTTAGAAGGTACTCGCTAATGGCGACGCACCCCTGCCTAGGGAAACAGGCTCGCTCATCATAAGTGGGGGAAAGGAGTTCTATGTCAAAGGGGATCCTATATTTCTCTCTGAGGTTGGCCAGTTGGGTCGGGTCGACACATGAAGGAATTTTGGCTGCCCCCCAGCCCATACCATCATCACATTGGGCGACACTCCCGGATATGGAGGCGCCTCGGCCTGCCTCCATGGACCTCCTAAGGTCGGCTGTACTGGTTATTTGGAATCCTAACTCGCTGCCTACTTTGGTTACATCTATGTCATCCCCAGAAGGAGCCATGAGTAAGGGAAAAATGCCAAAGAAAATTCGTGAAAAATAAGTTACTTACGAGTCGAAGAAATCACAGAAATGCAGGTGAGGAAAAACAAAGAGCACAGGAAGAACAGGAAAACTTGAAAGAAAAGAGTGCAAGAATTCGTGTAACAAGTGGAAGGAAATTTTCTCAAGGGTTATGGCCCCTTTATATAGGCAATGCTCGTACAACCCTAGCCATTGGATCTCAATCCAGGCCATCCAACATTTGATTGTCAGATCTATGATCTAGACCATCCGCGACATCTGACGTTTTGTCTTCAAGGGGTAGGATTTGAACGTGCCTCACACTTGCCTTCACGCATCTGAAACTTTGTGAACGGGCGTGAGAAATGATCATTATCACGCATTTAATGCGGCGGCTCGTACATGTATTGAAAGTTGTAGTGGCCCAACTGTCTTCTTGGGAAGGTATCATAGCATCAAATCATTAGGGCCCCATGATTAAAACGCCTCGTAAATATCACGTTTGACAAAAATAATGATAAACCACGATGACCTTTGATTCGAAGCTATGTATAGCTTCATTCCTCATTCTGGTCCAAATCTGTAGGCGCCCCTTAAAGGAAGAGAGCATCTTATTTTTCTGAAACTCTAAGAAAGCATCTTATTTTTCCGAAACTCTAAGAGAGCATCTTATTTTCTGAATCTCTAAGAGAGCACCTTATTTTCGGAAGCTCTAAGAGAGCATCTTATTTTTCTGAAGCTCTAAGAGTCTTATTTTTCTGAAACTCTAAGGGAGCATCCTATCTCCGAAACTCTAGTAGAACCACTTCTTTTCTGAAGCTCTCTCAATATCACTCTTAAGTCCATGCATTCTATAAATAGTCATGCCTAGACTTGGGGGACTATTGTTATCCCCCCGTTTCGAGGATTGCAGAAAGATGGCCACGTGGCAAGCCACGTGTAGGGTGGTCAGAGAGGAGCAAAGAGGACAATCAAATGGGTCGGAAACCCCGCGAAGGAAATGGGCCGAGGCCCTTCATCAATAAATAAACATTTCTCATAGCCTCGGCATGAGGCGCTTCCTCAAGGACGACACAATGCGTGATCCGAGGTCTTCTTAGTGTCCTCTGAGGGTCATGAACTCGACGTTGCCTCGAGAAGATTCGAAGATCTTTTTGAATTGATTGATGGGATGCCTACAATAAAGTAAGCAGTTGTATTTAATGTCAGCCTGTCACTAGAGTGGCTGACCTTCGGTCAAACATTAAATGCGATGATTAGACAGCGACGTGAAGCCTCAACTTAGGAGATGTCTCCACGTGGATCTGATCTAACGATCGCCACGTCTGCCGAAATTGTATAAATGATTCGTTTCTGTGTTCATAACGAGGGAGGGGATTTTTCGGCCCAAGAGGAGAAAAAAAAGGACTGAGAGTTATCAAAAATAAAAGACATCCTGATTCGCATCATATCTATCCTTCCACATATTCCATGAGAGAAGAAGAATTTGTTTGTCAAGTGTAAAAACAAGAAGTCAGGGATCATTGTTAGCGTGATTCCCTTTACATACTATTACCGGAACCCAAACATTTTTGTCTCCCGCTAGAAAGTACCTCCCACGTCCATAAACAGTAAAGCTACCAATTGCATTCCGGTAGAAACGTGCCGGACCCGTACTTGACACGGCGAGAGTGGGCCTGGTATCTGTTGAATTTATTTTTTGGGGTCAACAGTTTATATTTTCGATATGGTATACTCTTTATTTTTTAACGTTTATAGTTTTGTTAATATTTTCCTCTGCTCCCAATTTGGTATACTCTTTATTTTTAATATATTAATAAAAATGTTGAGATGAGTACATGATGAGGATGCTAAAAAGGTGTTGACCTAATGGGAACGTCGGGGTGTACGTGTTGATTCCTATTTTTAACAAACTACGAAAAAAGCCTCTTGCCTCACAGCCGAGCCCTACGTTCCTCTTTTTGGGTGGTCAAATCGAGCCTCGGACCCACATACTAGGCCACTAGTTGCCTCGTCTCTAAGAAATTCTGCAAGACAAAAAATGGCATATTATAAATATAGGCCATGGCATTGAATAGGAATATATCCCAATTCCATTCTACAGAATATAAGAATCTCACTTTGTTTATCTTGATGAGAAGTTGCAAAGTTTTTCCCCCATTCTCAAGAATATTAGAAGGATTTTCATAATAAAATACTATTTTTTCAATTTTCAAACACACGCATACACAAACAAGTAGGCCTATGTATTCCACCAATCCGATCCCATTGGATCATCAAGAAAGAGAAAGTGCCTAAAATACACAAAAAGAAACACCAAAAAGCTATCCCACTCTAAAAATTCTTTGACGCCAATAGTGTTCGAAAGGAAAACCTATTGGGAAATTCGGGTTTGCACGATAGCTAAAAATCCGTTAAAAACATAAGAAGTTTGCAAAGTACAGAGAGAAAATGTTGAGAAACCTTCAACAACACTCCATCGAACTCTTCTTTCTCTTCTTCTTTCTCAATAATCATTTCTTGATTGTCAACGCCCACATCTTCATATACGCAGGCTGTTCACGAGACAAATACACACTCAATTCTCCCTATGTAACAAATCTCAACTCTTTATTATCCTCCATTACTAATTCAGCTCCAGAGGCACTTTACAACAGCTTTGCTCTCGGAAACGACAGCTCAACCGCCTCACCGGATGGGTCAGTTTACGGGTTGTATCAATGCAGAGGTGATTTGAAGACAGAGGACTGCTCCAAATGCATAGTCAGTGTGGTGAGCCAGATTGGTTTGTTGTGTCCATACACATATGGTGCAGCTTTGCAACTTGATGACTGTTTTGTAAGATATGAACATTTTGATTTCTTGGGAAAGTTGGACACAACTCTTAGGTACAGTACATTAAGTCACTTCCATCACTTCTTCTGAAATTTTAAACTCCTAGAAAATAGACAAATTTATTTATTTAAATTTTGTATTTAGCAAATAGATAAATTTATCTATCTGGGTTTTGTCTTCAACAACAGTTACAAGAAGTGCAGCAAAAGTACAACAAATGATGTCCAATTCTTGCGACGACGTGAAGATGTTATCACTGATTTGCAAAGGGCAATAGGGTTTAGGGTTAGTTCATCAGGGTTTGTTGCAGGTTATGCTCAGTGTTTAGGGGATATTGGTGCCACAGATTGTTCATCTTGCCTATCTGACGCTCTTATGAAAGTGAAGAGTCTGTGTGGATCTGCTGAAGCTGCAGATGTGTTCTTGGCACAGTGTTACGTGCGTTACTGGGCTTCTGGTTACTATGATACCTCTTCAGGTATATATAATTTCAGTTTTTAATTTTTACATATTTTTTTCAGTAGTAGCTAGGATTTTCATGAAAAAAGGGAAAATCCAATTTGTAAATCTTTTGCACGGAATAATGTAATACATTCGAGGTGAGTTACAATGAATAAGAGCCGTTGTTTGGTAGTGATTCTCATTTAAGTCAAAGTCAACAATCAATTTTAACCACATATTTTATGAGATTCACAATTTTTCAATCACACATTTTATCAACTTTTATCAAAATTTACTAAACATCTGATTTTAATCTCCACCAAACAAGAGCTCAAAAAACAAGCTTCAGAGTCGCTCATAGCACGATTGGATGTGTGGAGCTAATATAAACGATATTCTAGCATAAACTATAGAATAATATTTTCATTTATACTCTAGGCCCTTGTTTGAGCCACATTAAAATTTTTATTCTCATTTTCAACCACACATTTTTCAATAAAATAATATTTTTCATCACATCAATAATTTTTCCTTCTTTTTCAACCACACATTCTCCATCAATCTATTATTCCAAAATACATTCTTCCAAAATAATGTGGCTCAAACACACCCTAGATGATATTTGATCTATGTGGTAATGGAGCTACTGTCACATTGTCCTATGAAGTTATATATTGCTCTAGATGGTAGCTAACTAGGCGTTAACTTCTCTCCGACATCATGCCTGCCACTATTTGGTTTAGTTAAACATCAGTTTTTTAATAAATTTTGATAAGTGGGCGAAATGTTTGACTTAAAAAGTTAATAAAAACTGTAGGTCTTATAAAACGTAGGGTTGAAATTGAATCTAAGGGAAAATGGGGACCAAATAGGGAATCGAACATCCTATACAATTATAGATTAGTTGCAATCTATCTAACCTTTTTCTTGTTCCTATTCGACTCTTCAATCTTCTAACATATTCTATTTGAACCATACTTCTAAGCTTATCATATGTAGCTTTTTTTTACTACAGATCGAATAAAAATTATTCTTTCAGATTTAATTAATTTTCGAACTTTCTGTCATATTATACTTTGATCTGATAGAAAGTTGCAAACTAAAGCTGATTCGAATTAAGCAAGTTGAACACTTTAGATCACACCCTAAAGCATTGGGAGAATAGAGAATCATATCCATTTCAAATATTTTTGCAAACCCAAAAACCAACCACCATTCTTTTAAAAAAGGAAAAGGACCTGCTTGCATTCAATTATTGTGATATTTTAATTTTAAATTAAAATTTTGTTTTTGTGCCTTTTTATTTAATTTTAATCATACTTAATATTAACTTGATGGGTGCAAAAGGACGTTCACATTCGATTACTTACATAGAATAAAATTGGACATGACAATTAACAAATTCGAACAGACACGTCTCTTCTTACGACAAATAATGTCCAAAAACATTGATAATCGATGTAGAGATGAATATAGTTAGATTATGTGACGTACTTCTCTTTATGTCCATTCATAGGCGATTGCAGTGCCGAGTCCTAAATTGTTATATATACTTAGCACTATAGAATTGTGTAATTACATAATTGGTGAATTTTCTTATTTTGTTTGATTTTGATGTTCTTGGTAGATTCTTCCAATGAAGACGATGTAGGAAAAACAGTAGCCACAATTGTGGGAGTAACTGCGGGAGTTGCCGTTATCGTTGTTTTTCTTTCATACTGTAGAAAGAAATGTGGTAATAATCAATCAAATTCCTAATTTAAATTATTTTCTTTACTTATCTTTAATTAATCACAATTTGTTGACTATAATTATACTATAATGCAGGTTAAGAAGAAGCTTAAGCAATTGGAAGATATTGGGGCATCTTGGTTTTTTTTTTTGTTAAATGATCGTTTACTAATAGTAAACATAGATCGAGAATTTAAACATCGACACTCTTACACTTATCACACCTTCGAAAATGAGAATAATGCGATATGTGAGTGAATGTTCTCTAGATGAAATATAAATAAACTTAATTCAATTTCATTTCTAATTAATATTCAATAAACTTCATAGTCACGAGTTCAATCACACGCCAAAGTACCAGAGCTCGATACTAAAGCATGAATACTTGTAAACTTTTTTGAACTTGCATAAGATCTTGCTCGATCGTTCCTTCATTATTAATGTTTTTACGTTTAAATTGGTCAAACTTTTTATTTTTAAGTTAATGTATCAATGTATTTAGCTTGTGTTTGAATCTCATTTTAATGAGAATAGAATTTTTGAAATAGTAATTGATGAGAGAATGTGTGATGGAAAAGTGATGAATGATTTTAGATTAGTGTGTAATATTATTTTATTTGGAGAATATGTAGTTGAAATGAAGAAAGAGAAAAAAATGAGAATGAGAATGAGAAAAAAAATGTGTCAAACATGATCTTAATCTTATCATAACCACAATCCTGTCAATATCTATAATTCCTACTTACCACCTGATGATACCATTCTTTCACTCCAGCCCGAGCACCCTACCCGAGGAGTTTGTGTCAGATCTAGGCAAGACGTTTGGGTTTACTCCTCGGGATGACAGTCCTCGGGCTCGGGACCAACTGCCTGCAACTCTCTCGAGTTCACTACCTTAACCTCTTGCCATGCATCCCTTCACTCATCTAAAGTCCCCCACACCGTTCTAAAACATCCTAAGTAAAGTCCATATGAAGATATGTTACCCCATTCTAGGAAGGTTCCAACACCAGAGTCCTACCTTCACCCAAACACCCAACACGTACCATATTAACTAAATAATGACTCCTAATGACGCTAGGAGTCCAGGACTCCTAGGAAGCCCAGCGTTTCTAATCCTACTATGAGTCAACTACCTGCCCCTATAAATACACAGCCATCATTCATTGTTAAGGTACGTCCTACATACAATTTGGAGCATCCAATATTTTTCATATTCATTATCTGACTTAAGCATCGGAGGGGCGACGAGGACACACCTCGACGCCTTTGTTTCAGGTACCAGAAGACCACGTTCGTGCCCATTCTCAGTCGTCAAGCTCGGAAGTCGACAGGTGCGATTTTTGGTAGCATCATTGGCGCCGTCTGTGGGAAACGCTACCAAAAGCCATGGTCAACACACGTTCAGGTCTTCGTCCAACGACTTCCCCCGCACCAAGCCAGCCGCCGATGGAGGAGCCCCAGGAACATCAGGAGGCAACATCTACAGCACCAGTTGCCCAGCCGCAGGTGGTAGATGCGGCCGCCTTCGAAGAACTTCGGCAGCAAGTGACGATTTTGACCCACTTGCTAAGCCAAAGGAATGCTAATCCAACACAAGAACAGCCGCCGGCACCAACAGTAGAGGACCACGTAGGGTTCATGGAGGATGCCCGAGCTCGGGGTTCTCGAGAAGCTTATGACGTTGGTGGGGTCAGAGCCCCGGGTTTGGCACCAAGAGCCTCGGACCCGAGACTGGTCGCCATGGATTCGGGGGAGATAGCGAAGATCATACAGGATGGAATTACAGCTGGACTTCAAAAGGGAACCCGAGGTATGACGAGTTTCACCCCTAACACTCTTTTCACACCGGAGGTGCTCTCATATCCGCTCCCGGACAGGTTCAAGCTTCCCCGAATGAAGGAGTACGATGGAACAACTGATCCTACCAACCATCTCAACGTGTATACGGACGTCATGAACCTCCAGGTGGCACCAGACCCCGTAATGTGCAAAGCTTTTCCTCAAACACTGACAAACGCTGCTAGGGATTGGTTTTCAACACTGGAGACCAATTCTATTGCCACATTCTCTGACCTGGCCGACAAGTTCTCTGCTTTCTTCGCCAGCAGCAAGCGCATCAGGAAGACGGCGGCATCCCTAATGCAGCTCAGGCAGGGACCGAATGAATCCCTGCGAGACTTCATGACCAAGTTCAACAAGGAAAGGCTTCAGATACCCGACCTTCACATCACGGCAGCAATCTCCGCCCTCACATATGCTATAAGGGGCGATGCCTTCAAGATGTCTCTCTCAAAAAACCCGCCGAAGTCCGTGACCGAGCTACTTACCCGAGCAGAAAAGTACATCAATATGGAGGAGACAATGAACCCGAGGAGAAGTTTTCACCCGACCTTGGATAAACCCGAACATAAAAGGCAGCATGAATTCAATCCTCGACAAGAAACTAAAAAGAGCATGCATAGGCATGAGACGCAGCCGACGTCGTTAGCCCGACTGAACACTTCAAGGTCTAATATTCTGATGGAGATTAAGGATATGAAGGGGTTTAAATGGCCATCGAGAATGCAATCTCCACCTGATGCTCGGGACAGGAGCAAGTATTGCGACTACCACCGGGACCACGGGCACATAACTCCAGCGTGAGATCGAGGCTTTGATAAAAAGAGGGTACTTAAATTCATATGTCGGTCATGATAAGCGCCCGAGGAACGACAATGATAACGGGAAGGGTCCCGACAGAGGAAGGAATGACAAGCCTACTGCAGGAACTATCAACGTTATTGTTGGAGGTGTAGCGTTTGGAGGAGACTCAAACAGTGGGCGTAAGCAGTACGCCAGGCAGTATAGTCCGAGCTTGAGGACAACGACTGAGGATATGGAAGAAATCACCTTCGGGTTACAAGACATGGAAGACCTGTCACACCCACATGACGACGCATTGGTCATAACAGCGATCATTGCGAATTTTGAGGTGAAGAGGATACTGGTTGACAATGGAAGTGCGGCGAACGTACTCTCCTATGATGCCTACTCTAAGATGGGGATTTCGGCCGAACAGCTCAAAGTCGTTAAAACTCCGCTTCAAGGGTTTGGGGGAGGAACAATCATCCCAGAGGGAATCGTCAATCTTCCACTTACGTTGGGATCGGATCGGAAGCAGGTGACAGAAATCACGTCTTTCCAGGTCGTTCGTATTTCAATGGCCTACAATGCCATCCTAGGGAGGCCATTGCTCAACAAGATTAGGGCGATCGTCTCAACTTTCCACCTTGCTATGAAGTTCCCTACTAACAGTGGTGTTGGAGTAGTGCGGGGTGACCAGTCAGCAACTAAACAGTGCTATGTAACAAGTGTGCGGGGAATAAATTCCTCAGTCATGCAAATCTCGTCATCCGGACCTGAGCTTGACAACGGTGGCCGACTTGCTCCGGTGGAAGAAGTGGTAGAGGTCGAGCTCGAGCCCGGAAAGAAGGTGACGATTGGTCGGGATCTTGACGCCGATTTGTTGGGGTCACTGGTAAGTTGTCTGTCCCGCAACATAGACATATTTGCCTGGAGCGCCGAGGATATGCCCGGTATAGACCCAAGTATTGCGGTCCATAAACTCAATATCAATCCCGGAGCAAGACCGATCAAGCAAAGGAAGAGGCAGTTCGCACCAGAACGACGAGAGGTCATTCGGGAGGAGATCGATAAACTAATCAAGGCTCGGTTTATTCGGGAAGTTCAGTATCCCGACTGGCTTGCCAACGTTGTGCTCGTCAGGAAAACCAATGGAAAATGGAGAGTGTGTATTGACTTTACGGATCTGAATAAAGCATGCCCGAAGGACAGCTACCCCTTACCTCGGATTGATAACCTCGTGGACAGCACGTCGGGATATAAACTGTACAGCTTCCTCGATGCATTTTCGGGATATCATCAGATCATGATGGCTGAGGAAGACCAGGAGAACACATCTTTCATGGCCGACTCGGCCATATACTGCTACAGAGTCATGCCCTTCGGATTGAAGAATGCAGGAGCAACTTACCAAAGGCTCATCAACAAAATCTTTGCAAAGATGATCGGTAAAAATATTGAGGCCTATGTGGATGACATGGTAGTCAAGAGCAAGCAAGCGGAGCTGCACATAGCAGATTTAGAGGAAGTATTCTCCACCCTACGCAAATACAGAATGAAGTTGAACCCTGCAAAATGTGCCTTCGGAGTGGCCTCGGGTAAATTTTTGGGCTTCATGATCACACACAGAGGAATTGAAGCCAACCCAGACAAGATAAATGCAATTACATCTATGCAATCCCCTAGGAACAAGAAAGAGGTTCAGAAATTGACCGGTCGCATCGCCGCACTGAGCAGGTTCATGTCCCGTACCGCCGACAGATGCTTTCCATTCTTTAAAGCACTCAGAGGAAATCATAACTTCGAATGGGACCAGGCATGTGAAGACGCCCTCCGGGAGCTGAAGAAAACGTTGGCAACCCCACCAGTTCTCACAAGACCTGAGCCTGGGGATACCCTACTTCTATACTTGGCAGTCTCTCAAAACGCGGTAAGTGGCGTGTTGGTAAAAGAGGTCGGTAGGACTCAACAACCAATCTACTATGTGAGCAAGGTATTGCTTGATGCAGAAACAAGGTATACCTTGGCCGAACAGCTAGCTCTTGCCCTGGTAGTAACAGCGAGAAAGTTAAGGCAATATTTTCAGTCTCACCCGATTGTTGTGTTGACGAATCAACCACTGAAACATATACTTCAGAAGCCCGACGTGTCCGGAAGGCTATTGAAGTGGGCAATTGAACTCGGCGAATTTGACATTGAATTCAAGCCTCGACCATCGATTAAAGCACAGGCCTTAGCTGACTTCATCGCAGAACTCACCCCAAGGCCTGGGGGCCAGCAGATAGCCCGACCAGTGACGTCACGGAAGCATGGGAAATATTTGTGGATGGAGCATCATATAGCTCGGGCTCGGGTGCAGGAGTCATTATCATCAGCCCGAACAGATGCACAGAAATACAATGTGCGCTCCGTTTCGAGTTTGACGCTACGAACAATGAGGCGGAATACGAAGCAGTCATAATTGCACAAGAGCTCGCCATCAGTCTCGAGCTTGAGCACATAAAAATCTTCAGCGATTCGCAACTAGTGGTCGGGCAGATTGAAGGTACATTCGAGAGAAAGGATGAGAAGATGAGCCTGTACTGCCTGAAAGTTCATGATCTTCAAAGAAAATTCAAAAGTTGCGAAATTGTAAAGATCTCCAGAGTTGAAAATTGTAAGGCCGACGCCTTGTCCAGGCTCATATTCCTGGGGGTGGATGGCCTTGACCGAACAGTACACGTCAAATTTGTAATGAAACCAAGCATAGGCCAACAGCCCCGTGTCATGGATATCGAGCATGAGCCTTGCTGGATGGACCCAATAATTGATTTCATAAATAGTGGGAATTTGCCGAATGATCAGCGTACGGCAAGGAGTGTTCGAGCCCGAGCACCAAGGTATTGCATGATGAGCGGGATGTTATTTCGCCGAAGTTTCACACTTCCGTATCTTCGTTGCCTCAGGCCTTCAGAAGCTTCCCAAGCTCTAGCTGAAGTTCACGAGAGAATATGTGGGAATCATCAAGGTGCTAGGGCCTTAGCCTTTAAACTTATAAGATACGGGTACTACTGGCCAACCATGAAGATGGACGCCGCGAACTATGTAAAGAAATGTGACAAGTGTCAGAGATTCGGCAACGTCATCCACGCTCCAGCCGAGGACCTCACCGTAATTCATTGCTCAGCCCCTTTCGAGCAATGGGGAGTGGACATCTTAGGTCCATTCCCCCTCGCTCGAGGACAATTGAAGTTCGTTGCCGTTGCTGTGGAATATTTCACCAAATGGGCCGAAGCCGAGCCCCTAGCCACAATCTCGGAACCAAAGTTGAGGTCATTTGTTTGGAAGTCAATCATTTGTAGGTTCGGGATACCCAAGGTCCTCATAACTGACAACGGGAGGCAATTCGATAACCAGCAGTTCAAAAGCTTTTGCACCAACTTGGGAATAGACCATCGCCTCACCTCGGTTGCACATCCTCAGAGCAATGGCCTAGCCGAGGTTACAAATCGGATCATCCTGCAAGACCTCAGGACAAGACTCGGAGAAGCTAGAGGAGCATGGTCAGAAGAACTACCCTCAATACTGTGGACATACAGAACATCCCATAAGACAGCCACTGGAGAAACTCCGTTTATGTTGGTGTTTGGGGTAGAGGCGACGCTTCCAATCGAGACCAGATTGCCAAGCCTCAGGAGACTTGAACCTGGGTCCGAGGAACGCTCAACAGAGCACCTTGACCTCCTTGAAGAAGTAAGAGATCAAGCCTCCATCAAGGCAGCATCTTACCAGAGCACGACAGCAAAACACTTCAACCGCAGAGTAAGATCCAGACAATTCAGGGTCGGGGATCTCGTCTTGAGGAGGGCCGAAGCTGCTGGTCACGTCCCAGGGAAGTTAGGAGCCGTTTGGGAAGGACCTTTCGAAGTCATTAGACAAGTTCGAAAAGGAGCGTACAGTTTGAAAGACACCTCAGGAAGACCGCTCCCGAGGCCATGGAATGCCAACAACCTAAAGATCTATTACAAGTAGTTTATTTTGCTCGGTAATGCCCCATGTTCAGTTTACTTTTCAGTTGTTTAGGCTCACATTTACCTTTCGATTGTTCGGGCTTGCATGCCCAGTACTCAGTTTACTTTCACCTTCGTAGACTTTAATGCCCTTTGATCAGTTTATTTTCAGATTAGTCGGGCTTGCATGCCCAGCATCATTTTCCTTCTTAGTTTGACCAGTCCTTTGCACCAAAGTTTGCTTAAATAAATAAGGTCAGAATTTTACCAAAGCAATGTACTCTTGACCTCTAAGCCTTGCCCCGTGCAAGCATCTCAAAGCCTTGCCATCAAGCAAGCACAACAAAGCCTTACTTCCGAGCGAGCATCACAAAGCCTTGTTTCCCAACAAGCATCCCAAAGCCTTGTTTCCGAACAAGCATCCCAAAGCCTTGCTTCCGAACAAGCGTCTCAAAGCCTTGTTTCCGAACAAGCGTCTCAAAGCTTTGCCATCAAGCAAGCACAACAAAGCCTTGCTTCCGAGCAAGCATCCCAAAGCCTTGCTTCCAAGCAAGCATCACAAAGCATTGTTTCCGAACAAGCATCTCAAAGCCTTGCCATCAAGCAAGCACAACAAAGCCTTGCTTCCGAACAAGCATCACAAAGCCTTCCTTCCGAGCAAGCATCCCAAAGCCTTGCTTCCGAGCAAGCACCTCAAATCCTTGCTTCCGAGCGAGCATCACGAAGCCTTGTTTCCGAGCAAGCATCTGAAAGACTGGCCTCCCGAGCAAGCACCCCAGAGTCCTGCCATCAAGCAAACAATTCAAAGTCTTGCTCCCGAGGAAGCAAAACGATGCCTTGCTTCCGAGCAAGCATCCCGAAGTCCTGCCTCCAGGCGAGCACTTCTGAGCTTGCACCGAGCAATCAACTCGAAGCCGTCTCAAACCTTTGACTCAACAGGTGAGCTCGGTAAAAATTTTGCATTCAAAATGTTCTCCTCGGGAGATCAGTTTGTCGCTTGAGGTTCCTCGGGTTTAAAGACATGTATCCTCGGGAGATAACTTTGCTTAGTAACTATTCGAACCAACATTGCTCTGAATTTATTAAAGTGCTCGGGCATAAGAGCATCCTGCTCCTCGAGCTACTAACTTTGTGAAGTTATTGCTTGAAAAGATGCTGCTCGGGCATAAGAGCATCCTGCTCCTCGAGCTACTAACTTTGTGAAGTTATTGCTTGAAAAGATGCTGCTCGGGCATAAGAGCATCCTGCTCCTCGAGCTACTAACTTTGTGAAGTTATTGCTTGAAAATATGCTGCTCGATCCTAAGAGCATCCTACTCCTCAGACCACCTACTTGAATTATTTGATATTAAGTTGCTCGATCCCTAAAGCCTCGAATTTCTACTTAGTTAACATTTCAAATGAGGTCCTCGAGTTCCTCACATTGTTGTTTAACATTGTATTGTTCGGGTTGAATTTAACACTCCTCGAGCTCCTCACATTGTTGTTTAACATTATATTGCTCGAGTTGAAGATAACACTCCTCGAGTTCCTCACATTGTTGTTTAACATTGTATTGTTCGGGTTGAATTTAACACTCCTCGAGCTCCTCACATTGTTGTTTAACATTGTATTGTTCGGGTTGAAATTAACACTCCTCGAGTTCCTCACATTGTTGTTCAAAACTATATTGCTCGAGTTCATAATCATGTCGACGACACAAAAAACGAACATGCATATACGAAGGATAATCTGAAGTTGTCTGAGCCCATCTCCGGGCTGTACATACCGAGCAGTAAAATAAATAACAAAAATAAAACTCCTCAGTGTTCGGGGAAGGCAGGGCCTAGTCTTGGCCACCAATCGTCGGGGGCATCGAGACCTCTACTTCGTCGTCAGCCCCGTCCTCTTCCTCGATCAGTGTACCCTCCGACGACGACAGCTCGAGCCCTTCGAAATTTTGGGGGGATGAAGTTAAGTCGCCGGCTCCAACCTCGGGAAATTTGGCTCGAATGTAGGCTCGAGCCTGCTTGAAAGCGTAATTGTACGATCCCAGAGCATATTCACCCTTCGTCGCCCCGAACTCCTCCGACCTCTTGAATTCCTCGACTGCCCGTGCCTTGGACTCCTCGAGTATAACCTCGAACTCCTTAGTTTTCCGTTCGAGCTCGTTTTTCGCTTCCTCGGCCTCATCCCTCGACACCACGACTTCATCTCGAGCTTGCCTCAGTGCCGCTTTCAGCTCGGCATTCTCCTTCGCGCGACGAGCACCCTCAGCCTCGAGCTCCAATATCTGCTGAAACCGTCGTTCGAGCTCATCCTCGAGCCCACTAACCTTTTTGGCTTCCTCCTCCCCTCTCGAAGACAATGCTCGGGCTACGGTCAATGCCTTCACACGAAACATCACGTGTCAACATTAGAATGAGGTTGAATAGTTTTATTAAAGTATATGTCCCGACGTACCTTTAACGTTAAAGCCTCGACCACCTTCACACCCTCAGCCATGCTGTGCTCCTTCCCTCGATACTTCTCGAAGAGCTCAGGAACCAGTGTGCACTGTCCATCCTCGGTGGCTGAGGACGGAAATCGAGGAATCTCGTCGTCGAGGTCGACGACCACGGGAGTTCTTCGAGGAGTTTGTTGAGCTTGAACCTCGGGCATCGTGGCCCTATCCTCGGGTTCGACCCCAGAAGGTTCTCCATGGCCACTCTTCGGAAGTTCGGGCTGTATTTCCCGAGGGCGTTTCTTACCTTTCTTGCCAGTTTGTTTGGCTGCTGCAGCCTTTGGTTTTTGTTGCACTGCTCGGCGGAGATCAGTAGGGTCGAACGCCATCTCAACAGCTGCCATAACATGAGAACAAGTCATTAGATCGAGGATATATGAAATCCGAGGATAAGATTACAAATAGGAAACTGCCCTACCCTGAACACCTTTCACATTCGCAAGGTCGAGGACATCGTCCCCGACTAAATCATCTAACTTGAATGCTAAAGGCTCGAGCCCGACCAGCCACTGCCTATCCCTCTCTAACACCTCAAAATAAGCTTGTCCCTCATTAAAATACTCGGTGTTCGGTATAGTCCACCGAGGACTGAATGGGTGATCGGGATCCTGAGGACGAATGAAAAAGAACTTCGATTTCCACCCTTTGAGTGAACTCGGATACCTCGGGACTTTAAACTCACCCCGAGAAGATAAATAAACGAAGCAGTTGAAGCCCGGGAGTGTTTTCAGTTCGAAGACCATCCTGAGCAAGTCTAACCTCGGTGTTATACCTAAATATCTACAAGCTATAAAAAAATAAATGAGCAACCTCCACCCATTAGGAACTACCTGCCCAGGACACAAACCGAACTCGACGAGGAACTCTATGAAGAATGGGTGGAGAGGCCACCTAAGCCCCCCCTTTAAAGCTTCCCTAAAAACAACTATCTCCCCCTCCTGAGCAGTGGTCACCCTGTCGTCGGGCCCCGCAGCCCGGACATCACATGCTGGCATCAACCCAAATTCTCGGGCTATACCAACCACCTCGTGCTCCTTATACCTACATCTAAGGTCGGGAAATGAGAGCGCGGGCTGGCTACCTATAGGAACTGCAAAAGGAATTATAGAATGGCCTTCGTCGTCAGGTGATGAACCCGACCCCGACGAACTACTAGCACTAGACATTTTTAAATATATATATATATACACGCTAAAGGGCACGAGGTCTTACCTTAAGCCTAAAACCCGAGGTGGTCCGAGGAGTGTTCGAAGAGAGAAAGGTGCCAAATGATGTGGGGTAAAGATGTATTTATAGGGCCCTGAGAATGCCAAAAGTCTCCGAATCTTGGCCATCCATCCCATGCCACGTGGCGCTCATCCATCCAAGGTAATCATGAGCGCGATTGTCGAGGCCACGCGGCACGCTTCCACATACCCAGCTGTCTCCTCACGATAAAGGCTCGACGACCACAGGTGGCTGACCATTCCACATCGAAGGCTGAGCACCCCCATTCAATGGACCTACTAACCCATTGCGAATACCGAGCAACCATTATCTATAGGCCGTGCAGCTTTGCTACGAGGGTCATGCATCGCATCCCAGGGTCTCGAGGATCGTCCTCTGGTATGAATGCACGGGGGCCACTGATGATACCATTCTTTCACCCTAGCCCGAGCACCCTACCCGAGGAGTTTGTGTCAGATCTATGCAAGACGTTTGGGTTTACTCCTCGGGATGACAGTCCTCGGGCTCGGGACCAACTGCCTGCAACTCTCTCGAGTTCACTACCTTAACCTCTTGCCATGCATCCCTTCACTCATCTGAAGTCCCCCCCGTTCTAAAACATCCTAAGTAAAGTCCTTATGAAGATATGTTACCCCATTCTAGGAAGGTTCCAACACCAGAGTCCTACCTTCACCCAAACACCCAACACGTACCATATTAACTAAATAATGACTCCTAATGACGCTAGGAGTCCAGGACTCCTAGGAAGCCCAGCGTTTCTAATCCTACTATGAGTCAACTACCTGCCCCTATAAATACACGGCCATCATTCATTGTTAAGGTACGTCCTACATACAATTTGGAGCATCCAATATTTTTCATATTCATTATCTGACTTAAGCATCGGAGGGGCGACGAGGACACACCTCGACGCCTTTGTTTCAGGTACCAGAAGACCACGTTCGTGCCCATTCTCAGTCGTCAAGCTCGGAAGTCGATAGGTGCGATTTTTGGTAGCATCACCACCCTTTGAAGATCGATGACTTTTGGGGCAAGCTTTATTGAGATCTAATAGTCTCAACAAACTAAACCAAACAAGAATTTAGGGTCCGTTTGATTGTAAGAGTGGAATTTGGGTGGAAAGAAAATGAATTCCATATAATTGAATTGCCTAAAATTGTTTTTTTTTTTTTGGAATTGTCAATTAATTGTGTTTGATTAATATAATTTTTCACGTGAAAAAATTAAAATTTTGGATCTTTTTGTGTTCGTTTGGCTTTGTTTTATATGAAAATTGTCTATTAAAGAGATAAAATTTGTTACAATTGGGGATAGAATTTGTTTTCATTGCCAAAAAAAAGTCAACTAGAAAACCAAATCCCACCAAATTGGTGGGAATTGATTTTCATAAAAAAACAAGGAATTGGAACCGTGTGAGCCAGAACCAAGAAAATGAATTGAAAAAAAAAATTGTGTATCAAACATGTCTAAAGTGAAAGATGAAATTTCTTTTCATTTTCCATGAAAAATTTTGTGTATCAAACAAGGCCTCATATTAATTTCAGTTAATATATGACAATTCCAAAACTTTGTATTCACATTTCACATATGCCATCAACCTTACATGTGAGTTCACAAACACAAACAAACAGATAATTTTATGCTCAAAACACCCTAGACTTTGGGTTTGGTGACATGAGAAGCTCTGTATCTTGCAGCATATCTATTGAACAAGGCAAGAGCATTGCTATTAACCTGAACAAGATTAAGGACCTTGGCTTTGATCATGGCCTTCATCTTGCCGTTGATCGACCTGCCTGAGAACCCATCAAGACACAAGCTTGCGTCGGTTATAGCGGCACTCATCCATGTCTGGACATTGCTTGCATGCCAAGGAAACTCGCTTTCACCGTCTTCACTCATTTGCTGCAACTCTTTGATGGAATTAGTGATTTGATCTACGCTGTCGTTTATTTGATCCAAACAATCTTTGACTAGTTGATAATCCTTGGCTTTTGATTTCTTGAATTGTTTGGTCACTTCGGTGACGTGCACCCTAGTCGGTTGAGCCATAGCTAGGCTCACCCTCAAGGCATTTTGGGCTAATTGCTGATGATTTAATTGTGTCGCATTCGATTTGTGATGAGATTGGAAAGGCAACGTACGCATAGCTCGGGGTAGAGTGTGGCTCGGCACTGTAACTCAACAAATGCCCTAGCACGCGAACATGGATGAACGGCCGGGTGCATTGCGCCAACAAGCGAAAAGACGAAAATGAGTAGGAAAGGGAGCCTAATAATCACCATTTTTTGTGCTTGGCAGATAGACTTTGAGAGGTTTTTCTGATTTTGTGATGTACAAATTTGAAGAGGTCAATGTGGGATTTATATAGAGAAGCTGTCACATGCTTAAGCATTTGATGTCTCTACTTCTATTATACAATACTATGCAATTTTGATGTAGTTTAAGGTACACGTGTAAGCAGTTTCCAAGAAAACCAGGTAGTCGGTTTAGGTTGGAGTGTTTTGAGTAATTTGACAATTGTAAGTGAACTCTACTTCAAATCACATCATATAAATAAAATAAGAAAATTACAAAAATAGCTCATAAAAGGTGTTAATAACACTTCTAACATGTTTGCACACAAGAATGGAATAATACTTAATTATATATTTTTAAAAATGTTCTAATATTGCTTATTATACTTTTAAATTATGTATTTAATACTGTATACTAAACATATACTTCAGTATTATGCCAATATCGTCCGTTTGTAATTGATCATTGATGTTATAAATGAAGTAAGCGACCTTGTTGGTCATTTAGTTGTAGTTCAAGTTGAATTATATATTTGAGTTTACGAACAATGCTATTTGGCCTGTCTTCATCATTTATAAATGTGTATTTACGATATTTTACTTCTCTTCAATGAAGACTTCAAGAAAAATATGTTATTAGGCTATCTTCAACCCTGCACCAAAATTAGAGGTAAGTTTTGAATCATTTTACACCAAATCTTGCACCAAATGAAAAATCATCTCCAACCTGTTATACCAAAAGTTACACCAAATGAACATTGTATAATTATTTTCTTCATTTTGTTACTCTTAATAATTTATTAATTTGAAGAGTTATTTGTTTATTTAATTTACTACTACATAAATTATTAAATAAATAATTATGTTTCGTTAACGAAAAAATTGAATTCATTAATAAATTTAATGAATGTAGAATTAATAGAAAAACCACAACTAAGATGATGATGATGATGATGATGATGATGATGATAATAATAATAATAATAATAATAATAATAATAATAATAATAATAATAATAATAATAAGAATCATCATCATCATCATCATCATCGTATTAAAAAATAATAATAATTATTATTATTATAATTACAATTACAATTATAATTAATTAAGAATAAAAATTTGTTGTATAACAAGAAAGTGACACAAATACCCTTAAAAAAAGTTGGTGCAGAATGAAAAAGAGAGAAAGAGGACATTGACCATTTTGGTGCAAAATTTGGTGTTGGATTGGAGTGAGATTACACCAAATATTTGGTGCAAAATGGGGAAAAATGGGAATTTGGTGCAAGGGTTGGAGCTGCCCTTAGTAGTTTTGTACATGAAATAGCAAGTTATAATTTTCAAAATATTTATGTGAAATATAACATCCTCTATATACAAATCTAGCATGTTCGATAAGTTAAATGGAATAGTACTGAAAATTAAAGAAAATAATTATTTATTATATTATTTAATCTTTTCTGTTGTGAAGTGCGAACCAAACTTGCTTAGCGTACTTTATAAATATCCTTTGAAACTGAGAGTTTCTTAACTAGGAACGATTTAGAGTAAAAAAAATAAAAGTTGGAAAAGCTTCATGGCAGTCTCGCCGATGTCTAACCAACATGATGCTAAAATGAAGGTTAAGAAATATTCAAGAAAGTAACGATATTGATTTCTACGTAAAGACGAACCAAGTAATAAATAGTATTTCGACATTAGCAAAGTTCAATCTTAAATCAACCAGCAATTCAAATAAATCAATCGAATTTCCAGATATAACTAAGATCTGATAGAGTTTTTTATGTTGATTGTCGTTCTACCACAATCCTTCTCCTTGAACTAAATTTTGACATGTGTCCATCGCTCTTTCTTACCCTGTCGAATATGGAGTATGAATCGTCTTTACAGAAATGCAAATCAATAAAACTCCCTGCTTCAGCTAATAAAAACAATTGATCCAGCAAAGATTAATGACAATTGAACCAACAATTCAAGTAATGGCCTTGGATGTATGTCATGTGCTCAAACTTGGAAAAGCAGATTTCATGGTCCATGCATCACGCAGGCATCAAGTATAGAAATAGTCAACTTTGGAACAATCAAAATTATCTCTTGATGACATCCATTTGCATTTAACAATATTTTGTTCTCTTCAAGTTTAGACAGAGGGACAACTAAACTAATAATTTGAAATTATTATAGCATGTTTGGCCTAAGCTTAAAAGCAGCTTATTTGCTGCTGCTTTGAGCAGCATAACATTAATGTGTACCAAACATCATGTCTGTAGAGCCAAACATACCAATTTTGACTAGATTTTGATCATTTTGACCGGATTAGTAAAAATCTTGACTATTTCGAAGAAGACTTTTTACAATAAGGCCTTATTTGATTGTCACATTATCTATGGAAAATGTCACATCCGAGGAAAACGAATTCAACTTTGGCCGTTTGATTGCATCATGAAAATGTAAACCAAATTCCAAGGTATAACCTCTTTAAACTGCATTTTCTTTGTTATTATGGAAAACGAATTCCTATGGATTTGGTGAGTTTTTATTTTCCAACTAAAATGAAATTAGAATTCATTTTCACATTTGTCCATCAAACGGACCATAACAGTATTCAGATGCTTCGAAGCCATTTAACAAAACAGAAATAGAAAGTAATGCTATTTTCACAAAGCGCCTCTCCTAATCTAATGGTTATCACCACATAGACTAAAGTTTAAGTGACTCCATAATTAAAATATTCTCCAATTCTTACACGTGTGGATTGGGAAGAGCTTTTGAATACCAATTTTGCCCTTATATGTTTAACTATATATCAATTCTATCCTTATATATTTAATATAGTACCATTTAATATGCATTTAAGTGTAATGCTTATTGTTTTATATCGGAGTACTTAAAATTTTACATTAATCAAATTAAGTTTGATTACTTTAATTATAATATTTATATTAAGTTTACTACTTAAATCGAAGCTCACATATATAGATGTAATTTTATTATAATTATATAATATAATATATTAAAGGTTGCATTAAATGGTAGATTAATTACAATATAAAATAAATATTTATTATAGTTTTAATATAATTATATATGTAGACGAGCTTAGTTTTAAGTGATTAAACTTAATTTAATTAATATAAACTACGATATAAAAAAAATAACTCTATACTTAAAATGAGACTACATGAAGTTAAATTGTAATTAATCTATCATTAATGCCACTTTTAATATATTATAATATTATTTCATATGTGTACGTGTATATATATTATATTATTTATTATTTATATGCTTGAACTTCACTTAAAATCAACATTCATCTACATATATAATTATATTATAATTAAAATATATATAAAAATAAAATGTAGAGATAAATGAGATATGTTCAATTTACCATTTTGTCCTTATATAAAAACATTGTCAACATTTTCATTCAAAGATTATAAATTGCACGTTTAATTAATATAATATATAATATAACTATTTAAATACAAATGACAATAAATTGAAAATAAAAATTAACATTTTGCGTTCTAAAATATAATTAATATAGTATTTGATATTTTATTATTATTGTATGTACATTTTTGTATAAGCATAAAAATTGATGGTAATCCAGTTACTGAATAAATATAAATATATATATAAAAAAAAGATTTTTATCTCGAGAATTTTTATTCCTCCATTTGTATAATCCCATTCAAAAGAAAAAGAAAACTTTTGTCTTAAAAATTTTCACTTCTATATCTGTTTTGAACGTAACTTTGATTTTTAATTTAAAATAAATACTACGGATTAATATGTCTGGCATTATTAGTATGTAATTTTTGTTTCTAAATGTGTTTTCATAAGGTATTTTTTTTTTGTTTTTACTTTTTAAGGTAAAAAAGTTTATGTTACGAACAAAATTAATAATTTCTTATTTTGAAAATCATTTATGTATCTTTAATTTACTTATAAGTAAACATTTTAAACCTATTCAAATATACATCTCTTAATTCAATTCTTCTTCGTATCCGTCTATACAACAAAGCTGGTCGATGTCGCTGTAATGGTTGAAAATAGTGGTCCAACCAATGTCAATTTATTCAATATTTTGACATTATGTACGTAATTTCATAAGACTTTTATATATATTCTTTAACAATTTTATTCTTTCTTTAATATTATCAATTACCTTTGTACGACGGATTTCGCGTATTAAATACAGAAAACGTCACAAATTGTATTTTAAGAAATACAAATAAATGAGAATCTTCTTGTAATTGCAAAATTGCAAAACCCTCTGATTAATGATCTGAATGTTTGAAGACGAGGAGCCACGTGGCTTGAATCCGAGACTTCGAGAATTGTTGAGAATTTGATTTGCCGAGAACTTGACTTGTTGACACTTGAGTTTCAGAGCTTCGATTTGGACTTCGAAACTTGGGCTTGATCTTGATTTGATTCGAAGAAGATTTTGATCTTCTAGGATTTGTTTGATTTGAAGGAGATTTTGATCTTCTTCGTGTTTGCCGAACTTGGAGTTGAGATGATTTCTTCTCTTCCTTCGGCTTTGGAATTTCTTCAACACTTCGTGATTTTCTTCTTCACTTTTTCCGCCCCCTCTTCAATGAACCTTTGACCTTATTTATAGGAGAAATTCGTGGCCAATTTTGGTAATCACATAATTAATTCAACTAAATTGATTATAATTGAATAATTATGGATTTAGAAAAAAAAGTAGGGTGGGCCTTTAAAATTTTATGGGTTTATTAAATTTTAGTTTAATTGGGCCGATTATTTAAATTGACCCAACCCATTATTTTATTATTATTTTTTTTTTTAATGTCTACAAATGCCCCCTCAAGATTTGTTAATTTATTATAAAATAAATAAATTAGTAAATCTTGATTTTCGATTTTTTCTTTATTTTTTTATTATTATTTTTTTTTTGACGTAATTGTTGTTTGATTTATTTATTTTACGCAATTCTTGATTCACTTAATTTATTTATATATTTTAACAGCCCTTTTTATGTTTTATGGTAAGTTGGGCTCAAACAAAGCCCGATATTTAACTATTTATATGAATCAATTATTAGGTTTTTTGAAACAAAAGATCGAGTTTAAAACAGAGGTAAGAAAGATTAGGGTTTTCTCTGTCTCATCTCCTTCTTTTTTTTTTTTTTTTTTCTCTTTCTTTTTAAACGACTGTTCATGTGAACAGTAAAAAAATTTTTTTTTTTTTTTTTTTTTTTTTTTGGAAAAGTACTTTTAAAGTGAAAAGGAAATAAAAAAAAAAAAAAAAAATATTTTTTTTAACGCAGCGTGAACATTAAGGTACGACCTTCGTTCACGTGAATAGTGCCGCATAATCGTTCACGTGAACGTATTTTTTTTTTTTTTTTTTGTTGTTATTGTTGTTGTTGTTGTTATTGTTATTGTTGTTGTAAAATTGGAACTAACATTCTTCGTTTCTTTTTTTTTTTATTTTTTTTTATTTTCAGGATTCAGATTCAACTTTTGAAACAAGTCAAAGATCTTGAGGTTTGAGATTTTTTTGGTGTAGAATAAAATTTTGCATTGCGATATTTTATGGGTTCAGAAAATATTTGTTCATGAACCAACTCAAGACCAAAGGCTGCCATGTTTCGCCATTCGAGTCACTTTGTGTTTGGGACCAAGGACCGACTCCTTCGACCGTCTTGGGCACTTCGTGTTTGGGACCAAGGACCCACTTCTTCGACCGTGCTCCTTCGACCGTCTTGGGCACTTTGTGTTTGGGACCAAGGACCGACTCCTTCGACCGTCTGGGCACTTTGTGTTTGGGACCAAGGACCGACTCCTTGGACCGTTCAAGGCACTTTTTGTTTGGGACCAAGGACCGGCTCCTTCTATCGTTCAGGGCACTTCGGGTTTGGGACCAAGGACCGACTCCTTCGACCGTCTTGGGCACTTCGTGTTTGGGACCAAGGACCGAGCTCCTTCAACCGTCCTGGGCTCTTTGTGTTGGAGGCCATTTACATATCAGAGAAGCTCATGATTTAGACAATAAATGAACTTAAAAGATTTATTGCCCATTAATTTTTTTTATTTACCCCTTTTTTTTTTTTTTTTTTTTTGTAAATGTGTTTGTGTGTGCCGTTGTTTTTTTTTTTTTTTTTTTTTTTTTTTTTTTTTTTTAGGAATGGCCGGGACGAACTCTAATGGTAGAGTATATTCTGATATACACGAAATTGTCGAGCTTAAAAGTCAAGGCAAAAGTTATCTCCGTTTCAAAGATACTGATGTGAAGTACCACGCCCAGCCTGGAGTACGAGGTGAGCTTAAACTTAGCATCCATAAGCCGACTACATATCCTTCTCCTGAGCTCTTGGAACCTTTTTCGGAGTTGCACACACCCATTATTAGTGAATGTCACGAGAATTTAGAAGATGCCACGTCCAACCGATCTAGCAGTCTTCCCTTTTTGCGTCTTCCGCCTCATCATTCCCAAAGCATGGAGTGTGTCCCAAAGGCCGTAATTTGTGAGAGGATTGATAGCAAAGAAATACGATGGGGAAGCGCGCTTGTCAGTCGTGGAGAAATTTCTTTTCTTCCAAAATTCGGGAATGGTCTTCATGGGTTCGAAACTTCGCTCAAGAGGAATCTCCGCGATTAGCTTCACGATCGGTTCCGCCACGAAGGATTATCATCGTCCAAATTCTATCTACGAGCTCTTTGTGAGGTTTGGTGTCCGTAAACTAACACTTTTGTGACCTCCTGCGGTGAAGTTGGTATTTCTCTTTGGGATATCCGCGAGATAAGTGGACTTTCGATCGAGGGTCATTACTATGAAGAAGTTGTCCCAGCCCCTTTCGTAGCCGCGGATCAACACTCCAAGTCTTGCTTGTATCTCTTTAATGTTTTCGCACCGATCGCGAATGCGATTGAACTGATTGCGTCAGTCATGAGGAATGGATCAATTTCTGGTTTCGCGAGAATGGTTGTGCCCAGCATCCTCGACAACACAAAAATTATAAGACCGCTATGAGTCTTAATCCATTTAAAAGGCGTCATCAAAGAGCTTCAAAGGAAGTACGAAGACCCGTGGTTGTAGACAAGCCAAGAGATATTTTCCGTAGGGACCGGAGTCATTGGAGCGATTTGTCGATATCTTTGTCTATAGAAGAGGAAGAGGAATTAGAAATAGCAGCTTATCTCTCCCTATGGCTTTGTCGCTTCGTTCTTCCATCCGGGGACGAATGTATAAGAGTTGGGACATTTAAAGCGTCTTCTAAAATGGCAAAGGGTACACTTATAGCTTGGTTCCTCCCATATTAGTGAGCATTTATAGAGGACTTACACGGACATCGAATCATCAATCAAACCCGGACCTTGGCTCGATTTCACATTCATTTCCTGGACATTTTCTTTATGCTTGGGCTGCTACTTATTTTGTCCGAGGTGTTTATGTTCATGTGGATAGGAGTTATACTCGTCCTATAATTCGGAGATATCTTTGGCACACTAAATGCTTTCCGCCTTGGGAGAAAAATGTTGTTGATTGTCGTGACCTTATCCGTGGAAGGATGGATGCGAACGACTTTGCCGGAATCCATTCCCTCATCGTCCCGTCCTCACGTACGAGTGGACGATCAACAAAGGTCTATAGATACTTCGTAATTCATGATGAGTATTCGGTCCGGATTCGTCTCTTACCGTCGAGGGAACTCTCCTTTCATTCTCGAAGTATATAATCCTCATAGGTTTGCGAGACAATTTGGCTTTAGACAAAAACTTCCGGTTCACCAAGAAAGTTGGATATTGCTCTCAATGCAGGCGATATGTATCGCGTTTGGTTGTCTCTGACTCAAACAATGAGTGGATCTATATTTCACATTCCAGAGTATGTGAAGGATACTCATCAAAATGTTGATGCGGAGTATCAAATTTGGTGGAATAATCAAGTATTACCGATCTTGACCAAGGTTCAAGTGCAGGTTTTATTTTCTAGTGAGAGCCGCGACTTTGTTCTTAATCCAGTTCCGAATAGGGTTATGGCCAAAGGGATAAGTTCTCCACACATCGTCCCCGAAGAGATTTCTCGAAAGAGGGAATTGGACTTTCGAAACGAAAGAGTCATTAAGAAGATTAAAATTAAAGTTCCCTCAACAAAGTTTGCTCCCGCCTCTGAGCCTGCTGATAAGATGCCCGAGGTAGTTTTGATTCCAGACCACAGTAGTCCTGAAGATCGAGCGTCCTACGCACCTGAAAAGACTCTAGCTCTGGAGTTGAAAAGCTCTGGAGATCAGTATTTTTTTTTTTTTTTAATGCTTCCCTGTATTGGTCTTATGCAGCCAAACTTTGATTTCAGACTCCTCTTTCTCGAATATATAATGTTAAACGACCGATAAAATCGATGCCGCTTCAAGCCGTCCCGAATCTTTCAAAAGGTGACATTGGGGTTTCTCATATTAACATCGAGTCTTTCCGAATACACCATCGGATGGTGAATTTTTAGCTATGTCGCCTAGAACGCGAACGCGGTAGGCTTTTCTTTTTTTTATTTTTTTTTTTTTTTTTTCTATATTTCTATCATTTTGTAGGTTTTCCAAGCATTCCTGAAGGATTGGATTTTTATGTGAATCCGAACTCTTTGCAAGATCAGACTGGCGAGAATGATGGTAGGATCGGTGCACTTCAAGGAATAGATGGTACTCATGATTTTCGCGACCCACCTTGCAAATACCCGAGTATGATTAACGAAGGCATTTCGGCACTCAACATTGATGGTTTCCATGATGAAGATGAGGTGAATTCGAGGCTGTGAGAGCTAACATTTCGGAGATTGATCAAGAAATTCCAAATGCTCCACCTTCATCGGCTTTAATTATCATTTCGCCTTTAGAAACAAATACTCGTCGGGTAACTCCAATTTGCTCTTCTCGGCTGGTCCCCCGCCCGGGATAACTCAAGAGTCCCCTTATTTGAAGGTCGCTTTGCAAGATGCCATGACTAATTATCTTGAAGTGTTTTAGAGACGTCTTGAAACATGGATTTTCTAACATCCGATCTTGGTGGGACGAAAATAATGTAATTCTTCAAAATGTGATTACCAAATTTCATTCCGCGCAGATCCATCACCTTTGGTGAAACGTATGGACGTATTTCTTAAAGAAATTGACATTTATTTATCCGAAAGAACGCAACACTTGGAGTGTCCAACCTGCGAAGAAAAGGCCGAGCGGTTGAAGTTTTTGAATATTCAGCTCGAAGTGAAAGATTCTACACGTTCTTCATTGGAAGATAAAATTAGTCGGTGGCTTCGAGTTAGACAGACTCGTGATGAACTTCAAACTGTCGGGAACAGGAGAGCATTCTTGAACCGAAAAGGCCGCGTTGGAAGAATTACAGACTAGAGATGTTTCTAGCGCAAAGATCCATTGACCAGAGAAGGAAGACCCTTGAAGATAGTTTCCGCAAGTGATCAATGGCGAGTGATAAAATCGAGCCTTTATGATTTTCTTTAAAAAAAACATTGTATGGATTTTGATTTTCCATCGTTCTTTTTCTTCTCACGATGAACTTTTCTTTTTCTTGTTTCTTGGATATTTTTCTTTGTTATCGTGAAAAATGGTAAACAAATTGAATGAATTTATTAGTTGTGGTGAACTTGAATTTATAATTTATCCAAGCTGCCTACGTACCCAAACGGGATCAAGTCGAACGTAGTTCGTTACAAGAACGAAAAATTCATTTTTTTTTTTGAAGGGCCGTTCACAGTTTATCCTCTTGCGGGCCAGGAGTATCACAATGAAAATAAAACGTTTCAAGCGTAAAAACGCTTTAGAAATTTCCCATTGATAGGCCCGATTTGTAATCCATCTTTGTCGACGATCTTGTATGCTCCGTTTGTGAATGCATGGGTTACGACAAATGGACCATCCCATTTAGGTTGGAACTTGCCCCCTGTTTTTCTTGTGATTATGATTGGTCTGCGTACGCAAAGTACCAAGTCCCCGACTTGAAACGATCTTGGTCTCACCTTCTTGTTGAAAGACTTTGCCATCCGAGCTTGATAACATTCCAGATGCATTTGTGCTTCCAATCTCTTCTCGTCCAAAGCTTCTAATTCCTCCAATCGAAGACGGGCATTTTCCTCTGTCGTCAAACCTTCTTGGATGGCAATCCGAAGTGACGGGATCTGACACTCTAGTGGAAGTACAGCCTCCACTCCATACACTAAGGCAAAATGAGTGGCTTGTGTTGGAGTCCGATACGTAGTTCGATAAGCCCATAAGACTTCACCAATTCTTTCATGCCAATCTCTTTTTGATTTGGAGACAACTTTTTTCAATAGGTGCATAAAGTTTTGTTGAATGCCTCCGCTAGACCATTAGCCGTGCATTATACATGGACGAGTTGTATTGTTTAAATTCAAATTTTGCGCATAAGTTGTTTATGTGACTATTGCGGAAGGGCTTTCCATTGTCGATGATGATGTATCGTGGGACTCCATATCGATAAATGATTTGGATACGGATGAAATCCGCAACATTTTCTTTCTTCACTTCTTTCAATGGTATGGCTTCACCCACTTAGAGAAGTAGTCAGTTCGGCGAGGATATATGAATGTCCCGTGAAGATTTTGGAGTTATGGGTCCAATTACATCAAGTCCCCATGCATCGAATGGCCATGAAGCTACCGTCGGATGTAATGGTTCCGAGGTTGATGGATGAAATTTGCATGAACTTGGCAAAGCTTCACATTTCTTTGCATAATCCATGGAGTCTTGTACCATAGTCGGCCGTAGTATCCCATTCTCTTTATTCGAAAATGGAGTTTGGGTCCTGGATCGATGAGCACCACAGATTCCAGAGTGGGCTTCTTCCACGACACATGTTGCTTCATCATTACTTAAACATCGAAGGAAGACTCCATCAAATGATCGTCGATAAAGCATTCCTTTATAAAAGACAAAGCGGGATGCACGTCTCTTAATTTCGGTTTTTCGCCGTGGATTGTCTGGTAGCTTTTGATGTTGAAGGAAATTGATTATCGGTTGTCTCCAATCTTCTTTTTCCTCATCTTTGATTACTTCAACGCTATTATTTTCTTCCATATCACTGAGTAGTAATGACGGAAGCACCCATCTTTGAGCAATTGAAATGGAGTGAGAGAAATCTTCATCCGTCCTGGCTAGAACAGCGGCCAAATTAGCTAAGGCATCGGCCTCCCTGTTTTCATTCCTAGGTATGAATTTGAGTTTCAACGAATCAAATCTTTTCATAAGAGTCGATGCATATTGATGATATGGCTTCAAGTCTGAATTACGGACTTCGTACTCGGCTAGAAGTTGGTTGACTATTAATTTAGAATCCCCAAAGACTTCCAGCTGACGGACGTCCATATCTACTTATTTGTTTCCAAGCCAATGATAAGGGCTTGATATTCTGCCACGTTGTTTGAACATTTCTCCGTTAAGGCAAAAGAGTACGGCATAACAAGATCATGAGGAGTAACAAAGATGACTCCCGCTCCACCACCATAACTTCGGGCCGCCCATCGAAGTACAGCCTCCATGATGGTATGATTTCAGTAATAGAACTTCCTCATCCGGAAGGTCTTCCTGTAGTTCCCATTCCGCTGGGACTGGATGGTCAGCAAGAAAATCTGCCAAGGCTTGTCCTTTGATGGCTTTTTGTGGAATAAACTTGATGTCGAATTCGGACAATAACAGCGCCCATTTGCCAATCCTTCCAGAAAGAATCGGTCTAGACATTATGTACTTTAAAGGATCAACCTTTGAAACAAGATTGATCGTGTGTGATAGCATATAATGTCTTAATTTTTTAGCCGCAAAAATTAACGCAAGACATATTTTTTCAATAGGTGAATATTTCATCTCGGCGCCTACCAGTGTCCGGCTCAAGTAGTAGAGTGCATTCTCCTTTCCTTCATCATTTGCTTGGACAAGAAGTGCTCCTAGAGAATATTCTTGTGCTGCAACATAAAGAATTAGTGGCTTCCCGGATCGGAGCTATAAGTACCGGTGGATGAGATAAATATTGTTTGATGCTTTGAAAAGCATTTTGACATGTATCATCCCATTCGAGCGGTACATCTTTCTTTACCAATTTGTTGAATGGATGGCAACGTCCATAAGGTTAGAGATAAATCTCCGAATGTATGCGAGTTTTCCTTGAAGACTCTTCAACTCATGCACATTTCTTGGTTCTGGCATGCTGATTATGGCGTCAATCTTTGATTGATCTATTTCAATGCCTCTATGTCGAACAATGAAACCAAGAAATTTTCCAGATGTGACACCAAATGCGCACTTCAGTGGATTCATCTTTAATTGATGACGTCGAAGTCTTTAGAAAACATCTCGTAAGTCTTGTAAGTGATTGTCACGTTCCTTTGTTTTTACGACAAGATCATCTACATAGCATTCTACATTCTTATGCAACACGTCATCGAAGATTTTCTGCATTGCCCGTTGGTAGGTTGCCCCCGCATTTTTTAATCCAAACGGCATAACTTTATAACAAAATATGCCTTTAGGGGTACGAAATGCTGTAAGTTCCTCGTCTTTCGGATTCATGCGTATTTGGTTGTATCCGGAAAATCCGTCCATGAAAGATAAGACTTCATACCCAGTGGTTGCATCCACCATCAACTCTATTATTGGAAGTGGAAAGTCATCCTTTGGACATGCTTGATTTAAGTCACGAAAGTCAACACATATTCAGAATCGTCCATTTTTCTTCTTGACAGAACAATATTCGCGATCCAAGTTGGGTACTTGACTTCACGTATGAATCCGGCCTCGATAAGTTTGTTAACTTCCGCTTCGATTTGAGGAACGAGTTCGGTCGAAATCTTCTTTGAAGTTGTTTGATCGGCCGAACTCCATGTCTAATCGCAAGGTGATGTACCGCAACCCTCGGATCTAACCCTGGCATTTCTTTGTAAGACCAAGCAAATACGTCTTTGTATTCTTGAAGCAAATGGGTGTACTCCGATTCTTCCTTTTGGATCGAGGAGAGCACTTACAAACACCGGTCTTGGGTCTTCTTCGGTCCCGAGTTTATTTGTTTCAAGTCATCCACAGTAGCTTGTCCCCCTTCTTCAAACGTAAGTGGGGCCGATTCCGGTTCATCTGTTGTGGCAGGGTTTTCAGGCTCAGGGTTTGTGTTGGGAGCTTCTTCAAAAGCTATATGATTAATCGGAGACCTCTTCTTCGTCCTCATCAATCTTCAGAGAAGGGTAAACCTTTTGACGTTGTAGTCTTCTCTTTGATGGTTGAGGCCTTGGACTTGGATCAGAAATCTTAGTTCCAAGTCGAGAAAATGCAGATTGTCTTCGAGATGACTTTTGGGGAGCTTGTGCGTTAGTATCAATTTGAGTAGAAGAAGAAGGATCCTTACTTAACCTTTGGAAGACAGAAACTTTGCCTTGTATGTCAACCATTTGGGAGGGTTCCCTTCTTAACCTTTTAAACATCGAAACTCTGACATTCTCACTTTCAATTCGATCGAACACTGAAGGTTTCGGCTGTTCAGGTTTCTCTCCTGCGACCTCGTAGATTTGAATCATGATTGGGTTCGAAGAAACCTTCTTGACCTTAATCTTTCTTGGTGGATTTGGATCATACCCCAAACCATACCTAGGTTGCGCCATGAGGGTTCCGTCAGAATGAGAAGGGACACGCCCACCCGAAAGGATAGCATCGAGATCACCCAATATGCGAGGCTCCCCTTTTCCAAATCCGGCATTCTCAAACAGCTTTTTGACTTGGGGATTATAATACCCTTTGAAGGTCTGTTTTGGCGCATCGGCTCCAAGCTTATTTTGTTTGGATGAGCTAGAAATGCGAGTTTTGATATGTCCGGAATAGACGTTGAAGCTCCCATTTGTTGATTCGTGGTCTCCGGGATTGCCATGAGTTGATGGGGCGTAAACAATTTTGGAATGCTAGGTATTGGAAGAGTTAACTCTTTCCTCAATACTTCAACATCGGTCGATTCTATTTGAGGTGTTTTACCTTTAGAGAACTCCTCAGATGTAAGTCTTGATTTACCTTTGATGATTTGATGAGGTTGAACAACGCCGGATGTATTATCATCGTCTGCATCTCCTTTAACTTTGAATCCGGCCATGGTTAACCCCGCGGAATTACATTCTTCATCCTCCACGTAAAATTTGGCGTCAGCAAAATAAGATTCTTCTTCGAGGAATGGTTTAGACTCAGCTACCACACATTTGACTTCTCCATCTCGACTGTATTTGAAACATTGGTGCCAAGTCGAAGGTACAACTCGATTTCATGTAACCAAACACGTCCCATGAGTAATTCATATGATGTTTTGGCATCAATGACGTGGAAGAGAGCTGAGGAAATTAACTCCTCTATTTGTAACTTCAAACGAATCATGCCAACGGCTCGTTGACCCTTTTGGTTGAATCCTTGGATCATAATTTTGCTCTTGGATAGATCACCGACATTAATTCCAATTCTCTTCATTGTTTTGACTGGCATAATGTTGACAGCAGATCCGCAATCGATCATTATGCGATTTATCTTGCATTCTCGAATATGACCACTAACATAGAGTGGTCTATTATGCAAACGAGAGCCCAGTTGCAAATCTTCGTCGTCAAATGTGATAGTGGCCATACAGTCTTGTCGGGTTGTGGATCCAATATGTTCTAGGACTTTGCCTTCGTATTCTTCTGGATCTATCAACGCTGCGATTAGAGCTATTCGATCATCAAAAGGAAGTTTAAGAGACTCCGCTAAGCTTGTATCGGAAGGAATATTATTGAGTCGCGAGATAGTTTTCTTCTGTTTTGAACTCTTTCTCAATTCCTTTCTTGCTTCGTCTTTCTCCTCTACATTGACAACATTGGAGGTAAAACATTCGTTGTCGAGGAAATCTTTAGGAAGGTAATCACCCAGGGTTGGCAGTCTAGGAAGAATGCGTGAAGCAGCTTCTACTCCTGTTGATTTAGTTGGAACTTTTGACTTGGTTTTAGACCTCCTCCTTTGGTTGTTTGTTGTTCTCAGTTTCTCGTCACAAACACTAGAACAGGAAAAATGTGGCGCCTTTCGATGACGTCCTTTTACAAGGGTCCATCCTTCCTGGCCTTCTTCTAGTGTTACCTTTTCATTAGGTTGAGCTTCCATACCTGATGCCCCCAACTTTGGTCCTACAAGAGGCGTAGAAGGTGGTATCTTACTTGTTTCGTCTAATATTTGGTATTTCTCCTTCTTACTTACGAAGGTAGACCAGCCATCACCAACCTCGTCTTCGGACTCTGAATCAGAATCCCAGACATCCAAATCGTCTGTCACAATTTCGTAAAAGGTTGGACGATTGGATGCACTTGGTCCCTCCATTCCTGGGTAGACGTAACTGATAGTGATTTCCCCGTCTACTTCAAACTTCACTGGGATGGCTCCTTCTGGAAGTTGTGGTCCAAACTCCTCAGCCAGAGATTTATTGGCATCGCATATATGAGAAAATGTATGTTCCCATTTTGCAATGGGGGTTGGATCAAACGACCCAAACGAAACCATCGAGCAGTCAGCAGTTAGGCTTTCTCCCGTTTCAAGTTTGATCTTATTTTCTTTGTCCAAGCGAACAATAAGATCTTTCAAAGACAAAACATTTTTCCACCGGGTGACCGATGATCTGTGAAATCTACAATATTTAGGATGATCGACCTTACCTACTTCCTCCGGTCTCTTCGGGTGGTAGTTCGATAATCTTCTCGTTCAAGAAGTTGATCCAAGATTCCAGAACTTCGTAATACGAAAATGGATACTCCTTCTCTTCGAGTTCTTTCAGAGTCACTTGACCTCTGCCTTGGACTAAACCTTTGGTAGGTCTGAACTCTGGTTTTGGGTTTGATCTCGTCCCTTGGAAGGCTACCTTTGCAGGGATAGTGGAAATTGTCATTACCTCTTTGGGCTTACCTATCTTAAAGTCCTTCTTTATTTCTTTCTTGGGATCTTTCTTGTCACGTGGATCACTTGGCAAGTAACTCCCATGCCTTGCAATTTGGAGCTCCAGGTCATGAGCACGTGTCGCCAACTCTTCAAAGGAGTGAGGCATGTTTGCTTGAAGATTGTAGAGTAATCCCCAATGCATGCCTTGGACGCACATGTCGATGGAAGAGGCTTCGCTTATTCGTTCTTTGCAATTGAGCACGAGGTTTCTCCAGCGTTCGATGTACTCTACCACTGGCTCTTCCTTGCTCTGCTTTGTTCGAGCAAGTTCAGGAAGGCTGACAAATCCGCCCGGTGTCGTAGAAACGTGTTAGGAATTCCCTTTCAAGTTGATCCCAACTATCAATTGACCCACTTGTAAGTCGGTGTACCATTCGAACGCAAAGCACCTTTGAGGGAGCGTACAAAGCTGTTTCACCATGGTGTCATTGTAAGTGCTCGCATTGTTACATGTCTCAATAAAATGAGCAACATGTTGCTTTGGGTTGCCCTTCCCATCAAAAGATTGGAATTTTGGAGGTTGGTAACCGAGTGGCATCTTTAACTCGTCGATTCTACGACTATATGACTTGGCATACACCAACGAACAATGAATTGAACCACCATATCGGGCACGAATGGTGTCCGCAATCATATGTTGAAGTTGGTGGACTGATAGAGAGCCACCAGTAAAGTTGAGTAGTATCAAGCAAAACGTTTTGCAATTCTGTTCGATCATGTATATCTTGTTTCTGTTGGCGTTCTTTGACTTCAGGATCCTTACTTTTGTAAGATTCTGGATTTTATTGATCTTCTTTCGCTAGATTTTGCAGTTCTAGCTTGTGCATGAGTGCGAGCAACTCGTGCGTCTTTCTCTTCTAGTGACTTCGTTAGTTTTTCAATGGCTAAAGCCATTTGTTGGATTCGATCATCCGAGCCTCGAAGTCGCCTCCGTGACCATCACCGGCTCAAGTGATTCTTCGACGAACTATAGTCTCCCCACCTTTGTAGAGAAGTGGTATGAGGGGATCCGGACAAGGATCTCGTTTATCGGAGACGGAGCCCGAACGAGAATTTTTCGCCGAACTCTTGGTCTTTTCTGTTGAACGAGCACTTGGCTTTGTGAAAGCAATTTTCATTCTGCCTTTGTTGGAGAACTTCTTTAGTGATGGAACCAGTTGAGTTTTCCCACTTTTTGTTTGGGCTCTGGTCGTACGGAACAGTTCAGCAAGTGTCTCTTCGAGATGAGTCATGGTTTGCTTCGCTTGTCCGTTTGCCATTGTTGATGTAGTGGTTGAAAGTTGAAAATTCTGAGATCAAAAGATGAGAGGACAAGAAGGTCCCACTGGGCGTGCCAAGAAATTTGTACGACGGATTTCGCGTATTAAATACAGAAAACGTCACAAATTGTATTTTAAGAAATACAAATAAATGAGAATCTTCTTGTAATTGCAAAATTGCAAAACCCTCTGATTAATGATCTGAATGTTTGAAGACGAGGAGCCACGTGGCTTGAATCCGAGACTTCGAGAATTGTTGAGAATTTGATTTGCCGAGAACTTGACTTGTTGACACTTGAGTTTCAGAGCTTCGATTTGGACTTCGAAACTTGGGCTTGATCTTGATTTGATTCGAAGAAGATTTTGATCTTCTAGGATTTGTTTGATTTGAAGGAGATTTTGATCTTCTTCGTGTTTGCCGAACTTGGAGTTGAGATGATTTCTTCTCTTCCTTCGGCTTTGGAATTTCTTCAACACTTCGTGATTTTCTTCTTCACTTTTTTCCCCCCTCTTCAATGAACCTTTGACCTTATTTATAGGAGAAATTCGTGGCCAATTTTGGTAATCACATAATTAATTCAACTAAATTGATTATAATTGAATAATTATGGATTTAGAAAAAAAAGTAGGGTGGGCCTTTAAAATTTTATGGGTTTATTAAATTTTAGTTTAATTGGGCCGATTATTTAAATTGACCCAACCCATTATTTTATTATTATTATTTTTTTTTTAATGTCTACAACCTTATTTTAAAAATATTACGCATATCATTCATTTAGTACATAAAACATGCAACGCACGAGTTTCTAACAAGTGAATTTATGACATACAAGAATTTGTATGAATGAATTACTATCCAAGAAATTGACACTTGATAGCTGGCAAGGAAAGGAAAGAAATCGTATGAACCGATACATAGGTTTTGACAGGCTAGAAAATCCACAGCTAAGAAAATGACAGATCAACATAAGTCTAGCTTTAAAAATTTACACAAATATTGAGGAGATCAGAAAGAAGCATATTCCATATCAAACAAACGAGTACGTAACAACAAATAATAAACTACTACAAGCGTAGAACAATACATTTAGACAAGGCATCAAATTGTCATAAAACCACACACATTTGACGAATTTCCATCTCAGAGAAAGCAAGTCATTCTGCCATCTTCATGCCCGTAAGGTAGACTTGGGACTGGATCACACTACCGCCAATCCAGAAACCCGGCATAACCATTAGACCCACTTTAGGTTTCTGATCGCTATCTTCAATGGCACAGTTTTTCTCAACACTTTCCATATAAACTTCTGAGAACTCAGTGTCTCGCTTGACCTGGAAAATCTTAACCGGGGGATCAAAAGAATGTGCCAACCTGTGCAGAAGCCAAACTGACTTGGCCAGTTTTAGAAAAGCTTGGTAAAAAGCTGTCCTTGGATGACCACCTCCCATCACATAGTTCCGCTGATCTAGGTTTCCAAAAAACGAAGCCTCCATCTTTGGGTGAACGACAACTAGGTATTTGTTCCGGCAAAATTTCCCAAAAATGGAATCTGGACTCTGCCCCACGGCATCTAGTGGATCCATTTCTCTTAAGGCGAGATATTGGTGGAATACACTTTCTTTGGTGCCTGATGGATTTTCCGATTTCACAGAGAAGCTTTCGTCCTGAAACCCCAAGAACATTCTGTGGCAAATATGGGATTCAAAAGCATATTTCTTGTGAGCTCTCTTTGCATAAACAATGTCCGGCTCTATGGAGTTTGCCGCCGCATCAAGATCCCACCCAGCTGCTTTCATCATGTTGATCAATGGCTTGGAAAAATCATGAATGGATTTATAAGTAGCTTCCACTGCTGACTTGAAAAGATCAGGGGATAAGTCCAAAGAGAATATCCCATCTTCATCAACACCGTCTTTAAATTCTTTGGTTGACATGCCCCTAAGCTTGAGGTTCTTCTCCAGTTTTACCCGCTTCTGACTTGCCTCTTGGATTTTCTGGTGCAATTGAAGAACCTCAGAATCTTTATTCTGAATTTCAGACTGGAATTTTTTCACCATGACCTCATAAGTCTTCAACAAGCTCTGCTGTTCTTGAATCTCAGCAGCTAAGCGAGAGTCCTGTGGAGAAACGCACACAGGTTTGGGGTTGTGCTCTCGGTAGAAATGCTTGAGTTCTGAGAGATTCTTCAGCTCAGAAATCACAAGTTTATCGGCAGCTTGAATCTTATCTGGGTCGTAAGGAGTATGAGCAGATTGAAGTTGAATGTAGGCAGACTTCAGGGATGAAATGTTGGTAAAAATCTTAGATACTAGGGCTTCCATAGCTTCCGGATTCTGATTTGCGGCTTCTTCCATGGGTTGGGGGTGGACCTTTTGGCTATTGCTGTCTCGGAGCGGGGTATCCTTCACGCCAGTGTGTTGCATATCTACTCGCAATAAGAAGGAAATTCACCAAGATATTTTTTGCCCCAAAGGAATTACTGCAGCAAATCCTGCAAAATCTGACAAGGTTATAAGAGCATTAGTTAGAAAATAAAGAAGCAGGCATTTCATTTGAAGTCTCGGGAATACTTAGTCTGGATAAAAACATAATAATATAAGAAAAAGAACTAGTGACAATTACTGAAAACACACGAGAAGTACAGATTATTAGCTCATGACTCAACTTCACATGTTTCCAACCGAAGCTTGCTCAGGCCAGTGACATTTGGATATTGAATTAATACGGACTTACCAAATCAACATGCTTTGTGGAATCCACCAAGGAAATCTCCTCCAGATCCACTCTTTACCAGCAGTCGTAATCCAATCAAACCAAAGCTAATAGATTTTCATGTCCTAAGAAAATTCTCGAGAAACATAGCAGTCCAACTACATCATGACTCAGAAAGGATGGCTAAGAAGGGTAGTCAACACAAGCAAGCAAAAGGGAAATCATAAATTACAATGGTGAAGTTTTAAGTCATCAAATATAGCTGGTCAGAATCACAGGACCCATACATGCTGGGATTTAGCCCTTTGAAGGCTAGATATGTTAAATCAAATACTTCCAAGCAAGCAGTAGTAGTTGCAGCAAATGGGTGGTACAGGACCAGATTCCAGAAGGTTGGTGGACATAGAATATAGTTGGAATATCGTACCCATGAGTCCATCACAATAACTTAAAGTATCTACTGAGAGGGTAATTCTTTAATTTTCACAAGCAAAATAAGAAGAGAAGAATTCTCAAATAGGGATACTGCAAATCATGAGGAAAGTAAATCTTCATAAACAGCAAAAGATTATTCTCAAACATGATCCAAATATCTGAGACACAGAAAATTTCCAATTTTTATCTTTTTATTTTCTTCAAGGGATTAGAAATATTACTAAAGGAAGAGAGTAATTGTGTGTGGGTGTGGGGTGTGGGGGGGGGGGGGGGGTACTAAACCCCCATGCTACACACGGTAGGACACAGCTTTTGACACTGATGTATTCAAAATTTCTAATTGAGAAAAAGAGGAACGTGGAACAAAAGAGAATAAACTTGTTAATAAATTCTCTGTAAAGAACATTTTAATACAATTCTTCAGCCAATTAATCTTGTGAAGAACACATCGAGAGAGAAGGTTTAGAAACAATCCCCTACTCTTTCAATTGTTAATCAAGATAGACCAAGCTTTTAGAAAACTAATCTTCCATGGATGTTGTGAATCTGGGAGAAAAAGCAAATTAAACAAAGCAATCACTCAAATCATAGAAACTACATTAATTGCTGCAGTGTGGCCACTTACTACCTAGACAAGCATAAAAATTTCAAGAGCAAGGACACAAGCAAACTGCAGCTGCACTGCATTGACTGATTGACATCATAACAGATTTTTGAGACACAGTATGAATAAATATCCTGGCATCGTGCAAGCCTCCCACGGGGCGGGGGGGTACTATCCCTTGAGGAAAAAATAGATAGAAGGTAACTAGCAAAACCCAGTGATAACAATCATACAAGGAGAATACTCTAGATTGCGTTGCAGCAAAGCTGAATTTCAGAGACCGTATGCATAGAAATGAAACTGAATTTATTGCACATGCAAATGGGCAATGTTCTTCATCTAGATGATATAAAAACCAAAGCAATTCCTAACATAAAAGGTATGTATGTACTTAACCACGTTCATGGAATTGCACATATTTGAAAAACAGTGAGAGGGAAAAGCTATTCAGCATACCTTCAGGTAACACAAACCAGCAATGTGTACACATCCAGAAAGCGTAATAACTCCAACCTTCATGCACAAAGCAAAATACTATTAATTAGCAAAGTAACTCATCAACATGAAAGAGTTAATAAACAGGAGGTGTGTTCAAAAATTTACCAGAAGCAAGCTCAAAGGGTGGGAACCAGGGAAGGAGGGGAATTTTCCTTTTTAATTAATTGTTGCTTGTTGCAGACAATATCATAAAGGGAGGCACTTGTAATCAAAGTAATCATTTACCTACAAATGGACTTTTTCTATAGAGTACAGATTGATAAGTGAACCTCTCTTTTGTCAATTAATAAATTGAATTAATCCACCATTGATAGATCTGAATCATCTGATACCGGATTTTCAATTTCTTATGACTGTATACAATTGGGAATTCAAATGTTTTGAATATCAGTATACTTATTGTTATTTGCTTCATGATCAGTGAAAATTTATGGAAACAAACTAACACATATTGTTGACTAGAACCCCAGAATCTGCTTCGGATTCAACACGGAAAAACAGCTTTGAACCCCAAATCTGCATGGTTGTCTCTCTGTCCCTTCCTCTTTGAATTTGAACACAAAATCTGATACTCTCATTTTTGAAAATTTTATTGTGTTATTGCATTCTTCAAAAAAATTCCAGTAATTAGATCCTTCCCCACTGCACTTGTTTCCTGGCTCCATCCCTGGTAGTTATCCCTACCATATATTATAAAACTAAGTCCTCATCAACTAAGCACGAGGTCTAATGAAATTCTACAAAACTGAAAATGCCATTCTTCTCATTAAAGTGACGTATTGAATGTCACCTGGGCAGCTAACAGTGAATGACAATGGAGATTCAATTGTGCGTCGGACTCTAAATGGCTGCATATAATTAAGTTCAATGACTAACAATTAACTATATAAAGATTCTATTTTAAAATCCAATTCTAGATGGTATGAATCGCACTCCAGCTTAAAATTGTAAATTTACAAATGAACACTTACACATCGACTCAATTCAGAAAGATTTTACATTTCCCATTTTCAGGCGCTAAATGTCAAAACAATAGCACATAAAACAATTCAACATGCTCCAGCTCCAACAGCTTTCGAAGCCACAAAAACACACAAACTGTAACTTATATTTTCCGGCAATACAAATAATTAAATACTACATAAACACTATCTGATTTCATAACTTGTAGGCGTTCAAAGGGAGAAATACACTAAATTGGATGTCTGGCAACCCTAAAAGGAAAGTATTTTACACAGAATCGGTTGAATTTTCAGGAAATTAAAAATAGATAGTAATTTTAACAAGAAAATAGAAATGACGAGTTCATTGAATTTACCTGATCGTAGATCTGGCCGGAAAATCGCATGAAATGGACGCTTAGAAATAGAGATGAGGAGATTTGGGGTAGCTTTTGAAATTTGTTAGTGTTTTCTGACAATTCTAAAGACGCGTTTGGTAGGAGAAAAAGTTACCTCGAAAAGCAGAAGAGTGATTTTTTTCTTTCTTTCTCTGTGTAATTATGAAAGTAGTTTTCACTATGCATTTTTTGTCGAGATTAAAATTGAATTTTTAGTAAATTTTGATAAAAAATAATAAAATATATTATTAAAAATTGTGAATTCCAAAAATTATGTAGTTAAAATTAATTGTTTACTTTGAATTAAATTAAAATTAAAATTTTATTCATTTAGGGGTTATATTGTCAAAGTTAGTAGCATATTAATATTGAAGTTGCACAAATAAAAATATTATTTTTATTAAAATCTACTTATTTATTTAGATGTCGTTTAAGCACCATTTTTTCCCCAAATGAATTTTGAAATAGTATTTTGATAGAGAATATGTGGTTAAAAAA